>OX439036.1:46951362-47287744 GCA_949317995.1 Acholoe squamosa | reverse complement strand
GCTAATATGGATGATAATGTAGATGCATCGAGTTTTCCAAGTATTTTGTTCAACTATAACTGCAGACAAGTGGATATGTCCTGGTAGTGGCGCAGTGTATGTCATACTGTGGGAACATTGAGGGGACCCGTGCACATTGTGAATTGGGTAGGTAGCAGAGGGGTGGGGTGGCAAACTGCACGTGCTAGTGGGAGAGATGGGGCGTGATGTTGTGACCTTTTGGCACTGAGGTCGTGCAGGGTTCCAGCAACCTGCCAGGGTTGTATCCTAAATGGATAGGTGACACCTGTTGTTGTACCCCCTCCCCCAACACAAACATATCTCCTAGACATAAGTAGTATCTAAGACGGTCTCCTATAAATCACACCTTTTGGATTCAAAGTTTGAATTAAAATTTTGAATTCAAAAGGTGTGATTTATAGGAGACCGTCTTGGATACTAGAGCTTAACGTTTTAATTTTGTTATACTAATAAAATATTATGAGAAAAGACAAAAATCTTAAATTTGATTTACTATGTTTAATTAAGATCTCGAATAGTAATCAACAATGTTATATTGCTATATTTAGCTTTGACATTTAGAAAATGAGTTAGCAATTACATTCCTTGTGTACAATAACTTTGATTATACCATACTACCAAAAACAACTGTTCTACACCTCAGCACCTACGTCAACAGTTTGGATAACATGGGTTGGTTTACACAAGAACTAGGTACGCTTTAGGGAACTAAAATTTAATATGATTTATTTTAAACCATTAGGATCCTGTTAACAAGTTTCAGTAATGTATCAGACCTTAGCACCTATGTGAACAGTTTGGATATGGAGTGGTTTACACCAGAACTAGGTACGCTTTAGGGAACTAAAATCTGATATGATTTATCATATACCATTAACAAATTTCAGTAGAAAACTTTGCCCATTGGAGTGATATCAAATATATAGTAAAAAAAGTGAAAACTTGGTAACCTATACCAACATGGATTTCTACTAGTTTTTTAAAAACAATGCAATTAAAGGGAAATGAAATCTGACATAAAACATCGCATACCATTAATATGGTATTAACTAGTTTAAATTAAGAACTTTAACAATTGTGGTGATATCAAATATATTCTATAGGAGTGAGAACTTTTGGTATTGCACTTTACTTTAACTTGAACTCTGTGTTTTACACCTGAACACGATTAACGTCTCATTTAGTATGAGTCTGCATCATCATTGTCACCGACACTGTTGCTGACATTGTTTCTGACTAATGTCTCATTTAGCATGAGGCTGCATCATCACTGTCGCTGACACTATTGCTGACACTGAGCGAATCAAAATGTAGTTTACGTCGCACTTTTCTGCGAGTGCTTTGCGCAGTAGGGGTCCCATAGCTTATGATATTTGAAAACTTCATACCTTGCAAAAATCTTACCCTTTTTCTTGGGTTAGGACTCATTTCTGATGCCGTGACACTTAACACAGGTTTCTTAAATAGAGCCTTACTTTGTGACTCGCTCAGATTGATGTCAAATTTTTGGAACACAAGTTTTTTTCCTTCATTTTTGCTAGATGATGTATCTTCATTTTCAGCCTCCAAGCTTATATTTACTTCTACACCTTCTGCGTAGGTGAGACTGTCACTTGCTTCATCAAAGTTACATCTTTCCTGGTGGCTTTTACTGGTGTGACTGTTACTTGGTTCACCAGAGTTACATGAACTAAATCCAATGTTTGTGCTGATACTATGTTTACAATTATCACATGTTTCATGGTGGCTTTCACCGGTGTGACTGTCACTTGGTTCACCAGAGTTGCATGAACTAAATGCGGTGTTTGTCCCGTTACTATGTTCACTGGAGTTACACAAACAAAATCCACTGTTTGTGTTGTCACTATGCTTAGAGTTATCACATTTAGCCCCATTTTTGACATCGGTTGATGAGGTCTCATCTTTGTCATCAGTTAATGAAGCCTCGTTTGATGAAGCTCCATTTTTGACATTAGTTGATGAAGCTCCATCTTTGACAGCCCCATTTTTGACATCGGTTGATGAGGTCTCATCTTTGTCATCAGTTAATGAAGCCTCGTTTGATGAAGCTCCATTTTTGACATTAGTTGATGAAGCTCCATCTTTGACATTAGTTGATAAAGTCCCTTCTTTGGTATTACTTGATGAAGCCTCATCTTTGGTATGAGTTGATGAAGCCCCATTTTTGGTATGTTGATCGAGCTTTGCATCAGTTAATGATGCTCCATCTTTGGTATGTTGATAGAGCTTCACATCAGTTGATGAAGCCCCATCTTTGGTATGTTTAGTGAGCTTCGTATCAGTTGAAGTAGAGCTATCTTTGGTATCTTGATTGGACCTTGTATCGTTTGATGTAACCACATCTCTGGTATTTTGATTGAGCCCTGTGTTGGTTGAAGCAAACACGTCTTTAATGTCTTGATCGAGCCTTGTATCGGTTGACATATCTCTGGTATCCTGAAGTGTAAAGTAGATTTGGGAGCCCACATCTCTAGTGTTACCGCGAGGATACAAAATCCAGCTTAAAAAGGAAGAAAAAAAGAAAATTTATGGTACCTGCTATTAGGATTGTACCAGGGCAGTCTAGTTTAGGTTTGAATATTAGAATAAACCACGGCTTATATTAAGACAGTTCACGCAATAGACTGAATCGATGATTTTTTTTGGCTTCTGTTGGAACTTGATTCTGTTAAAAAAGTTACCGGTGCATTTTTTAACTGAGGTTTACGGTGCATTTTTTAACTGAGGTTTAAAGTTCATTTAAGACGATAAGACTTTAATTTACCTGTCCAATATTGTCCTGACACGATAATAAGCTCGCTCCATCGTGGAAAATTGCAGATAGGAGACTTAACAAACCGCATAAACCACAATAACTTCCGAGCAAATTTTTGGTAATTGTTTACGATAACTTTGAGCGATGACTTTGTGTAGTCACGTGATCCGCAGTTAATCTCGAACCAAAATTTCAATTTTTTATCTTTTTAAGATCTCTCCATATTTGAAAGAGCTTCTTTTCTTTTTTTTTGTTTAAAGCCATGTTTAATAGTTTTTATGAAAAGCACAACAAGATTAAGTGTTAAGTGAAGACGAGCACAAAAAAGCTTCCAGAGGGGTGTTCAATAGGCGCGCGCTACCCACGCTTGCCACTGGTTCTTTAGTTGCAGTGCGAGGGTTAGCGCTTGCTCCTAACTTTCTAAGTTGTTTAATGAACACCCCTTGGGTTTGCTTTGCGCTTCAGATGTTCATAGTTTAGTATGCTTTAAGTACTGGTTGCAAAGCAACTACTATGCTCGGCTTTATATGTCCTTTAAGGATGTACTTTTACTCCTTATGTAGTCTTCTTTAAGGACACAAACTATTATCCAACCAAAAGGAATACATTAATGTGATGAAAGAGCTGCGCTGTAGTTGAATAATTTCCTGTATCTTTAAATTGCAACTAGCATCGTTGTGCATGCTCGCCTGAAAACCATTATGTGAGCACCCCTTGATCTATCAGATTGTTTGCTGGTTCCTACCCTGGAAACAAGGAACAACTTTTTACCTCTTTGACATGAGTAAATCTGATGAAAATTTTGTTTAGAGAAATTTTTGTGAATTCTTGTGGATTTCACAAGTTTTTCTCTTTTTATTGCTAGATGTACACGTGAAATTCACGTGAAATTACATGACTTTCATGTGTCTGTTGAATTTCACGTGAATTGCTGCTCACAAATTCACATGAATTCCTATGATTAATATTGTGAAATGCATTAAATTTTTGGTAAAATCACATGAATTTAGGAGAAATTGTTTCCAGGGTATGGATTTTGTCTTGTTTTTGGGTTGGTTCCTTTAAAAGATAATAATGATTAAAAGCACTTTTTCAAAAACTGTTATTATAAATGATTTTATTTCATTGAAATGAAAACTGTTTTAGTGGTTCAGCTTTGATTGACATTTTTGATGTAAAAGTATTCCAACTAGTTTTTTGCTTTGATGCAAACCATTCTATCATTAAGTACATATGATTAGGAAAGACACCATTGTATTTTTTATTTTTTACTGACATAAGAAAGGTTTTAAGTGAAGATGGTATTGGAAGGTTGAGTATGCTATGTTTAAGATGTTTATGCATTTGTGGTAAATATAGGTTTTTTGGAATATAAACTTTTCTTTTTTTATTTTTATATTTTAATCTATTAAAAATCGCAATGTTTAAGCTATACAATATAGCAAGTTTGCATTGTATCATTAAACATAAATGATATTCTTTGAGTTTATATTTTTGTAATATGTTTTTAGCTATATTTTGCACCAATTTCTCATTTTTAATATCAAACCCAGTTTTTTTAAAAATATGATCATATGTCTCATACATCATATTTTTTACACTTTTTTCTTTTAAAAAAGTGCATATATCATGATATTCTGAATACTTTTTATGGTGAAAATTGTAAAATAAGTATAAAATTATTTCAAGTTTTAATCTAAGCTTCCACTGTGGTTGAAGCATTATCCATTGCTTACATGTATATGAACACATAACTGACCATGTCCTAAAAGGAAGTATACATTCATCAAAAGAATTTTCCACTTTTTCATAGTATTTACATATGTGTTTAACCATTCCTGATTTTTATGCTTTGCATAGTTTCATTTTAGTCTCAGCTACATATGTTGTGGTTTTTTAAAGTTTTTTGTGTAAAAAATTGATTTAAAAAAAAACAAAAAAACACGAGAAATACCATATACATTTTTTATCGTTTATTATTTTAAAAATAAAACATATTTTTAATCTTATTGTAAAAATTAAATATAAAGTATATATTTACAAAGAAGGCAACCATTTAATAACTACTTTTGATGATATAAAAATTACATATAAGGTATACATTACAAAGAAGGTAACCAGATATAATCAATTACATAAGACATACTATATATTTTTAATAAACTACATTCAAGACACTTTACTTAAATTTAAAATAAAATACAATTACATTTTAACAAAAAATAGACATATATTTATAATTAATGTTAACATTTATAACCATACTACAAGTAATATTTTTTCTAAATAAAATTCTTTAATAGCAGGAATTTATAATTTTAGTTTGTAAAAAATGTGCAATATCATTTCTACGCATATCATGTTTAAGGACATTTATGAATTCTGAGGCAGGTAAAGTCTGCTTCTTTTTCCACAGTTTTAATACTTCTAATGCTCGATTACAAGGATTACTACAAGATGCTTGACTTCTTATCATGTTGAGTGTTTCATATGGTATATCAAGTTGAATTCCTATAATTATCCATTCTTTTCCTATATTTTCTGCTATTTTTGACAATAATATTTGAATTTTTTTTTCATTCATATTAAAGGGATATATATTATTTTCTATACAAAATATGTTAGCTAATTCAATTAGATCTTTTCGTTTGCTTAATTCTAAAGCATTTTTAAGGTCATTAAGGCTATGATTATTTTCCCACCATAAATTTAACATATCTAATGACATATCATACAAAGATTTTTGATCCTCTAGTGACATCAAATCTACTTTTGAGACGTTTAGATATATCCCCATTTTTTTCCAGTCATGATAAAACATGGAGCTTATCTCTTTAAGAGTGTTATCAGAAGGATAAGATTTGATGATAGGAGTAACTATATAGCTATCCATATTTGTTTATTTTATGAAAATGTTTTTTGGTTTTACTTATATGTATATTTAAGATGAAACCACAATCAAATTCTGTAAAAATAGTTACTCTTTCCTTATTTTTCACCCGCTTTTTCTTTATCCCAAATGTATTTTTACAATGAAATTGAAGAAAAACCTAAACTTTTTATAATACTGTTGGTGGATTTTTTAAAAATGCTTATTTTTATTTTTAATCTATTTCATCTTCATTGGATATATAACTATCACTAGCAATGGAAGCACAAGCCTGTGTTTTATTATTTTCACTTTCATCGTTTTCTCCATCACATACTATTTTTCCATAATTTTTCATGTAGTTAAAATTTCTGTTTTTTCGCTCGTATTCCATGTTATATCGAGCCAAAGTGGCAGCTCGTTTTTGTGCAAAGCCCTCCATTACTTTTTTTTGAGAATCTTGGAGTTGTTCTTTTAATATGTTATTTATACCTTTTTCTTCTTTTAGTTGATTTTGCAAATTATTTTTAATTTGTATGAGCTTGAAAATGTAATTATGTTGAGCATTTGTGATCTTTTCTAAAATATGTAATTCATCCTCATCTTGAATAACTTTGTGGTTGTCCATTTCAATAAACTTTGTATTACTTTTGAATGAAGAAGGCTTTTGCTTTTAATCTCATCCTAGTTTCTCATATGATATTACTTCTCTTTTAAAAAATTTCATAGGAGTCATTTTTGTGTTCATTGTTAAAATTAATATCTGATGATTCTGTTTTTTTTAAGTTCATTTCAATGTAAGGAACAAATATATCATTGGATGTATCATTTTTTTGAACTGAGCAGCTAAAAAATGATTTTATTTTTATATTATTTTTAAATTGATACCCTGATTCAGAACATGTGAGATATATTTCTTCATTTAATTTACCATATTTAATTTCTATTAAAATTCCTATGGTTGTAAGGAAAAAAATAAGTAGTGCTCCAGCTGTTCCAATTTTATTTTTTTTTATTTTATTAATTGATGATAATCCTTTCATAGTGTTTTTTAATAGTTATTTAATTTTTCACCAATAAATGTGTGGAAATTGTGAAAAAAAAAATTTAAATTTTTGTTTTTATATAAAGCTTTTCATTTTTTTAAGTTGTTTATGAAATCACAATGTTTAATGCTATATTGTCCATAGTTGGATCCTTTTCTTTTTTTATTCACAGGAGTGTTTATTTGTTTATTTATGTAGAGTTGAATCTTTTTTTCATTCCACAAAGTGTCAGAAGAAAAACTAGATATAATTTTTTGCATGCTTATATTAGAGGCTCTTTTTTTTAAAAAATATAAGCAGTATTCTCCACATCTTAAAGATGTTAATGCTTGTATAGTATGTGAAGAATATTTGTATTTTTTGGATAATTTTTTTAAAAAAGAATATCTTATTGGAGGTAATCCATATGAATCAAAATATTCAGGAATATCATTTTTAGATTTAAAATAAAATGCTACCCAGTGTTCTCCAGGAAGATAGCTTACATCTGTATTTGCTATGAAAGCTGTAGGATAAGATTTTATAATGGGGATTTTATCTGCTGCATAAATACCATAATTTCCTTTGGTTATATTTTTATCTTTTTCTAAAATGCTTATTAATTCCTCACCGTTCATTTTATTATTTTAATGAAGTGGCATTGTTAGGTCCCAATATTAAAAGAGAATCGTATTCTAAATAAATAACAGCTGCTATTCCATGGGTGGGGACTGTTCCCAATTTAAAAGTGAAGCTTAAAGATCCGTTTTCTGATAGTTCAAACGTTTCTGAATTAATTCCATTTCTTGATAAATCAAAACAGTAAAGCGCATATCCATTTTTAAATTCTTCAGGGGTTATATTCACAGGTTCATTTCTGAATATATTTCCTGTACCTTTTAGCATAGCTAAATATGCCATGAAATATTTATTGTTGGGAAAATCTATATTATATTGATAAAAAGGTGTACCTCCATCGTTAACTTTTAATTCTACTTCTGTTACATTGAAGTTATCAAATTTAAATGGATTATGACTATAATGACCCGAGAAGCCATCGAGTCTTACTAAAGAAATAATGACTCTTTTTGGTAATTCTGTGTTATTTACAATATGTGATCCTTGTAATATTGATTTATTAGGACCAAAAGTAACATATTTCATTAATGTTTTCCTCATATTATATTTTAAAGTGAAATTCTGATCTAATCGTGCTCTCATTAATTCATTGTAAAAACTATCTGTTAGACGATATCTTTTTATGAACATATTCATATCTTCTATTTGAATTATATATTTTTTGTCAGCTTCTTTTGCCATTAAACAAAACTTTTCATCTGATCTATCGAATTCTATGATAAGAGGTAAATCCCCTGGAAACATCTTAGTTTGTGCGAACAAGTCATTGTGAACTCGACACAACATTTCTATTTCTGTTCCGTTTTTAGTTAAATTATAGCGCTGCTTGACACCTGCATTGTGTGTATTACTATTTACATTTTCTATTTCATTAAAATCTTTGGTGTCTTTGTAAAATAAAGATAGTATACCCAGTCGGCTAGCAACTAATGGATCATAGCTTAGCAGCATTTCAAACATAGCTTTGTATGCATATAAGTCATTACTTTCTGATATCCTTATACCATTGATGAATGCTTTTACATTTTTAAATATGCTTGCTCCAAAAAAGTTTACTGGAAACACCCTTGCTTCGTCTTTAATTACATTTGGAGTGTTTGCATCAGGAGCACTTGGAGCTGTTTTGTCTTCTTTTAATATTTTTGCTTTTATTTGGATAAAGCTGTCATGTAAAGAAATGAAATCCTTGTTGTTTGACTTAAGAGAAAATTGAACAGTACCACTGTTTGCAGATGCCGTAGGCTCAACTTTTTCATAGTAGTTTTTTTCAACAGAAGTATTTGCTAAAGGCACACTGTCAAAATCTAAATCTGAACTTATACAGTGACAAGGACTCTCATCTATGAGTGACATTTTAAATTGTTTTTACTTTTTTAACTTTCTATAGGTGTCTATCCCAGCAGTATATTTTAAGTTTGGCTAATCAAAAATATCTCTTGAGTATGTTTTTTTTTTTTTAATTTTGGATCTTTTGGTGCTAGAGTTAATTTTTTTTTTGGTTTTAGGTTTATTTATTCTGTTTCCTACATAATTTAAAGCGCTTGAACTTAAATCATTTAAGCTGGATTGAGCCTCATCTTTTAATGCCTCTTTTATGTTCCCTCCAGATAAAACATTTTCTGCAACATTTATCCCTCCTTTTAACATTCTTTTGCCTACTCCTTTAGCAGCTGACTTAAGCACTGGTGCTATAAGTGGAACAACTTTTTTAAATAAGCCAGCAAAAATATTACCTAAACCATATCCTTTTTGATATTTAGTCCCCATGAAAACTGGGAGCCCTTGACCATGTTGAATGTATTGAAGAGGATAGGCATTTTTTTTTTCAAATAAGTTGTGATATAATGCTCTATCGTTTTTCCTTTGGTTTGAACTGTAATGTTGGTGCATAACCATTTTTTAAATAAAATTTAAATGAAGGAAAATCGTATAATATATATATATATATAAATTAAAAGAAAAGATTTATTAAAATAAAGTATATCTCATCTTATCTCAACTTTATTTTCTCTTATTTTTTTCTCCAGTTTGTTACCCACTCTTTTCCTAAAAACAATTTATTTGGTTTAGGCTTTCGTTTGCTTAAAAGTAAAGACTCTTGCTCATATATTTTTTGTCTAGGATGTAGTTGTACAGATGCTTCTGTGTCCTCATCTTCTTCTCTAGTAAAAATGTCTTTTTTCAATAATGTTTTTTGCTGTAAAACAGGGGATTTACTTACAGTAGGTATAGGCGATGTTTTGGTTAAAGGTGAAAAAACAGGAGTTTTGGTTTCTAAAATTTTTCCAAGTGATATGCTTTTTGGAGTTGAGGTATGCATTTTACTTTTGGAAAAAGGTGGTAAATCTTTGGGAGAAAATAAATTCTTAGATTCATATTCATCATCTGAAGGATATTCATCATCATCATCATCATCATCCATAGACACATTTGTGAAAGTAGGAGGAGTTATATCTAATATGTTAGTTGCCCCCTCTTTCAGGTCATGAGTTCCTTGTTTTAATTCATCTTCTTTTTTTTTCAGTTTTTTAGTATGATATATTATATCTGTCATTATGTCTTCACTTGGATATGGTCCAGGAATATAAGAGCTCGATCTTTTTTTTTGCGCCATACTTGGTTTATTTTTTATCCAAGAAGGGGGTAAGATAGTAATGAGATGTGAATATAATGTTTGCGTACCTGTAGGCTCATTTTTAAAACCAGATTTTGAAAAATATTTCATTATATCAATGATATTTGAATTCGCTATTTTCTTTGAATCATAACTTATTTCTCCAGCTGTGTCCCATTGGTACTTATTTTCTAACATTTTTTCTAAGATCATTTTAATGTTTGGTCTTTGTGCCAAGGGTACTTTGTCAAGAATGTAGTTTATGGTTATACCTATTTGTGATGTTTCCTTAGGTTTAGATTCTAGGTTGTTTACTTCTACAGGAAGTTGATCAGTGTTTTCAGTAGAATATATAGAGTAGGGATTAATTTTAAACACTCGCTGATTTATTAATTCTTCCTGTCTTTTTAAAACAGGATTTTCCTGTTTTGAATTTTCATTTATTTCGCTTTGTATATTTTTGGTTTTTAAAGTATTTGATATATTATCTTCATTTTTATTCATATTTAACATTTTTTCATATTTTTTATATAAAGATAAGGGTATAATTACACTTTCTTTAAAACTGTGACTCATATTTTATTTTATTTTTTCACCTTCCTGTTATAGCGCCGGCTATTGCGGGTATAATACCAGACAACAATGGGAGTAAAAATTGTAAAAATCCTCCTTTTTGTTTTAAAGTTGATTTCCTTCTTGCTTCACTAACTCCTTTTTTGCTAACTAGCAACCTCAAAGTATTTTTATGACGTTTTAGCTTTGAATGTGTTTTTTTATCTATAGGCACATTACCAGCTAACACATTAAATATGCATTGGTATATTGCATCTAAGTCTTTTTTTGATGCAAAATCAATTAATATATTTCTTTTTTTGGCATTTTTGGCTGAGGCTAGCAATGAAAGAAAATGCTGATGTTTTATTATGTTGCAACATTTCTTTTTTTTAACTCCAACTTTCCTTTTCTTTACTTGTGTTTTAGCCATTTTTTAAAGTATTTTATTTATCAAAGATAAAAAATCTGATTTTTTTTTATAGTGCAAGCTTCTAAACTTCACTTATCTCATGTAAGTTTTTACTTTTTATTTGGTATAAATATTCGCTGTGAATCAGAAAAAATATCTGTTCTAAACATGAGATCTTTGTTTCTTTTTTGATGACCATCTATAAATAAATATCCATGAGGAGAATTTGTTGCAGCTGAAAATATATCATGAAAAGTTTTTACTCGATCAGGCATAAGTTTTCTTCCTAAAGAATGGGATATTGTTTGATCCAAAGGAGAATTAAATATTACTAAGTAAGTTGCATTTTTTGCCAATGTTTTTCTTTCTTTTCCTTCACAAAAAAAATTCTGCGTAATAAATACCACACTTAAACCATCATGATGAGAACGCTTAGTAAATAAATCTGTAACTAATGGATCCTTAGAACATTCCATCATTAAATCATCTAACACTATAAGCTCGTGATTATTAGGTGATATATAATCATCAAAAGTATGAGGCAACCCTTGAATAAAATTAATGTTTTTTAAGTTTAAATCAATTACATCAGAAGGGGGACTTTGTCCATAAAACCAGTTTATTTTTTTAAATTCATTGTCTATAATGCGATCCATATTTTTTAAAAGATTAAGAAGAAAACTGGTTTTTCCTGAATTACTAGGGCCTGCTATTATCATAGAAAATGGAGTTTTTAATCTCGCATCAATTAATTCTATGTCTTTAGTTTTAGTTTTTTCTACCATCTTGTATCTTATTTAATTCTTGTGCATAAAAACTACCAGTAAGTATTTCATTGTTTTCATCTAATAATATATAAGTAGGTGGCCATGTTCTAAGTACAAAAGCTACTTGAAATATTTCTTTTTGCCAATTTGGCTTATATCCTTTAGTAAATGTTTTTCTTTTAGTTGTGATTTTTACTTTATCTCCTACTGAGAAAGGAAGTTGTATTCTTCTAGAATGTAAATATGGTTTGTATTGTTTGTCCCAAATTATCTTTTGGTTTTTTTCATCAACTTCAGAGGGGCTAATTCCTAGAGTACGATGTGGACTTTTATTGTAGCTAAGTACAATGTCTTGCAAATCATCGATATATCTCAAGCTTTTTTTAAAGGTTAAAAATCGATGTATTTTATTTTGTATAGTTCTTATAAAACGTTCAACTATTGCAGCCTTTGTGTCTTGTGATGTGCTAAAAGAGTGAATATTTTGGTTAATGAGATATTTCTTAAAAACACCCTTAAATTCACTACCTTCATCTACTTGAATAAGCCTAGGCTTGTGTTTTGCCCTAAATAATATAGCTTTAAAGCCTATTAATGTTGTTTCTGCTTTTTTGTCTTTAAGAGGTTCTATGTAAGCATATCTGGAAAAGCAATCTATAGCAGCTAATAAATATGAAATGTTGTTATTATATCGTCTAATTTGGAAAGTACTTATTAAATCTAACTGCCATTGATCATTTAATCCTTTTACAATAGTTTTTCGTCTTAAAAAGTTATATTGTATAGGTTTGTGTGAAGTATAAGTTCTAGTATTTTGTAAAAATATTTCAGCGTCTTTTAAAGTTATTTTTTTGTCTTTTTTTTTAGCAGATTTATATAACTTTTTCACAGAACTAAAAGATGAAGGATGACTTGGGTTAAAGTAAATACTTTCAAACAACCTTTTTATTTCTTGGTTTCTTTTTATTTCTTCTTTTTTTGCCATATTAAAATTAAACACTTCTTAAGAATAAACATATAAAGATGTAAACATGTTATGTTTGAAACAGGTGCAGTCCTTAAAACATTAAAGCATGCATTTAACCCTCTTGTTTACTAACCATCTCATTACAATTCTTAAGTTATGTTTTACTTTTAACTAGTGTTCGATGGTAAATATGATTTGTCACATTTAGTACATGAAATGAAAACATTTATAAACTATGTTTGGAACAAATGCACGTATCCTGATGAATTAAAAGTAAAATTACATAAAAAAACAATGTTAGGATCTTAGTATTTACACACCCAATAATAAGTTAATATCCTTAAGGACAAATACCAGATTCCTAACAACAACAACAAAGTATCATGATAGCGTATTATTTGATTTGTTCACTAAGCATTTCAATGTAGATATATGACATCAATAAACATCATTTAAAATTACAAAATATCATTTCACTGAAAAAAAGAAACACAAAAAATAAACTTTTTAGGTTTAAACTAATATATAAGCAGCTAATACTTACTAAATATGAATTCTCTTTTACTATATACACAACTTGTTATAATAATACAAAATAATATTTTCAATACAGGCACATGAAAAAACATTTAAAAGCAAACAAGAAATATTTTAAAGAATGACATCAACAGTTTTAGATTTTTTTTGATAAATATTTCCCTTTTTGCAACTTATTTTAAGAGTAAGCTGTAGTGGCTCATTTGTCTTTTTTGTTAAATTTAAAACTGTATTGTTATCTTTACAAGCAGATGTGTTTTTACCTGTTTCTTTTTCATTTTGACTGTTGCTTAATGTAATTTTTTTACTTTTTTTTTCAGTTAAATCGATAATTTTGTTAGAAAGGACATTACTTCTTTTTTTCAGATTTTTAGTAATTATTTTTTTTTCTTTTTCATCTTTTTTTTTAAAAGAATCTTTGCTCTTTGATTTTAATTTCTCCAATTCATATTTTTCATGACATGAATTACATCTAGATGGGTGTCGACTAAAAAAATGAGCGGAATGTAAGGGTCTATGACAGCGGATACATTCTTTGTACATATTTTCATAACAAGGAATACAATATTTTTTTCCAGTTTTTAAGTCATGACAAATACCACAATATATACATAATTCGCCCATTTTAAATATATAAAAATATTTGGAAAACAAACATTAAAAGTTGATTGTTTTTTAGCTAATTATGTTCACCTAAAGATGTCTATCCCACAGACTTTTTCTTAAAATTATTTTTAATCACTGTCAGAATTACTGTCTACATAGGAATTATCGCTGTCACTTTCATCACTGTCTCTTTTAACTGATGATTTACTTTTCTTTTTACCTTCATTTTTTGTTTCTGTTTCTTTAGGACTTTTAATCTTTTTTATTCTTTTTTCTATTTTAACCTTTAATTTTATAAGTTCATCATATTCAGATTTTTGCAAGCTCATATTTTTATCTTTAGTCATATCATGCAAATGAATATATTCTTTTCCTCTAAATCTAGTTATATCTATTCTCTTTTTTTTTCCAAAAGGAATGGTGTGAAATTTAGAAGCCATCAGAAGTAATTTCTTTTAAATTAATTTGTGATTTCTTTGAAAATAGATTTTTAAAATATTAACTTTTAAGTGCTTAGAAATGATTTCTTTATGTTGATATAAAATACCCTGCTGTTTAGATCCAAAAGGTGAATTTCATTTGTTTTAAAACAGTATAACACAAGTAATCTCAAGTATATTTTCACTGTTCCATACACAATGTTATGCCTTTTTAGTTTAATTTAAATTTTTTTTTTTTTAAATTTACAGATGAATCAAAATATTTATGTCTTTTACGCACATTGATCATATGATTCCCATAAGCAAAAGATTTGATTCCATCTTTTTGTAGCCAACGTTTATCTTCAAAAGGTGAAAGAGCCAGTTTATTTTCTTTTATTACATGTACTTTATGATTGTAACTTCTCATAGCATGATATGATTCTCGATGAAATTTCTTTTTAAACAATACTTTTTTAAACTGGTCATGTCTCATATCTCTTATATTACTTTTTTTAACACCTTTTACTCTTTTTGTTTCTTTATTTGATTCAAATAAAATAGAATACATCTTAGGACGTAAACCAATGAATTCTTTTATTTTTTTCCCCTCACTTTCATCCTTAAATTTTCCTAATACTCTACAATTCTCAGTACAGTGCAAGGGGTGATCTAGTTTAAGATTTGAAAAATCAAAATATTCTTTTATACTTTTCAGCTTTTCAATAAAATGTTCATCTTCTATAAAATATATGAATGAATCTGTGTCTGAATATAACAAGTTAATAACAGATAAAGAAAAAGTAGGTAACATTACCTTATAATGGAACCAAAACATGTGCATTTTAGATAATTCTAATATAGTAAATCCAAGATATATCGGCTTGTCCAAATATACTTGTTCTTTAACATTTTGTATTCCTACATAATCTTTGTCTAAAAAATACAAGGAATGAAAAGTAGGTTTTCGAATAAGTTTTTTACTTTTAATTTTACATGAAGTAAGGGTTAAATTTTTCCTTTTTTTAACATTTTCCATGCATTTTCCAAAACATGAATTAGTCATTAACTTAAAAAATGCTTTATCGAAAGAAGAAGTTGATTCTCTCCGTTTAGTGTTATTAAAGTCAATATATTTTTTCATCCAAGCAGATTGTTTAAAAGATAGAATTTTATGTATTTTAACTATTTTCATCCCTAATTTAAGGTATAGTTTTAAATTCTTATAGTGAACGACATAATTTTTTTTCTCTCTTAAATCACATATTAGCTTATTCCCACTTTTTTTGTATTTAATATTTAATTTATGTAATAAATCTTTAGCATATGGAGATAACTCATCATGAAATATTTCTTTTTTTTCTGGAGCCAGTGGAAAATCATCATGCAAAAAATGTAAATGCTTTGGATACAATAAAGTAACTTCTAATATATAGCCTTCATCACTGTTGTTAGCTACTTCTAATACATTAAACTTAGAATAACTAGAAGACGGTAACCAAACAAAATCATGAGTGGGAAGTTCTTGACACATAGCATGGCCATAAAGATTATTACAATCATAATAAACCAAATGTTGGGAATCGTTTTTTACTTTAACATATCGTTGTACAACGTTTGTAATACCTCCGCGTATACCTTTTTCAATAAAGTTATGTTTATCTATATCATCTAAAAGATCAAGCTGTATCTTTGTGTGTTTTAACATAGCCTGATAACTAAGAGATGGAGCAGTAAGGAATTTCGCAGGATCTAAACCATAATTTTCTAAACTTCTTTCTCTAAAAGATTCAAATACATCGCATAATAGTAAAACATCAATTTTAAGGTATTCTTTTAAATAGCTTCCTAAAGATTTACAATTCAACAAATTAAACATTGTTTTAGCATGAGTGTAAGCTTCTTTAGATATATTTTCTTTAGTTAGCTTATTATAGAAATGGGATCTAACAGGTAGATTTTTTTCTTTTAATTTTTCCCATGAATCTATGTAATCATAACACATAATTCCCTTTTTTATTACATAAGGTAATAATTCCTTTTTGGTTAAGTTTTTTTTGGTTTCTATGAAATTATCTACATTATTAGCAGCTAAAAGATCTGCCAAGTGTGACAAAGAGGCAGATAAAAATTGGAATGAATCTAAAAAGTAAAAATTTTCAAATTGTAAAGTTAAAAATTTTTCAGAAGATCTAGGAAGAACTCTTATATCATCATTTTGAATATATTTATAGAGCTTTTTTACTATAAAATGTAAATCAAAATTCATAGCATTATGCATAACAATTGGTATTTTCAATGTGTCCATTCTAAGAGAAGAATGGCTTAAATTACATCTATTGCAAGCATAGTTAACATCTCGTCCCTTGCCTTCTCGACCTATATGGGCATGGTCCAATACTTTTTTAATTTTTTTATTTTTAAATGAAACATGACACAAATAACATTCTGTTTGTTTATGAATTCTGCTTATGTCTTCCATTGTTAAAAAAATCGGCTTCCTATTTTTATCTAAAATATGAGATATCTCTGCTCTTTTTTGATATAAGTAATTCACAAATTTTTTTAAAACATAACGTCCTATATATAAAAATGGTGTCTGTGAATATTTCTCATACTTTGAAATTAAAACTGCACCTATAGCATTTAATTTTTGTCTAGTTTTTATTGTGATATTTCCCCTTTTAACGGGCACTTTTAATTTTTGATTAAATGTTTCAAAGTCTGCATATATGATAAAAGGGTTTTTAATTTGTTTAGAATAATCTTTGTATTCAACTTTGCTTCCTTTTATGGGCATTATATATGATTGACCAAAGAAGCTATTATTGTCACAGGTTTTTTGGGTATGAAAAAGGAGATCATTTTTTTTTAAAAAAGAAGTTAAACATTTATGACAATAATATCTTGTTTTCTTATAAAAAAAGGGTCTAACAAACTTACTCATGTCTCTTATAAGCCAATAATGTTCTCGATATAGTAAAAGGTTAACATGATTTAAATGTTTTTCTTCATTAAAATTAGTAGAAATATACATAGGATATGGATGATAATTTTCGTTTTTATTTTTAAATATACCAAAAACATTTACAGTTATGTGGTTTTTTTCTTCAAATTTAGCTATTTGACCAAGTTTTACAGGAAAAGAAAGACAGGATATATTTAAACTTTGCAAGTAAGGTAAATAAGTGCTTGCTCTGTTTGCATTTGTTTTACTTTTAAACAAGGCAGCTAATATGCTAAAAAGAAAACATTTATTTCCTGCTCCTTTAATATTAAGCAATGATCTTTTCTTAAACAAAATACTGTCTATATCAGAAGGCTTATAACCTCCCAAAGGATTATATCTATAAATAGAAATTCGCAAACATATAATTTCTTTTAAAAACCATCCAGATCCTAGTTGAATAAAAGAATCAAAAAAAGCAGAAATGATTCTGATGGCTTCATAAACTTTTTCTTCTATAGATTTTACATTTAGAATTACAGCTACTGGACTTTGAAACCAAGGTTTTATTTCAAAATGTTGGTTAGTTTCTATTTTATATTTGGCTAAAAATGTATTAAGACCTAATTGGAACTTAACTCCACCATGCTTTAACATCCACTTTTTTATTTTAGATGTAACTCTGTTTGATATATATCTTAAAAAAAATTCTAAGTCATGATTATATATTTTAGGGACCAAATTATATTCTATTGCAATATTCCTGAAACCATTTCTTCGATTCATTATCTGAGTTTACAACGGCGAAAGTGAAGTACTACAAATACTTTGCCATACTCAAATTTTATAAGTTTTCCTTGGTCATCAACTATTTCTATTTCTATTTCGTGTATCTCAGACATTTTAACTTTTTTATAATAGGGAGAAGAAAATATCATTTTAAAATCTTCTCCAAACAAGCCATTACATCTTATAACTCTTAAAAGAGGAACTTGAACATTTCCAACAACTTCATTAGAAACTATATTGGTATATAAATAAATATTTGAAGAACTAGAACTTAAAGAAGGTACTCCTGTTGCTTTATAAGAAGCATAATGTTTATGTATTTTTTTTTGAAATAATAAATTATTATAATCATCTATGGATTCTAAAGGAAGACCATAGTAACCTGTTACTTTTGAATCAGTTTCATCTTTAATACCTCCTTCTGCATTTGTTAAGCAAAGAATATCAGACAAAGAGGAAGGCATCCACACAGTATCTCCCCTTGCTACATGTAAAACAGGCTTTAAATTTTCTTTTTCTATACTAATATAAGGCTCTCTAGCCAAATGAAAAAAATCTAAATTTTTTTCGGCTAACTCTATTGATTTCATTAACTTATTCATTACATCTATATAATTCTCTATATTACCATAATTTCCATATGGCATCATTTTAGTGTGAAAGCTCATGTCTGTTCTAACAGTGTCTATTTCTCCTTCTTCTAATACATGTAATTCATCATTGACCCCCATTTCTTTTCTGTAAATAGCAAAAGTTCGATCTTGTGGAGGATCCTGTGGAATATTGTACCAGGATACAGGAAGGTTTATTTCTACTATGGCCACCTCCCAATGACCTTCTAAATGAAATTTTCCAGGAATTTCTACAAAAAAATGACTTGTTTTATTAATCCGAGATGAATGAATAGTATTAGAAGGTAGAGTAACATAAAAGTCATCTGAGTGAGCCATTTTTTGTTTACCCATAAGCTTCATTTATTTTTAATCTCATTTTGGTTTACATTAACTTGTTTTTTATGTGACGATTTATGCTAGTTTCATACTCATTTAAACATAGAGCTAAATGATCTGTAGTGTATTTCACCAGGTAAGTAAAATTTTCTCTTTGGTTCCATTTCAAAAACATAGCATCACAAACAGGATTCCCATTTAACCATTTCATGTGGCAAAATGGACAATTCATTTCTAAATTAATCACAACTACTTCACCATCATTTTTGGTATATTTTAAATGACAATGAACCACACTTGCGTAGCAATGCTTATGAATAGGTTTGCCACAACATATTGTGTATTCTATATTACTTTCATGTTTTTTGCTTACAAGAACTACCCTTCTACATAAAGCACATCCCAAATACACATTACTGTAAAATAAACGTTTTTCTCTTACTTTTTCTTTTATTTTACTTTGAAGCCTTGAAGAGGCATACTGTCTTGTGCCTTTACGTTTATTTTTATTTTTTATGAGATGAAATATTGCTTCTTCATTGTAACCAACAAGATCACTTATAAATTTACATATTTCTTTAGTAAAAGAATGATTCTCTCCTAATAAGATACTGGATGTGATTAAAACTCTAGCAGCTTTAATTTCCTCTTGTATTATCATATTTTTTATTTCTGAGAACATAAAATAACATTGGAAATAATGAGAAAAATATACAAGAGCTTCTGTTTTAATGTTTGATATGTCAATGAATTCATCAGATAAAACAGAAAATATGTTAGAACATTCTTTGGCACTCATAAACGTTTGATTTGGTATGCTCACATTTAAGCAAATTTTAAATTTCTGCATATTTGAAGTAACATTGTTAAAAGAGCACAAACATGAAATGTACTCTACTCTTTCTTTAAGCAGCTCTATGTTCACATCAAGCAACATAGTTACATAGATAAATACAAGTTTAAATATGATAAAATGCTTAACAAATGATTAAATTACCTTAATCCTTTCTACCATGAGAACTTGTATCCTCACTTATTTATTTTTATATTGTTTATAAAAGCTGTTTTAATGAAGCTGTACAAACTAATTTCTAATTTATCTATACCTCTATAATAACTATAAAACCTTTAATTTTACATGTACTTGTTATACTTTACAAATATCAACTAAAATTAAACCAACTTTACAACAAAGATAAGAAGAAAAAATCTTTTATCTTATTTCATTAAGTGGTTTACAAAAGAAATCTATCCTATCTAATATTAGATTTCTACGTATTTCAGTATATTTTTTGTTTTGAAACTTTGCATAAAGAGGGGTGCAAGTAGGTTTTCCATCAAACCAAGGAATAAAACAGTTTTTACATCTCGCAACCCTTTGGTTTTCAACATAAGAGGAAAAATATTGTAAAAATTCGAGACATCTTGTTTTACTTGGGCTCCCACAACATTGCATATATGTTATTTTAGATAATGCTCTTTTTCTGTTTGTCCTGTCTGCTTTGTGAAATCTTCCACAAGATGCACAACAATAAGTTAAAAATCTCAGGCAATTGTTATATATCATATTGGCTATTTTCATCTTTTTTTTAAGTTTTTTCACACGTTTATATTGAGTAAATTTCCTTTTCCTAATAGTCATAGTTAATGCAGTAGTTTCGCTATAATTATCCTCACAGTCTTTCATACATTCAAGGATTTCATATACTCGAGGTACTCTTAAAAAATCGGCTGCAAACCAAATTATTTCTAAAGAAAACTTGTGAAATTCTCCCATAAAGAAAATAGCCATTTTGATAACGCAAGGAACTTCTTCCACGTTATTTATACACCGACTTTTTATATATTCATACAAGAAATCACTTTGAAAAAAAATTGCAAAAAAAACAATACTTTTAATATCTCTAATATCATTTAAAAGAATGTGACATAATTCATCTTCTTCTGATAAGGTCATCATTAAATAAGAGCATTCAGAAATATTCATATATTTTATAGCAGGTATTTCTAAGCTAAGCTCTTTCTTTTCTTTACCATAAAAAGATTGATAGCTTTTAAAATAGTGACATCTTTCATACAACAAAGAACTATCTAAATCTATTTCTATAAAACTATTCATGGTTAGTCTTTTATTTTATCGCATAAAATGATGCTTTCTTCTATACAATTCGGGAGATGGTTATTGGGGAACACTTTACAAGTTACTTTCTCTTTGTTTTTTAAATATTTTTTTGTGTTTAAATTACATTGAAAAATTTTTTCATTAAGTTTTTTTTTATCAATGAAACGTAAAATATCATCAATATCCATAAGATTTTAAAGATGAAAAGTTTTTTAACTGCTACTTGATTTTACTTTTAGGTCCTCTTCGTCCTTTAGTACCTTTAATTAAAGGAGGTGTGCAATGTAAAAAACAACATGCACATCTGTTTATATTATCTGGTAAAATATTCCTTAAAAATACTTCTGCGTGACTCTTTATTCTATCGCATATAGCTATAGTCCTTTCCAAATTTGCTCTGCAAGTATCTGTTTTTGGTTCAAATAAAGTAGATGTTGGATTAAATTCAGATAGTTCTTTTACCTGATGGCTTACTGATAAAGGAATTTTTCTCTTTTTATTTTGAACTTTATTTTTAAAATCAGTAATTTCTTCCTCACTTAAATCATCATTGCTGTCTGATAAAGTTTTGCTAACTTTCTTTCTTTTTTGAAGAGAATGTGTTCCTTTTATATCTTCTTCATTACTGTCACTTTCTTCTAAATCTTTATGTAAAATACCTAGTAATTTTTGCTGTGATTGAATGAAAGCAGGGTGATCTTTTTTTTTTACTGGGTCATTGTCACTCTCACTTTCTGTAGAACTGTTTTGCTCTGAAGAGGATGGTCGCTGTTTAATATTAGACCGGCTTTTATTTTTGTCTTTTAATTTTAATTGAGAAGTGGACGTAATGCTCTCTTTTTTACAAGAATTAAAAGAACTTAAAGCTGAATTTGACAATTTTTCTAAAGAAGGCATGTGATACAATTCATCATTTACTTTTTCTACTAATGAAGTAAAAAAGTTGAAATACAATGAAAGTCCTTTCCCTGGTTTTAAACTCTGTTTTGAGCTTCTGTATTCTGAAGATTTATCGTGGCTGTAATAAAAAATGATATTTATTTGGAGAATTTCAACCAAACATTTTATCAAAATACTTTCTGAAGAAGTTATATCTTTTATTATACCATTACTTTCTCCGCATAAAACCTCATAAAATTGTCTAATTTTTTTATTTTTTTTAATGTAAGAATGAAGAGACGATTTAGTTTCCTGAATTAAAGGATCTATGTAAGATTCTTTGTTGTGATGATACTTTTTATATAGGTGATGCAAAGCAAAATTTAAATTATGTTCTTCACATAAATGAACCCTGTCCCAATATTCTGTATTGCTAGGAGTATCCTCTAATAAATAAACCAGTATCACCCTTAATAAATTATCTATGACAGAAGCCATGAATTAATTTATTATTAAAATATAGTTTACAGAGAACCTTAGCTTCATATAACTTTCTCAACAAGATTGCATAAAAACAGAAATTGATTTATATCTTTAGTTATACAACTTCCAGTAAAAGTGTGAGTAAAAGAAAAAGTTGTTCCTTTATTTTTTATTCTAAGAGAAGAAAACCTAATAGCATCAAAAGATTGCTTTGAGTTTAATAAGTTATGGTTTATTTCCAACCATATTGACTCATATGAATTCGATTCTTTAACTTCTATGCTATAGCCCTTTTCTAAACTTGACACTATTTTAAAGCAAAAATCATGAAATTTAATTCCTTCTTTAATTATAGTAAAAGATATTTGAATATTTACAATGTCTAAACTGTATTGAATTATATTATCTTTGCTGTATTTTTCAAAAAAATTAATGCATGAGGAATAAATAAAGTCTTCTATCTTAGATAAAATACGAGGGATACTATTTTTTATAAATATATAACAATAATTATTTTTAGTAAATTTTAAAGTGTAATCTTTTTCAGAGTACACTATAGAACCTCTATAAGAAGAAGAATTCACCACCTCTCTTTGAAATGAAAGTATGTCAAAAGATGACTTAGGCAATGCTGTTAATCCTAACACAACTAGATGGGTAGAATAATCTATAGGCATTGAAAGCAACCCTAAAATCTATAACTTTGATATTTCTCCCAATGAAGGAAAAAATTCATCTTCACTACGCAACTTTTTCATAGGAATATAGCCCTCATGCTGAACTATGGAAAATAAAAAAATGCTAGTTGTAAAGTGAAAATCAAAAAAAGGAGCCTGATAATAAGAAGGTGTATTTACTATATCTCGAGGATTTACTTTGGTGTAATCATTAAGAGCTAAATTCGCATTGTATACACATGTTTCTGTTATAATCTGATTAAATGTAATATATTTGGCAGAAAAATCTGCTATGTCTAAAGTATGTAGCATATATGTACAATTATGACAAGAGCAAAGTTCTTCAGTTTGACTATCTTTAAATGCGAGATAAAACCTAGTCATAGAGACAGTAAACAATTTGCTCTCCTATGTGATGTTTCAATAAAATAGGAAGATGGTTTATGCTTAGTCGCTTAGTTTTTTTAATGAAATCTTCTTCAAATAAAATATCATCTACTAAGCTCAAAGGTAAAATAGAAAGGAGCTTTTCTCTCCTAGTGTCTTTAAGGTAAACTTTAGATAAACTTAAACAAAGATTTTTTAAAGTAGTAATTGGATGAAACTGATGATTAATCTGTTCTGCTATTTCTGACACTTTTTCAACTAAGTCGTGAGTTATAACCTCATAAGGAGGGCAAATATGTTCATATGGTTTAAAAGATGCATGAAAATGTGTTGTTCCAAGAAAATTACAATAAAAACATTCACAAAATCCTTGACCGTTTGTTGTAAAATTGATTAAAAGATAATAAATATCAATTGGTTTATCCTCTTCTAGTTTAGCCAAATCCATTTACAGCAATAAGGCTTTAAAAGTTTTCAGCGCTTTTCAAGAACAATTTGAATAAACACTTGTTCAATGGACACTTGCATTAGTTTGATAAAAGTTTACAGTGTCTACCTTTAAAAGTGGACTCAGCTTTTATCCTAGGTGAAGCTTTACGAGTTTTCAGCGCTTTCTGAGAACGATCAGAGTCCAAACAGCTTCACTTAAATCGAGCGATCCTTTTCATGGATGTCCAAAGGTAGACCATCTGTAGCCCATTTGTGGAACGTCTAGTTGACTCTCAGCAAACGAGCATTAAGGAATGGAACCGCAGCTTTCTTCTGTAAGTCAAATCATGTAGATTTAGCATATCAAATATTATATGGCTATTACAAAAAGTTCAGTTTCTTGCTCTTTGTCTTTAAAACTCAATGTTTTTAAACTGCTATTAAATTAAAAAAAAACAACAATTCTCAGTGTTATTAACAATACCATAATGCATTTGTGTGTATGAGCTTCATTGCACATTTAAAGATTTTTTATAAGTTACTACATGTCTAAAAGTTCATTGAATGATGGAATTCATACAGCTATAAAGCATTCGCACTAACAATATGAAGGAAAAATACACGCTGACAGTTTGATATTTAAAATCATATAACAATTTCATGGAGAAATTCACGCTGACAGTTTAATTCAATTATCTGAGTGCTGTTGTCAAATTGTTAATTTTATAAAGTGCTTTTGTCCCTTGTCACTCAGCTCTATAACTATTTTTTATCTTAAAAAGATCTTGCCAATGTGGGTTTTAGCAATTTGAGACCCTAAGCAAGCCAAACTACTAAACCCAGTTTGCCCAAAGCATAATAAGTAAACTTGCAACATAAATGTAACTTAATTTCTCACAATATGAAACCTTAGCCCACTAAATGGGAAAGCCAATTAGTAAAACTGGTCTTTGCTATAGCAATCCATGCTCTCAAAACTAATTGTATGAACCAAAATCCCCTAAGCATAAAAGAATCTCACATACAATATGAGCTATCATGTGTTAACTCTGGCTTGCAAATTCCCTTGAGATACAGCATATCTGCCATTTTTATAAAAAAATTAACAGCTCTAAATCTCTGCTATAAATATATTCCATCACCTTTCAGTTAAAGCTCTATGTAGCGTATTTCCCCGTGTATTGGCTTAGTCAAGTGTATTGGTCTACCTCGTGTATTAACTAAGTTATATTCAAAATATGTGAAAAAAAACACTGTAGTCCTTAGCCCATGTATATCCCTACCCGGTGTATATGTTATGCACAATATGGGAATTTGCACAGTTTAGGAATAATAAAGCCTAATAGATAATTCTGTTGGAACAATTTGATTTAAAATCAGATCTCTAAAATTTATGTGTCATTTTATTTTTCACCTCGCCCACAAGCTGTAATGGGTGTTGTATAGGGTATGTTTGAAGCATCTTACATCTAACTTTAGGTGTGAATTAAGCTGTGAGAATGACACATTGGGACTGTCAAACAACAAACTCTGGTGCAATTATGAGTTACCCATCACTCTTTAAACCAAAGGTATCAAGGAATTTTCAAGGATGGTCATTTTGCAAACCTTTGTGCAATGTTAGAATGTTTATTTCATTTAACTCTTTAGACCTCAACCAATTGCAGGAAACAATGCTTTATTTCCTCAAGATTTCACCGATTTTAGCTAAAAATGGACATTTTTTTGGCCCTTCACCTCATTTTAAACCTTTGTAAATTTTCTAATGCTCATATGGTGATAAGAATTCAACTTTTAAGTTCGGCTGAACAGTATCAAACAGGAACAGCAACTTCTGTTAATTTCTCATCAGTGATATTTGCTTTTGTCTTGCCATGAAAAATCAGTGAAAATTGTTCAAAAATCGATCGTCAATGGTCGTTTTGAGGAGACTAGACCCGACCGTTTTTGGCCGTTTTAAGGTCTAAAGGGTTAAATTTTCCTGAACTGCGCAGCCTAAGAGAGGACAATTCCAGAATTGGGCAAAATCAGTAATGGGCAATTCCGGAATTGTGTCCATTCCTACTTGGTGCATAACATATAGACCCAGTTAATTTGACAGTTTTGCTTGTATTAGCTCAGTTTTATACATGGGGAAATACGGTAAACAGGTCCATTCTTTGGTTAGAGTATCAGAACAGCTGGGTCATGTTCCTGGTCTTAATGGCTGGTGTATAAAGCTGTTTACACCTAACTTAAATGGAGAGTATCGACAGAGCGGAATGTAAGATGTAAGTTAACACCATGCGTTCTACTTAAATCATAGATAAAGAATAGGGTCGAGTCTGTTGTTCCCTCAATTCCCTTAGCGAGCTATTCTTTCTTCATTCTAAGCAAGCACCATGTACTGCACGGTTATATTTGTTCTGCTCTCTGCTGTTTCTATCATAGAGGCAAAATCGTGTTTTTGTGAAAAAAAACAGCATTTAAAATGTGACAACTGTCTACCAACACGTGCCACGGTGGACACAGTGAAAAGCTCCTTTGTAGAATGGGAAGATTTCGTTGATATAAACCACATAAATTACAGCACCAATACTTTCCCCTTCTTAAGAAGAATTGAGATACAAGGAATACCTATTTTCTATTGCTCCTATGGAACATGTAGGTAAGTTTGTGAAAAGTTGATACTTAATAATATGACAATCAATGTCCTTTGTGTAGCCAAAGTCAAGTCCTCTGCGCATGTGCAAGTTATAGCCCTGAGAATAGGTCAGCAAGGTAGCAGGTAAGGTCATGCACCAGTGATTTCAGTCAGGTAACAGGTAAACTTACATGCTGCTGGCGACCTCCTGTGAAATATACATGTACTAAACCAATAGATCTATAAACTAAATTTAAAGCTAGTTTTAAGCTCCTCACAAAAGTTTGCAATGAAGCATGCTATGGTATATTTTAAAAGCAGCAATTTATTTAACTTAAACTAAAAAAAGCTCACTTTTTCCTTTGTAGTTTATTTCTTGTTTCAATGGGGAAAAAAAGGGCGACTAAGTGTTATCCTCTCTAACAAAAACCCTGCTAGCTTAAAAAAATATCTCCCCCCAGTCTTCAACACACGTGGCTTCGATTTTTCTCACCTGGGAAAAACTACAATGTATAACCGTAATGTGTTTCAGACCTAACTGAAGGTAAACTATCCTAAACATGAGTTTGACCCCCCAGCTTAGATGATAAAAAATTTCTCGTATAAAAAAATATAGAAAATAATTATTTCCCACAGGAAAATTCAACTTACCTATCCTGAAGGTGTGAGAGCGTCAACTAGCAGCGCTAGCATCTATCCCAAAAGTGAGATAGCATCAACTGAGACCGTTCTCTTCATAAAGAAGTCATCAGCAACTACTAAAGCAGCAAATTATCATATAGAAGTGACCGCTGAAAGTGCTAGCTTAACTACAAATTCAGACAGCACCTCAGCTTATATAGACAATGGCTCAGAAACTCTGGAGAAAAATTCTCCTCGTGCAGACAGCGTGTTGACGTCCACCCGTGTGAATGATGATGCTGATCAGAGCTCCTCCATTTATATAGACAGGGGAAGTGATGTCACCACTGTGGCAAATGTTGCAACATCTTTCCCCTCCTCGCCTTTGAAAGCAGCTGTCACCTCATATTTAAATTTCACATCTGCAGGTGAAACAATGGAAATAAGCGCTGTGTCAGCTAATTTTGAAACAAGTCCAATGCCTGAGGAAAAAACTAACCTTCCATTTCGCCATAGGACTACTCTCATAAATGCCATATCTGGAAGCTTTATGTCTCCAACATATGCCACAACGCAGGATGGAACCTTAGTAACTAATTTGCCTCAAGGTATAAGTCAACAGCTCTCTAACACCTTGGTATATACCAATGTGATCACTGCTTTGGGTTTCATGATTTGTCTCATTCTGGCTATAACTTTTGGCATCAAATTAATGAAGAGGGGAAAAACTAAAGAAAATAAAACCAAAAGAATGGCATACATGGAAAGAGGGGAATCACTATGGAGCGAATGTGCAGAACCACTGTCTGGTGGGGAATCAGTGGAAATGCAGGAATTATAAATTATCCTGCTATATTATATGGTAAAAGCCACCATATTTTTGTTTGAGATAAAACCCAAACAGAAGGATCACTTAAAAAGCAATAAGTTATAAACAGTTAAGCACTAAAAATCATGATAACATCATTTCTGTATCATGATTTAGATCTGATCATAGTCGCCATCCTATGGGTCACTTATTTAAGATATCTTAAAGTATCTCACCCTTAAATAGCAATATGTAAAAGCAATTATTTACTCATCATATTAAGCTCAAAAAGTATCTTAAATAGAACTATATCATAACTTTTTTATATGATATAAAAATAAAGCGCTATTAAAATTGTATAAGATTTCATGGAAACTCCATGTTAACTCTTAAATTACCTATATATGTGCTACATATGCAATCTATTGTAGAGTTAGATTTCAGCCAGTACAAAAAAGGTTCAAAGGAATCCTAGGTTAACACTTATGCTAACAATCGTGAGCCAGCAAGCAGAAATGGGGGTTCCTGCGGGATTTAATACCTGTTTTAGCCACCAGGGCGCACTACTATGGGCTAGAATAGGAAAAATATGCCTAAAACTGCTATAGGCTACTTTTTTATGGACAATCCAATGATTTTTGATAAAACATTCTATTTTTGGGGGAAAGGGTCCATATTTGGCATTAAAAAGAATGTTTTTCGGCCAAAATAGGCATTTTTGTTGATTTCTGTTGCCATGGAAACATTATTTTCATTCTAAATAAGAAAATTGATGAACCTATTTAAAGGAACATTTCACAAGGTCCACTGTGGTGAAAACAGAATGAAAATGCCATTTCTACATCAAAAATTATGGGCAAAAGAATGAAAATTTATGCTAATTTAGCTAATTAGCATAAATTATGCTAATTACAGATGTATCGCATGACCAATGGGGTTTATGGCTTATTGACATTCACGAAATGGTCATACCTGCCCATATTTAGCAAGCCATTCCTCCAAAACTAACAGGAGTATCTTCTCATGCAATATATCACTGTAAAGCTAGTGATCTGAATTTTAATGTTGACTTCTAGCATGGAGCACCCTTTTTCCTTGCCTCTACACAATCATTTATCTATACTTTAGTGCTGGTGTTTATCAGTCTGCTTATATATTGTACCTATAGGTCATCATGATGCTCCAATGAAATATGGATAAATCTGCTCAACAAGAATTCATTGGAGCATCCTATAAACCATGCAGAGCTGCTAACGATCTTTTATCTTTAGTTTAGTGGTGGTGTCCATCAGTCTGCTTATATATTATACCCATTGGTCATCATGATGCTCCAATGAAGTGCTATAAAGCAATCTCACTATCTCTTCATCAATGCATATTAAAAACCAGTAATCAGGATATATACCATAGTCTTTAGTTATCCTTAACTTACTTCGATTTTATATCTGTGTTATATTGCTAAGATAGCACTCATATATGGTATGAATCTTTTAGGTAAAATAAATGCTATCAAGCAAACAAGATAGTGTTTTATTAATGTTTAATTATAACGAAATATTATAGCATTATGCAATGTCCAAATGATGTAAATTAAAGTCAACATCTAAAATGTGAACATGAATCAAAGCAAGAAGCTGACCATAAAAAAGTTGCATGTAATTACTTCGAAATGACAACTACCTGGAGCTATATCGTTGTAGTGTCCCTCATAAAAATGGTCAACAGCGGTCAGCTTTAGCCCTAAGCTATGCTGACCTTACTAAGGACATGAGTGATAATGAGATGACCACTGGTCAGCAATTTGCTAAAGGCGCTCCCTACATGATTTCGAAACACACATGACGCCTTACATAAGGCCAACCAAATTTATTGTAAACTTAGTTTAAAAAAACATTGAAAATGATTTTTTTAAAGCTTTATACTTAAACAGGTGTAAATTTTAAAGCTAAAACCAATATTTTTATCATCATAAAAGTTTATAAAGAGAAAGAAGTAAAAAAAAACAACAAAATGTTGTGAAACAAATACTTTAATATTGTTTAACCTTACTTAACGCTACAACAAAGAAAGATGCAGGTCAACCCCCAATTTTCATTAGGGTCAAGTTTTTAATAACGACTCACTCTGCTATAACTGCTTGGCGAGACAAGATGGAATCCTTTGGTTTACTTGAGGCTACTATACCTTTTATGAAGGTTTTTCAATACAACATCAATACTAAATTCCTATGGGAGCTAAGAGACAAGAGAGCAGATCCAGTGACACACCGTGGTAAGTGTTCAGCACTTAATGGTACTGCAACAGAATGTCAGAAACCAGCTAAAAAAAACCTGTGTCCTTTTCACAACCATCTGAAATTTCTTGTTGAAAAATTTCAAAAAAATATTGAAGAAAAAGACAGCTCATATACAGCCACAGATTGTGCCCATGGTATACCATTGAGAATGCTAATAAGAGCCACCATGTTCCATGGGATAATGGACGATGCTCATGTTTATTGGCTTGTTCACATCTTATGTCATCGCATTTCAGTTAAAGATATATTAGATATCTTAAAGGTTAACACCAGTGCTCATCGCAATGGGGTAAAAAGTTCAATCATCCAAAGCTGGATAAAAAATGAATCACTTAACAAAAATTCCATAAAAGAAGCACTGGTAGGAACCTTTTGGCATTATAGCAGATTTTTTAACAAGAAAAAACTTTACGTTATCAAAGGCTGTTGTTTCGTATATTCTTCCGATCTGTTCAAATTGTGTTTAAAAAAAATAGAAAAATGTCACACTGGATGTGCTCCTACTGAATACCCCAACGTGTATGATATATTACACAAAATCTACATAAATCAGGGGTTTATATCATAAAGTATCTAAGTTCCCATACATAAACTACATTTTAAAACAGGGAAATTTTAGACCATTAAGATCAAAATTTAGATGCTGCTCTATAGGATAGCCTTCTCGCGGCGGCAGTGAAGAATTCACATAGAAATAGCCGTATCTTATTACAGCAAAACATTCTATGTTAATTTACCAATGATCCTATTACATATAACAAAATAAAGATTTCACAAGACAGCTTAATTATCTTTAATGGAGCTCTAAATTGGTAGCGTCCACCACTGTGCTAGAGTCAGCGGGTGTAACTCCTCTATCTAAAGCACCTTAAATACCAGCAAATTTTCCTTATACAAAACTAACGAAAAAACAAAAGATACTTACTCAATGTTACTTTTATTAACAAAATTCGTTTAAAAAATAGTAAAACTTCGTTTATCTTAAAATATTAACTTCATAACATGGTGTAAAACACCTCTGTGATTTTTCAAAGTTAAAAAACCATGCGCGTCTGCCAAACAGCGGCTAAAACCAAACACAGACCCAGAGCAATGCACTGGTGACATCTAGCGGATAAAAAATACAACATATATATCAATGCTAGTTCTTCCCACTAGAGGGAGACAACAAAATGCGCCCTGTGTTCAGGAACGCAATGAAAATCTGTCATCTCAATTGTAAGCTAGCGCTGTAAGAAAATCTTGGTTAACTTTATTGAAATCTCACACTATTAGTACCTGGCGCAAGATGAAATTGGCGATCGACGCAGATTGGCGAAATGCGCCTGACAGTTCTTGCTTTTATCGCAAGAGGGAGACAACAAAATGCGTCCTGCGTTCGGAACGCGTTCGAAATCTATCGTCTCAATTGTAAGCTACCAATGTAAATTCCTTTAATAACGTAATAGATATTCTTCATTAAGACGAATGAAACATATCAAAAAACAGAAGAGAAAGAGCGCTATACACGAGAAGTATTCCGAATTTAAAAGAATCTATATCCTGATCACTAAAAATGTATTTGCTCGTGTGCTTTAACAGTAAACACCACATCTGTGGTTTCACCAACGTGAGGGGGTTTATAAGAAAGCCGATGTCAAACAGTAAATAGAGAGGTCCGGCCCCCATGTCACGAGCCACCTCACTTCCGCTCACGCCACTGGTGCGTCTGCGTCTGGCTTCGCTGCGCACAAAATCTCTACCATGAGATATGTCCATACCGCCTATGCCGCGGTTATCCAGCTGAAGCCTTCAGAGACTGTCAAAATCTCTCCTCTGCTTCCACTGGTGGCCCTTGAGCCATACGTAATGGTCCTCGTGCTCAGGTAACGCCACCTAGATTGCCGAGCCCCAGTGAGTGCTTCCAGATCTGTGCTGAAAATGAATGTTGCTATACCCGGCTTAACCCGGATGCCCGGCTTAACCCGGAAGAATTACTAAAACCTTAATAAAACGTCCATCATTACTGACTAACTAAAAACCTTATAAAAACCTCCTAAAAACCTCCTAAAAACCTCCTCCTCACTCCAAAGCACATTCACTAATCAGTTGATTCCTCTGCACCAAAAGCTCAGCGGAAAAAGAACAAGACTCGTGACATGGGTACCACTTGACCTCTTTTATTTAAAACCTAAAGTAGCTTAGTATAAGTTCTATTTCTAAGGCGGTCTCCTATAAATCACACCTTTTGAAATCAAACTTTAAATTGAAATCTTCAATTCAAAAGGTGTGATTTATAGGAGACCGTCTTAGATACTACTTTTAAGCCTACCAGGCATTGGGAACCTATGTATTCCTGATGGAAATAAGTCCAAATCTCTGACAGACCCAGCAAGTCTTGGCCATCAATCCTACTTTTGAGGCCAATACAGATTAACCAATATGGCAGCCATTTTTAAAAATGTCTGACACTGAAGTATTCAAAACTATGTAACTCTGCTTCTAATCAACTTATTACCCCAATGTCAAAGGCAAAATCTATGTATCTAAGGTTAAGGAAACCAATAACAATGCTTTCAAAAGTATACCTGGTAGCCATCTTGAATTTTAAGCAGGTCAAACAAGGAAATCCTTTTCAATTCATGCCAGGATGGGGCTATCCACAAATGACATCAAGTCTTTATTTGCACTTTTTGACCCCCTTGTCATTTTTCATCATTTGCCCCCCCCCCTCTTTAAATGACATAATGCATTTCAGACCCCTCCCCCTCCACGAGTGCGAAAAGATGGAACAGTGAATGCTGTAAACATAATTATTAATTTTCATGCAGTCCATATTTTCAAACATTTCATGTACCTGGTGAAGTGCTTCCTCTTTGGAGTTGGGAATGAGGGCATGAAGAATCAAAATGACTTCATTGGGACTCCATGAAAGAGAGGTGCCCTTCCATACAAACAGTGTGGAAACCGGATTTGTGAAAGTTGACAAAGTTTCTCATGGCTTGAGGTGAGCATGTGGCACATGCACAGGCCCAGGCCTACATTCTTGTCTTTTGTCATGGGAGTCCTCCTCAGTGAACCTCATCTGAGTGATTAACCCTTTGCCTACTAGTGTATAGGCCAGGTCATATTACATAACAGCCAAACCCTGCACATGTAATGCACCCCCACAGCCGGCCATTTTTGAGAATAATGTTGTCTTGTAAAAAAAAACCACCTAGAATTTGAATATTAATATTTCTTATGTCTTGCCAAAAATTGTACTTAATAGCATCATTATTTCACCATAAAATCTAAGAAAAACTTTTCAGAAAGAAAATGATGAATAGTGCATTAATGCACTATTGGCATTTCCCATGGTAGTGCATTAACTCTTCCTTTACCAACATATTTTCAGAGCAAATTTTCGGTTGTTGCAGGTGACATAAGCTTTCAAAAGCTGTTGGAATTATGTGGATATTCCAATTGGTGATGGTTTACACTGGCTCAGTTGATCTCAAAATGTATCATTCCGGTTTTCTCTATCTATTTCCATTACTTAGATATATCATCATAAAGATAATGCTCTGATAATAAAATTTAATAATTTAGACAAATTTCAAATTGTAATATTTTGGCATTCTATTTATTGATTTTGATGAAATAATTTGCACATTGTAGGAAATACGAAATATTTCTGAATTTTTGGTGCAGGTTGGATGTAAGAAACATTCTCTAAGTTTGCCATGGCAACCAAAACTAGGCAAAATCAATATTTTTAGCATAATCTGGCATGTCTGTAGCCATGGTAACCAAGCAAAATGGTCAACAATGCATTAAAAGTCAACAAAAAATGTTATGCCACTTTGTTGAGCATGAAAAAAATGTACAAAGTCGATTTTCACCCAAAGAATTATATTATTCGATATTTTTCATGATTTTAGGCTTAAATACAGAGAAAATCTATAAAAAACCTTTATGGATTTTCAAAGTTTCCTCTCAAGTTAGCAAGGCTACCATTTAAGAAGTAACAGAGATAGAAACTTATTTTTTGCAGTCTGTAGAGGACCCAACTCACCCTATGACTATGAGAAAAATCTAGCCATTTCAGTGGAAATTAAGAAAGTTGCAGGGTATTCAAAATTGGAAAAAATCAGCCCAAACTACGCATAAATGCGTAATCGATAAAGAAAGAGTTAATGCACTATCTGCACTACTTGCGGTAGTGCATTAATGCACTATCGGTAGGCAAAGGGTTAAAGGCCTTGGTTTGTTTGGCCCTGTCTATAGAACCAGGCAAATAAGAGAACACAATGTTATTCTTTGAAAACAGTTGGGACTTGACCTTGTAGCATTTTTTCCCCTCACCCTTACATTCAATCAGTCATATAGATTTGGTCATTTATGGTTGTGATCAATGCCACATAGGCCTCTCCCACCCCAATCTTATCCACTTCCCAAACAATACACCAAACTTACCAAACCCGGTCACCACATGGAGCAAGTATCCGGAGACCACAGGGCCAAAATGCCGAGACGGCCATGCAACCAGCCCAGGTAGGACTTGTCTTATGTGTCCATTTAGTAGCTTCATCAATCGTTCTAGCATGGATTATGCCATCATGTTACCCAGATACCCATTATATGCCAATGGTAGTGTGCGCCCAGAGTGCTTTGTTCATACCTTGGTTTGCTCAAATCGAACTTACCTTAGTACCCATTGGGCATCCCGCTGGGCGGGATGATTACCCACTGGATCTGTGTGATGCTGAAATACAATCCAAAAGGCGGATTAGACCAAAATGCCCCACGTCTTGACCCTCAAAATTGTCAAAAACTCAAGAATCGCCTTTTTGTAAATCAAAATATACTCACAATCCGCCCGACATAGTGATGACGATATGGAGCACCGTGCCGTTAGGCAAGACAACGTCAACCTCATATACCTCCATGGTTATGTAAAATTATGACATAACAAGATGAACAGGTGCCCCTTTTATAGCAGCCCGGATCAAAACTTTGGCGACACAGGAGAGGAAATTTTTCTTTTTTTCTTCCCGCCCCTATTTAGGCCCAAAAAAAAAAAAATTTCCTTCAATCAGCATCAACATAGTTCCTTTTCAAAGTACATGAGACAGGTAGGAGTCGACCTGAGCAGGTCATACCTGTATTAATCCCCATAACTTACCTGACTTTTCGCCATTATGGTACAGCGCCAGCTCGCTACTACCACCTGGTGGAATTTAGAGAAACTAACCATAGCGTCCCTGGATACAGGACCCGCGCTAAGCCAAATGAATCAATTGAGCTCTGTACTTAGGTTTTATACGTTGACAAAATGATATTGACCTAGCGTCCTTTTTCTGTGTTAACCATGGCCTGTCTGCAACCCATAACGGACAATCCGTAGGTCGATGAATTGTCTCCTCCTCCTGTCGTTTTCTCAGCAGGCCTACCACCAACACAACATCGGTTCCTTCAGCACCAGAGGCCAAACCCAAGGAGGAGGGACCAGTACCATCTGGACCATGGACCAAACCAACAACGAAACAACATGGCAACTTATCACCCAACAGCTTCCATGCTATAGAACATTTCAGGAGAAACAAGTGACAATATCGCCATAAGCAACCATGAACTTTAAAATTTATGATATGTCATGGAGACCCAATCTCCCACCGACCCCACCAACAACTACCCAAGATGTTTATTTTGGACAAAAGACTGACTCTTATTTTTTTATAAACAAGGTCAACCTTTTTCATGCCTGCAATAAGATTGGCAAAACCCTATGATCTTATAGGTGATTTTTATAACAGACCTTTTATAATGTAACCTTAGGTGCTACAAGATCATCCCCATTCGTACACCTTTTTCAAGCTCAACTATGTATTGTATTTATGAGCTTTAGTCAGTAGCATAATTAAGTTCATATTCAACCTTAGGTTCTTAAGTTTGGCACAAACTATATAGAGCGGGGCCAACAGTCATATCGAATACTACCTTGACCCTGTCCTACATAAAATCTTCAATTTTTTTTCCCCCTCTCTCTTCCCACAGCCAGTCCAAATACGACCTCGGTCAATTTATACTGGCTCAACATGTGCCCTTGGCAGCTTGAAGCCGAACTTATCTTGGGAAACTCCCAACCTTGATTCGACTTCCCGGTGCCAACTCCACATACTATGTAAATAACATTTTTCCTTCCCTTTCTTACTGGTACATCATATTTGTAAATACTCCTGTAGGGGCACAGTTTAGTAGTAGTGTTTTATGGCTTACGGGTTGCCTAGGTTCCGAGCGGAGCGGCCTTTTGGGTTGAGAGCCTGGTACGCCTGGCGGGCGGTGGCAGCACCGCCCTCCGGGCTGCGTGGGTTAAACACGAGAGGTCGCCACCCAACCCCTGTGGCTATATAATAGTCGGGTTGGAACCTAGGACGAGGAGAATCCTACCGGATTCCCTAGGAATACCATCTGAACTTTACTGACTCCGAAGCCTTACCTGGTAGTCGTAAATCTGAGCTTTCCGAACAGCCTCCTAACCATATGGAATCTATTTAGCTCCCTGTAACTTAGGATACTGAATAAAGACTTGTTGTCTTTTGAAACCGGATATCCTTGTATTCGTGATCCTTTCCGAACCATCGACGGTCATACATTACACTGGTGCCGTGAACCAGGATCCGGTTCTCGGAAGTGCGCAGCCCTGTCTGAACAAGACGAGAATCAGTGTCCAGAAGGTGAGTTCCCGGGAAGCCATGGCGCCCCGGGCCTAGCCTATCAGGAATATAGGGCTCCATCTCGGAATGAGGCCGAGGCATTGGATTCCGGAAGTGAGATTTCTACAGTAGGGTTGGACGCTACAACCGACGACCATCCGATCGCGCCGGCTAACCAAACCGCGCCTAATATAAGATCATCGGATTTATTGAGAGATGGGGATTTTAGTAGTCCCATCATTTTGGCCCAAGTCCCTGGTACTGAGCCACGAGGACGGGGGAGAGATCCGATTCACCTTGTGCCCTTGGCTGGTCAAGGAGTTTTTTTGAACCACCTAAATTCGGCATCCCTTTCTGACTCCGTTTTTAATCCCGGTGGGTCCAGTCAACCGGCTCCTGTGAGTGGGGCACACGTGGATAGATACCGGGAAGAAAGGAATAAGTATGAATCAGAAAGGACAGCTCATGCGGAATGGAAGCGGATGAGCGATCAGGAAAAGTCCAGGGGTGAAAAGCTGCTGGAATATCAGAAAAAAGAGACTGAGCGGAAACAGAATAAGGTGAAAGAGTTAGAAAGGGAGATCGAAGACCTCCTAGATGAAATTGGGGATTTGCGTAAGAGTAAGGGATTGTTAGAACGTACCACGGAAACCTTGGAACGAGAGGTGGATACATGTCCACCGTACTCGACTCCGAGAGATCGAGGCTATGATTCAGGGTAAGAAAGCCGAATATGAAAGGTACGGGAAGAAAGTTGAAGAAGTCGAACTGCAGCTGAGTCTGGCAACCTCCACCCTGGAAGCTAAGACTTCAGAGCAGGATGAGACTTTGGGACAATACCGAACGGGGCTAGATATCGCCAGTAAGCGCCTTACCGATTTGAAAAACCAAATCGAGGCGCAACATGAAAATTATGAAAAGAATCAGAAAACCATGGAGAAACAACAGAAAGAACATGTGGCCCTTCGGGAGAAACATATTCAGGAAAACGATCGATTGATCACTGACATTCAGGATAACAATCAGGAGTTGTATCAGGAGAGAGATGATCTCATATATGAAATTACTAAGCTGCGGATGATGCAGGAGGGGTCCGAGGATTCCGGGGAGGAAGAACCGGATCTCGAGGAGTCAGATGAGAATGAGGGAGCATTGGAGGATCCCAATATTAGTTGTATCCCACGGGATGGCGGGGAGGAAGGTCCACCGATCACCTCTACCCCAAAACCCATTCTGAAGAAGGGGTATGACCCCTTTGTGAATAATCAGGCCACCCGGAATGTCGTAGGGGACAAATATGCTCCCGGCAATGATAAGAACGTTTGGCTAAGTGTGGGTCAAAAGGATGCCACCTTCACCACTGACGGTGAATATCAGTACATTGACACCAGGGGGCAAGCCCCGACCCCTAGTCACTTCAACCACACCCCTCCAGGGGGCGCTGGGGAGCTAGGTGACATACCTGGCCAACTACAGGACAGCAGTCAGTCTATTCCGAACAATCAGACCTATAGGGTGGATAGTCAGGCGTGTAGTATAGATCAGAATAACAACGACACCCCGTGTGATAGTGGGACTTACCACACCGGTGCTCGGGCTCCTGGGGGTATCGGATCCCAACCCGGTATGAATACAGGGTATGGGTTTACCTACTGGAATAGTCCGAATAACAGCCATCCGGGATCCGGTGGTCCGGGACCCAATGGATCTGGTGGGGGTGGTAAGAAAACCAAGGATCAGAAGATGTTAGATTGGAGTTTGGAGCAATGTACTAGGTTGAAAAGTAGGGAGATCTCAGCTAAGAAGAATCAGATCAAGACTAAGTCTTTCGATGGATCAGAACCATGGAGAGATTGGTTTTCGGACTTCACGGACGACCGTGAGGTAGATGGATATGATGAAGATGAATCTTTACCTATACTGGTCAGATGCCTGAAAAAGGGGCCAGGTAGGATTGCAGTCGATCATTGGAGAGAACAATATAAGAATAGGGGAACGTACACTCAGTTAGTTGAGATTTGTAGTTCCTATCTCGGGAATATAGTGTCGGAGGATCCGATGACTCAATATAGGAAGAGAATTCAGAAGCCGGGAGAGTCGGTTCAGGTTTATGGATTGGAACTTCAGATATTACTACGGAAGGCTAGACCTAACCTGGTAATGGATGATGATTATGTGAGTGATGAATTGATCTCACACTTCGTGCGAGGACTACGGGAAAAAGACCACCAGGACTGTGCTTACCGAGCATGGGGTCCGGGTGCGACTATGAAAACGTTATGTGATGCCATAGCCAATTTGAATAAGAAGAAAACTTTTCTTTCTGGATTTGTCCCTCGGGAAACCGCCAGTATGGTACTCCCTGATCTGAAATCAGTAATTCCTACTGCAGCAGCCGCTGTCTTGGAAACTGAAACTGAATATGAGGTAGTAGAATATGAGGAAGAAGATGGGACAATCTCAGCACTGAGGTTCCCTAAGAAGTTTATTCCCAGAAGGACCTTGACTACTCAGCCAAGGCGGGGAGTTCCCGAGAGTCGCGATAAGAGTGTTTCCGAACCTAAGGAAACTATAGTTAAGAAGGATGAGAGTAGGCCATCTGGAAACCTAGATATGAAGAGTATGATGGAAAGTATGCTGAAGTCTTTCCGGGAGGACCTTGAAAGTCACCGGTATAGTAGGCCGAGGTATGATAAGTCCAGGATCAGATGTTATCGCTGTCAGAAAATGGGTCATGTAGCCTATGAATGCCGGGCTGCTGAGCCAGTTCCCCGGAATATGTCGGCAGTTGAGGAGATGGAACCTAATTCGGAAAATTAAGGATAAACCGTCTGATGAATCCGAAATGATTACACCCGGGGAGGAGGGATCCGAGATTGATCTCCTCGCCCCTCCTATGGCCGGGGACTCCAACAGAAGTAAGGACACCAAGTTAGTGATAAAGGAAAGTACGCGCATTGGAGAAGAGGAAGGGTGGATAGAGGTATTCACACGTGTATGTGCGGCACACCTTCCCCCGAACCATCCATGTCTGGAGTATCTGAAAGACCATGGATTGGATCTCGGCATTTCGGAAGATTTTGATAGGTTTACCGGAAACCCTTCCCCCCTGGGAGGTAGGAGATGGTATATGTCTGTTACGACCCAGGGTAGGACTGGGGAATTTTTGGTCGATACGGGGACTAGTCACTCGATGATCTCCAATAAATTTTACAGCCTCTTGCCGGACAAGATTGAGAACCTCATAAAGGGGGTAAACGCTTGTACGGCCGATGGGACCCGTATGCAGGTTCTTGGTAGAACATTTATGAAGGCATCGATTGGTGGGAAGGAGTTTGTTCTCTCTCCCACTATAGCTAATATGAATGATGATGGGATACTTGGGTTGGACTTCGCGAGTCTATTTGAAGCTGAGTTGAACCCGTGTACGGGGAAATTGAGGATTCGGAAGCCCTATGATATCCAAGTGAAGTGTGTACTAAGACAGATAAGTGCAGTAGCTAGCGTGGTGGACACAGTAAAGATACCCCCGGGTGTCTCCTGTGATGTTCTTTGTACTTCAGATAGAAAACTGAAAGAACAGGAAGGTGTATTTGAGCCCGATGTGGTTCACTTAGCCAGCGTTGGGCTTGAATCAGTAGACACTCTGGTAGGAAATCCGTTCTGGAGCATACTACCAGTGATGAATCGAGGAGATAAGACCATTTATCGGCAGAAGGGATCCAGACTTGGGTCCACGACGTTGGTAAATGAGGTACGAGATGACATTCGGAAACCCGAAAAAAAACTGGTAGGGAAAGAAAAAATGAATATGGAATTGGATAACCTAATAGAGGAATCCTCTCTGGAAAATAGCTATCAGAAGATGGAAGTTCGGAATCTGGTACGGAAATATGAGGACGCCTTTGGCTACTCCGGTGGTCCCTTGGGCCGGAATGATAAGGTACTGCACCATATCGATACCGGAGAGGCGGAGCCCTTCAAGATTCCGTACCGCCGATTGCCACTTAAGAAGAAAATCATTTGTGAGAATGAAATAATAGATCAATTGGAAAAGGGGGTGATTGTGCCTAGTACCAGCCCCTGGTCTAGTCCAGTAGTCATGACCACTAAGAAAGATGGAAGCATTTGCTTCTGTGTGGATTATAGGAAACTAAATGGGCTAACTAAGAAAAACTCGTATCCTTTACCCAGGGTTGACGAAACATTAGATGCCCTGGGAGGGAACAATTGGTTCTGCACCCTGGATCTCCAATCCAGGTATTGGCAGATCGGAATGGAGCCCAAGGACATGGAGAAAACAGCGTTTTCCAGTCACTTAGGCCTGTTCGAATATACGGTTATGCCCTTTGGGTTATGTAACGCACCTGCTACCTTCGAAGCTGTACTGTGTGTTTACTCTATTAATTTGGTGTTATTTAGACCTTACTTTCTAATTGCTGTATATAGATGTAGTAAAGTGCATTTTGGGGTTTGAGCTAGCTCCTTACAAATGGTAGAACGCGTCACTACCACAGCCCAGTACACATATCAGCCGCGCAGTGTTCCTACTCAAATAAAACTAGTGAGAGATACCTCCTGATTGAAGACTTTTATTGTTCCTCCTCCTCGGCTACTAACACGTCAAGCACAACAAGAGCACAACAGTTCATCAAATGTTCCAACAACTTTCGATGATCAACACTCCACTATATCCTCTTGTCCATACAATGATGACACCATAACTATCTCCCTTCCACATCAAGTCTCATCAGCAATAATTCCCAATTATTAAGATCGTGCATTATCACACAGTAGGCAAGGCAGCAGGCGAGTCTGGCCCAATTCAACTCCTAATTAAATAATGCAATGTACTCACATGGAGAGTCTTAACTGTTGTTATGATGATCCAACTTTAGTGTGGATCCTAAGTCCATGCAGGGAGGATCCCTGCATGGAGAGGGAGAGGCCCTTCTTAGGCCTGAAGTCCGTTGATGTTAGTTACTGCTGTTAATTGCTATCTCCTCTTTGTAATAAGTTCATAAGTCGAACCACTATCATTCCCAGGTAGTGTTGTTCTAAGTCCCAACTGCTTATGTCCGAGCAGCCTCCAGATCTACTCAGCTTGTGAAAGGTGAGGATGCTACTACTAACAAGTGCATGTTGAATCTCCACTACTAAAATGTTCCTTTCCTTAACAGAAGTAGGCTACTCCCTGTTGTGATCTAATGGTATCTAGCTGCTATAGCTCGATGCAGCAAGTTGGGAACCTGAGTGTTTTCCAGTTTTGGAGGCAGCTGTGCATGTAAAATGCCTTCATTCAAGGGACATTTTTGTATATGCTGCAGAAGACAAGTCTTGTGTATGATTCTATCTCAGAAATCATAACAAAATATGAAAATAGAATCATTTGCTATGCATTATTCCCTCATAATACATGTCAGACTAGACAAAATGCCCTCTGTAGGTCCCATATGGGCTGGAAAAGCACCATGCTCATAAATGCCTTGATTATTTTCAAGATAAGAACATCTGAAGACCTGAACAATGTGAACAGGTCCATGGTGCAAAACCCTTTTGTTTCTATTAAATTCCATAATCAATTGTTGTTTTGACCTGATGACCCATTGAAAACCATATTGAAATGCTATTAGAACCCCATATTAGGCATGTGAGGCCTATTAAAATGCACTATTGAGCTATTTAGCTGTAAATAGCAACAAAAGCGTTGTCGGCACCAAAGACTAGAATCATAAGATGTGGCTAATTCTTCTCACACTTATTGTATCACTTAGATATTTTACATGCCTTTAAAGATAATCAAGTAGACCATAAAAATGGATAATTCTGGTATCAGTGGGTGATCAAGCATCCATATATGGTGATCTATGTGGTTCCACATCAAAAACCAAGCAGAAATTTTGCTGAAAATCACAGTTTTTGCAAACTAACAAAAATCACATCTCTCCCATAGTGTAATAAGCCACCATAGAGGTAGGGACAAAAAGCATACTCATTTATAAACTTGATGGGTCAGTATTATGCACTATCTATCAAAAACTGATGGTTAGAATATTTTTTCACAAAATATATAGGGCCAAACTTTAAAAAACAGCATTTTTTTAAAACTAATGATTTTTAAATTTATGATTTGTACTTCAGTGGTAAACTGTGCACTATATTATTGTAATACCATCTACCCTGGCCTGAAAGCAATGAGTTTCATCTTTCATTTGCTGCAAATATTGTGTAAATCGGATAATTTTTGGCTAAACTACAGAATTTCTTAGCAAAAATTCAGGAAAAACTAAGTTTTAGGTTCCCAACTTGCTGCATCGAGCTATAACAGTTAGCTTAGATATGAGTGCCCAACTCCCAATGTTGTCTCCATGCTCCCTCTGAACGAACTCACTGTCTCCTACTCTGAATTCTACAAATATGTTATTCAAGTATTATTATTATCCCGGTGCGCCTGCGCAGAGACATGTGTTTGTCTCATGACATCACCATCTCATTTTATTTCCCTTTTCATTGCTCAACTTTGTAAAGTAGTTCTGTCCTAATCTAATATTCTTCTTCCCATTATTCATCATTACTCCCTCCAGTTCTACTGGTCCTAAACTAATTATCTCTTTCATTTTCAGATTGGGTTTCGGAAGTTTATCTCCTTCATCTGTCGACTGGAGCCATCAAGCCTTCCATCTCAAATTTCATTATGGACCTGAATCATGACAATTTATATCCTAATCTCTGCGGAGCATGCCATCCACTCTTTTGTCCGCCAATAAACACCAATTACTTTATCTTGCCTTACTGCCTTTTTCTTTGCCTTTCTACTAAATTGCTTTACATATCTCATTATTGTCAGCACCGCTGGTTACACATTATTATCCATTATGGACTTCTCCTACACCATCGTACAAAGCCATGATGGAAACTCTCCTGAGTGATCTATTATGGAAGAAATGTCTAGTATACCTGGACGATGTAATTGTCTTTGGAAAGACATTCCGTGAATGTTTGGGTAATTTGGAAGAAGTGATCAAGAGGATAGTATCCAATGGATTATGTCTAAAACCTAAGAAATGTAGATTATTTCAGAAATCAATCACTTACCTAGGTAGGATTATATCCACCGATGGGATTAAAGCTGATCCGGAAAAAGTAGAGAGTGTTCGGGACTGGGAAAGACCAAAAACTGCTAAGCAGGTATGATCTTTTCTGGGGTTCTGTAGTTACTACAGAGACTTCATTCCGGGATACTCTCGAGTAAGTTTTCCTATGCAGAGTATCGCCCATTGGACGCCTGGGAGAGTTCAGGAACCATTCCCATGGGGGAATGAACAGGAGGAATCTTTTAGGAAACTAAAAGCCCTATTTACGGATACACCGGTATTAAAATACCCAACCCCTTCAGATCACTTCATACTGGATACGGATGCTAGTAATGATAGCATTGGAGCCGCACTGTCCCAGGTCCAGGATGGTGTGGAAGTCCCGATCGCGTTTGCTAGCAACACTCTGAATAAGGCCCAACGGAATTATTGCACCACTAAGAGGGAACTTCTGGCTGTGGTGGTGTATACTAAGAAATTTAAACACTTTTTATGGGGATCTGATTTTACACTAAGAACTGACCATTCATCTCTCCGATGGCTCCTTAACTTCAAGGATGCCGAGGGGATGATAGGCAGATGGTTGGCGCACCTTTCAGAATTCGGGTGGAAGCACAGCCAGATCCAACATGGGTCAGGGAAGAAGCACACCAATGCGGACGCCCTATCTAGGAAGCCAATCCGGAAATGTGGTTGAGAGAGTTGTGGTGATTGCGGACAGCATAACGCAGTGATTGCTGCCGCGCATATGCCACTCCGGGACTATCCGGGAACTTTAATAGAATGGTCACCAGAGATCATTCGCGAGTTCCAGGGTAAGGACCCCATTACCAAGAAACTCCTGGAAACAGTTCCGTTAGGAATCAAACCTGTCCGTCCTGCTATCAGTATGGAGAACAGGGAAATGAGAAGACTCCTAGCCCAATGGGCCGAGCTAGAGGTTAGAGACGGAATCTTATGTAGATGGAAAATTAGTCCAACTAAAAAGATTCTTCAGATTGTTATTCCGAGCGCTATGCGTCGGGATATTATGTATTACTGCCATGGCCACGTGACAAGTGGTCATTTCGGAAAGAGTAGATCTCTGGAAAGACTTACCCGGAGATACTACTGGCCGGGTATGAGTGGAGATTTGCTAAGGTGGATCGCTACTTGTCCCGAATGTTGTAAGAATAAACCCAGGGAAGGGTTAGGAAAGAACCCATTGGTTCAGGAATTGTTCAGGGTACGCTTCACCAGGATTGCAATTGACATCATTAGCGGGTTTAATACAACCCCTAGGGATAACACTTGCATGATGGTTGTTTGCGATTATTATACGAAATATACGAAAGTATTCCCTCTAAAAGATCACAAAGCCATCACTTGTGCGAAAGCATTCGTGAGAGGTTGGGTGTTGCAATACGGGGTCCCCCTGATGCTCCACAGTGATCAAGGAAGGGAATTTGAATCAGAATTGTTTCAGGAAATGTGCAAGTACTTAGCTATCTGCAAGACGCGCACTAATCCGTACCGGCCCCAGTCGGACGGCTTAGTAGAACGGTTCAACAGAACCCTACTACAAGTTCTGAAACCATTAGTGAATAAACATCAGGATGATTGGGATATCCAACGCGATTTCGTGGTGCATGCATACAACAGCACAGTGCATGTCTCTACTAATTGTACTCCGAACATGTTGGTTTATGGTGAAGACATCATAATGCCAGCAGATTTAGTATTTGGGGTAATCGGAATAAGTCCTGAAACCCCGTGTTCGATTATGTTTGTAGAATCCTTACGGGATAACTTTAAGAAAGCTTATGAACTAGTTCGGAATCAGTTAGAGAAATCAGCAAAATGACAGAAAGTGGGCTATGACACTGGACTGAAACCTAGATTTTTCAGGGTGGGAGATAGGGTCCTTAGATTCTATAAACCCCTTGATAGATTGAAAGTAGTGTCTAGCTGGGATGGCCCACACGTCATAACTCAGATAATTTCGGAAACCACCTGCTTTATAAGAGATCTGTACGGGAACGTACGACGGTGTCATGTCGAAGTATTAAGGCCGTACAGAGGTAGGGAGTTAGCTGAGGAAATGTACAGGATAGGCCCGAACGTTATGGAATTACCAGAGGTTATTGACTTACCTGAACTAAGCGAATCTCCTGGTGTAGAGGATCGGAATGAAGATACGGAAAAACCTGTAAAGGAAGTAAAAAGAAATAAGAAGAAACCAAAGAGGATGCCGATGCTCGGCACCCGAAAGCGAAGAAAACGTAAGAAGAATGTAACTGAATCGAATGAGAATGATGCTAAGAATAAAAAAGTCTCGGCAGGAGTAGGGAAGGCAAAGCGGACTGGGAACCCAAAGGCTACATTGGATCTCGGAAATGGAGCGGAGTCCCCCAATGCTAAAAATAGAACTATTAAGGAGGGCGTCTGCCGTAGTGCTAGGATTGCTCAGAGAAGCGGTGTTACCTAAATAAGCCCGACAATAGATTCTAATAAGTATTGAATCCTGAAACACAACGATGTATAGTCCTGTTTTTGTGTATGTCTGCACCTTTAAATGTTTGTGTTGTTACTCGTTATGACAGAGAGTTGTGTCAACTATGTTGACAGCACCTTCAGGATGCTCGTCAGTTTGTAATGAAACCGCTCTAACCTGCTCTGTTGTCGGTTCCTCGAGGTTCCAGTGGGTAGTGGACGGATTAATCCGACGTATCAGCATAATGCTATACGTATTCTCCATGCGTACTCCAGATGATATCGAGCCGGGAAGACAATATGAACTCTGACAGACCGTTTTGTTTACGGATGCGTGGAAAGCACGTGGCACCGCGTGACCTAATTACCCGGAATGAGGGTACGACCCTTGACCCCGGGTTTGGGGTTTCTCGCGCGAGTTGACGCCATCTTGTTTAATCAAGCGACTATGCCAAGGAAACTCGACGTGCTTGATTTTGCTCGGTAGCTTTTCCCCTGCTGTAAGCGCAATGCTCTGATAAATACGAACACTAACTAAGATTATAAGGTCGAGGAGTACGTTGAAGTACTGCTGGGCCCAGTCTACGAGTCTGAACTCCGTCTAAATGGCGGAAAAGATGCTGTCTGAATCAAGTATGGAGGTGGATATGGAGGACCGTTCGGGAATGAGCCCGATTCATCCCGAAGAAGAAGCCGCTCTGGAGGATAGGGAAGCAGCAAACATACTGGTATGTCTGGATCTGAACACTAGTGGAGTGGGAACGTTGGAGATGCCTCCACCCCCCTCCCCAGGAAAATCCGTACATTCAGAATCGACTGAATCCATGATGGACCCCCCGGGAAGTCATGGTAAGATTGATTATTCGTTGGGAAGCATCGCGTGGCCGAATGGTGATACGATCTTCCTCGAGAAGGACTACATCTGGAATCCGAAAACATCAAAACCGGAAAAGATTCCTGAGATGTGGAGGAACTTGATTAATAAAGCAATCCCTGAAGATTTATTGATTCCGGACATATGGTTACTCAACTATATGGATTTTGCTACCGGTATGAGTGTGAACCAAGAGTTCTACCATACGGTGTCATACGTTAAGGACAAGTGGGACCGGGAACACCCGGACGCCACTGTTGAGGAGCACGCGTCCCTGTTCTGGTATGGGATGCGGCCATCACGGAACCCACCGAGCCCTGTTAAGATTGATTCAGGATCGGATCATATGGATGTTGATGATGGGGGTGAAGCTGTGGGAGGGGCTACTGCTAAGCCTGCCCGCAGGAGACCCTCTGCGTCATCTGACACTCTATCTGAAACCGAGCTGCAAGCCGAGGACAGTCGGATTGAGAAAGAAGTTGTAAGAATGCAATCAGAAGCCGAGGAGAAGTTAATACAACAGGAAGAAGTGTTAAGAAAACAAAGAGAACAATTGACTGAAATAAGTACCGGGCTGAGTGCGTCAGTAGAAGACACCAAAGCCCGGATGCAGGCCCGAGTTACTACGAAGGGTACTGTTAAGGAAAAAGAAGGCCTAATTAAGAAAAAGGAGAAGGAAGAGAGGGAGAAGCTTAAGAAGAAAGAAAAAATGGATAAGAAGGCGGAGGAGGAAGAAGCCGGAAACGAGGCAACTCGGGTTGCGGCAGCCACGAGTCCGAAGCCAACTGGCGCTATTCCGAAGACTGCTGTCGTTCCGAAACCTGTGGCTTCCGGCTCACAGGATACCGCAGAGTCAGATACGTGGGATTGGTCTACGGACATGGACCATCCCGAATTGTATGATGACGAGGAAGCACCCACCCTCGATGAGAAGAAGATCTGGAACAATGTCAGGAGTGGGTTCATGCACATGATTCCCAAATCTCTGGAGGAGTGTAAGCGAAACACTCGTTATTATAGCTGCCCTCCGTTCATTAACATGGATGGGGAGCAGGATGATGAAGAGTGGATGAGGTACACTCGTCAGGACCGGAATCCGAACTATTTTTATGTGAATTGGGTCGAGCAGACTATCGACAACCGGAATAAGGAGTATTATGATTTCAATGCCTATTGTAAGATCAAGTGGGCCATCGACAGTTGGGATAAGGATACCAACACCACCTGTCCATTCATTATCTGTGCTAGGGGAAGCGATGAACCCGAAAAGTTCAGCTCCCATATGAGATTCATCCGTCACATTGTTGAGGAACATATGCACCATCACCCGGTGTATATGTGTTATATGAATAAAGGTAGGAACAGCGCCATCTGTTCAGGACTAACCACGTTCCGAAAGAGTTAGCTAGTCCGACATCTGAAGGATGAACACCAGGTCGGTGTGAAATCAGCTCTGAAGGCAGCCTTAGATCTGCACAAACTTCTGATTGATAAGTGGGACTCGTGGAAGAAAACCAACTTCCGGAGTCTGAATTCCAAAGTCAGTAGGTTGTGCGAAGTTGAAACGCATGTCAACTCCAAACTGGAGGCTGCGTTCCAGCTGAATTACACTCCGGGAAGGTTAAGGATTACCAACGAACAGTTCGGAGAAATGAGGGAGTACTGGGGCGCCTATCGGGACTCCAGTAAGGCCACATCCACAAAACGTATGAAGCCACAGCCGGGTAAGATCTCATTCCGTGGGATCCAACGCCCCGCACCTGACCGTAGGGACCGCAGTCTGGAAGCATCGTCTCCTCTGTCTGCATTGAGAGGCGCTGCCCCACCTGTGTTCGATGTGAATAAGGACAAAGATAAGGACTTTCCGGAAATGGGACCATCCGGACCTGAGAGCCAGACCCTTAACCAACGGGGTAGGGAACGGCCCACTGGTATCGGAAGGGGAACACCCAAGTCTGCATCATCTGGAAACCGAACTGTCGGAAACTGGGCTAGGCCACTCCCACCACCCGTCGGAAATGGCAGGGGTGTCACGATGTCCACTTCCCAGGGAGACGTGACGACCTCCTCTGTAGCATCCGGAAGCCTGTCTGAGAATCCCAGACGTCGGAAACACTCTGGATCCTCAGACCATTCCGAACGCGAACCACTGCCTGCCCGGGGTTCGTATATTCAGGACCCAATTAATTACGACATTGTGAACATCTCTCCGGAAAGCTTTCAGATTCAAAAGAGCTGCATGATCGACTGGCAGAAACGCCATCATGCAATGTCCGTAGAATACCTGCAAAACGTTGTAGGTTCGGTAATGCATCTGACTGAATCAATCCAATCTCTGGAAATAAGTCGGATCGAATCAGAACGAGATGTGGAGCATAGGGAGAAAATGAAACTATTGGAAGCCCAGGAGGCACGTCAGAAGAAAGCAGCCGAATTCTGGACTGTTGAGGTAGCTAAGGCCAGGAGTGAGGTGGATTTCCTGAATCAGAAATTTTTTGAAGCCTTCGGAAAGAGACTGTCTGATTGGGATGGCACTCGCCATGAGGCCAAAGCTATGATCGATGAACAGATTGCTACTTATGGGTTGGAACCAGAACAACCCAAAGATTCCGGAAGCAAATAAGTTGGATAAGATTAATCTGTAAATTTTTTTTAATATGTTTAACATGAATCTGAATGGTATGATGAGTGCTGACACCTGGAATGGATACGAGGACTGGCAGCAGATGATTACGATACGTGGAGCCCACTTATAAGCAGTTCAATACGACCGGAATGGACATTCCAGAATCTAGAAGATGGATGATCCTGTACTCAGACTCTGAAAGGTCCCGAGAGGCCCTGAGCTAGTACCGCTGCACAACTATATCGAGATGATGGGACGGCCATGCATATGGAAAACTCCAAGGGTGATATGAAAACTACGTTATTACTTAATTCTATATATTTGTACAGTTTCCTGCTACACTGGTAGGTTACTATTTAATTAAACTACATATATCTGGCAATTGTTAAGACCAGATCGTTATCACCACTACGTGTTCAAGGTCGTATATGTTTTTACGGTGCTATAAATGTATAAAACTATTTAAAATGTTATTAATATTATTCACATATCATACTTACCAAGGTATCCTAGGTTAATCGTAGAATACATGTATCCTAACTAGAGTCTGTATTGTAAATATAACTATCAGGTTCATAGTAAAAATTTTTTTTTCCCATTCCGAACCTAAAGGTTATATATGTTATTCATATCATCCCGTATGGGTTCAACCCTAAATATGGTATCTACTTATTAATCTAGTTCGGATAGTCAAATAATACTCCAGGTTAACATGGTATATATGGAAGCAGTTGTATTAAGTCTTCCATTTCTTACTGTATAAACTATGATGATTAACACCTTAAACTCTATATGTACTGTGTAAATAATAACACTGAAACAAACATCTGATTAGATGTATTTATTACACTTATAACGTACATACTATGGTGTAAATGTGTTTATATAACCATATCAATACTCATCATATTTCCATGTTTATACTTTAATGTAGAGTCAGACAACCTGTAAGCCAGCCGTGCGCCCTTTATAATATATTGTTGTTGTAAATACTATAACTTAGTTTCTACCCGTTGTGTAACACCTTGTTATAGTCTTGGTGGGGGTAGTGTAGGGGCACGGTTTAGTAGTAGTGTTTTATGGCTTACAGGTTGCCTAGGTTCTGATCGGAGCGGCCTTTCGGGTTGAGAGCCTGGTACACCTGGCGAGCGGTGGCAGCACCGCCCTCCGGGCTGCGTGGGTTAAACACGAGAGGTCGCCACCCAACCCCTGTGGCTATATAATAGTTGGGTCGGAACCTAGGACGAGGAGAATCCTACCGGATTCCCTAGGAATACCATCTGAACTTTACTGACTCCGAAGCCTTACCTGGTAGTCGTAAATCCGAGCTTTCCAAACAGCCTCTTAATCATACGGAATCTATTTAGCTCCCTGTAACTTAGGATACTGAATAAAGACTTGTTGCCTTTTGAAACCGGATATCCTTGTATTCGTGATCCTTTCCGAACCATCGACGGTCATACATTACACTCCATATACCTCAGCTTAGACAAATGTATTTTCATACTCCATTGTATCTATACATAGCCGCGACAGACTCAGGTACAAACAGTATTCACGACGTGCCAAAAATATGTGTACCCATTTATTCCTGTAGTAATAAGTATCATAAGGTTTCTTTGATCCAACTAGTAATAGCATGCTACCGGTATCTCTTATATCTTTTTTTATGTTCCATAAAGGAACCTCCATGCACACCCATTTCATTCTTGTACCATATTTTCATACCGAAAATCCCTTTGTATCATGTACCTTGTATGCATAATACCCAAAATTGTCAATGGGCTTGGCAAAAGCCATTATTATTAATGATTTTCCTCCCTTAAACCTCGTGCAGAGACGAGTGGGAATGTGGGGATTTGTCAATGGACCATTCTGAGTATTATTCATCATTTTACACATTTATAAAATACTTCGCCATATACGCTCAGGACCTGCTCACAAGCTCACAGCTCAATCCCCCCAGTGTGTACAGTGAGCTGCTCTTACATCACCCATACCATGTTGTGAGAGCCAGACCCATCCTATTTCTGGGCAATGACTCACTGGGAGTATCACAACATACCAACATACCTGTGGACGCATTTCTAGGATGCAGGGAAATTCCACAACCTCCCTTCATCCTGATTGGTCCATCTATAAATAGAATCATTACCGGGTATGGCGACGCGTCAGATCTGATCAGACCCAACCAGATCTGACCAGATCTGGCCTGTTCCTACCAGGACATTTTCATCACCCTGTGAGCTGCTCACCTTAGTATTTAAGACCTGGTGAGCAGCTCCCATCTATCTATTCTAAGCTCATCTTTTCCCACTTACATATACCACGTACAACCTCCCTAGTATCTAGGACCTACGACAGGTTGAGCTAGGAGCTTATGGGCAGAGCCTGCACACTGGCAAGTGCATCATTGTTACCACCTATACGTACACTCTGTCATCATGCAATAAACAAGGATCAAAGAACTTCTCTGGATTCAGTGTTCATCACAACATCGACTTGTAACGGTTCGTTGACACTCTAACCAACTCCAGGACATTACGAGACAACACATAACACGAAACAAAGTAAATGATTCATGGGAGCCACATCAGTGGCTGCCATGGATCATATATCAGATCATTTTCATATCACATATTCAGCTCATTTTCATATTTCTCTCCAATATATAAAGCTCAGACGGCAGGGATAATGCACCATTTGAGTTCTAGTTTTTCAAAATTTTCCCCCTATTTTCATTCTTAAGTCAAACTTACAAGGAAGAGATATGTCCCATTTTAAAAAGCTCATTTTTCTGTTTTTGTATTTGCATGTATGATTATGGCTATGACATTTTTCTGAACATGCAGTTTGGGTAGGGTTGCCTCCAGCCCCTGAGCCACCAATTTCAGAGTATATTTGGGAATGATGGCCCCCTTTTCTCCATTTCTGTGAAAATGGAAGATTGCTGCTCTATATCTTTTATTTAAAGGTTAATTGATTTTACGTGCAAAAGTAACAGTAATGTTTGGCTAATCAATTTTGAATTTGAGCAAACTCACCAAATTGGCTAATAGAATACAAGCCCTAGCATTATCCTCTGTGATGATTATCCCTATAAGAGAAATAAAGTTTTGATTTAGCATCATAATTGTGGGCAGATGAGGGGAAAGGGCCCTCCCTGAGGGATTTTTAGTACTGTGTTTGGCCACTGGGGGAGTTACAACAACCATAAATGTGAAAAATAGACCAAAAATTACTATTATGTACTTTTTTACATAGAAAAAGATGGTTTTCTCAAAAATGTTCTATTTTCTGGCACTTCATGTCTATTTGGAATGTAAATGGAATGTTTTGAATCCAAAAAGAGGCTAAAATAGGGGTTCTCAGGTAAATGTGTTACCATGGCAACTAAAATAAATGTTCCAAATAGAAAAAAAAATGTCAATTGATAGAATGATCCATCATGATTCATATGCTGAAAAAAGCATATAGATACCATTTCTAGATCTAAAACTGTGCCCAAAAGTATGAAACTGTTTGGTCATTTTTGATTGATTATTTAAATCATTATGCTAATTAGATGTCAAATTCAATGCAAACAATGAATAATACAGCTTATTGCCTGTATTGATGCAGTTATGTCATTCCATTTTTGTGAAGCAATATCTCCAAGACCAAAAGGACTATCTGCAAGGGGGAATGAACAGGAGGAATCTTTTAGGAAACTAAAAGCCCTATTTACGGATACACCGGTATTAAAATACCCAACCCCTTCAGATCACTTCATACTGGATACGGATGCTAGTAATGATAGCATTGGAGCCGCACTGTCCCAGGTCCAGGATGGTGTGGAAGTCCCGATCGCGTTTGCTAGCAACACTCTGAATAAGGCCCAACGGAATTATTGCACCACTAAGAGGGAACTTCTGGCTGTGGTGGTGTATACTAAGAAATTTAAACACTTTTTATGGGGATCTGATTTTACACTAAGAACTGACCATTCATCTCTCCGATGGCTCCTTAACTTCAAGGATGCCGAGGGGATGATAGGCAGATGGTTGGCGCACCTTTCGGAATTCGGGTTGGAGCACAGCCAGATCCAACATGGGTCAGGGAAGAAGCACACCAATGCGGACGCCCTATCTAGGAAGCCAATCCGGAAATGTGGTTGAGAGAGTTGTGGTGATTGCGGACAGCATAACGCAGTGATTGCTGCCGCGCATATGCCACTCTGGGACTATCCGGGAACTTTAATAGAATGGTCACCAGAGATCATTCGCGAGTTCCAGGGTAAGGACCCCATTACCAAGAAACTCCTGGAAACAGTTCCGTTAGGAATCAAACCTGTCCGTCCTGCTATCAGTATGGAGAACAGGGAAATGAGAAGACTCCTAGCCCAATGGGCCGAGCTAGAGGTTAGAGACGGAATCTTATGTAGATGGAAAATTAGTCCAACTAAAAAGATTCTTCAGATTGTTATTCCGAGCGCTATGCGTCGGGATATTATGTATTACTGCCATGGCCACGTGACAAGTGGTCATTTCGGAAAGAGAAGATCTCTGGAAAGACTTATCCGGAGATACTACTGGCCGGGAATGAGTGGAGATTTGCTAAGGTGGATCGCTACTTGTCCCGAATGTTGTAAGAATAAACCCAGGGAAGGGTTAGGAAAGAACCCATTGGTTCAGGAATTGTTCGGGGTACGCTTCACCAGGATTGCAATTGACATCATTAGCGGGTTTAATACAACCCCTAGGGATAACACTTGCATGATGGTTGTTTGCGATTACTATACGAAATATACGAAAGTATTCCCTCTAAAAGATCACAAAGCCATCACTTGTGCGAAAGCATTCGTGAGAGGTTGGGTGTTGCAATACGGGGTCCCCCTGATGCTCCACAGTGACCAAGGAAGGGAATTTGAATCAGAATTGTTTCAGGAAATGTGCAAGTACTTAGCTATCTGCAAGACGCGCACTAATCTGTACCGGCCCCAGTCGGACGGCTTAGTAGAACGGTTCAACAGAACCCTACTACAAGTTCTGAAACCATTAGTGAATAAACATCAGGATGATTGGGATATCCAACGCGATTTCGTGGTGCATGCATACAACAGCACAGTGCATGTCTCTACTAATTGTACTCCGAACATGTTGGTTTATGGTGGAGACATCATAATGCCAGCAGATTTAGTATTTGGGGTAATCGGAATAAGTCCTGAAACCCTGTGTTCGATTATGTTTGTAGAATCCTTACGGGATAACTTTAAGAAAGCTTATGAACTAGTTCGGAATCAGTTAGAGAAATCAGCAAAATGACAGAAAGTGGGCTATGACACTGGACTGAAACCTAGATTTTTCAGGGTGGGAGATAGGGTCCTTAGATTCTATAAACCCCTTGATAGATTGAAAGTAGTGTCTAGCTGGGATGGCCCACACGTCATAACTCAGATAATTTCGGAAACCACCTGCTTTATAAGAGATCTGTACGGGAACGTACGACGGTGTCATGTCGAAGTATTAAGGCCGTACAGAGGTAGGGAGTTAGCTGAGGAAATGTACAGGATAGGCCCGAACGTTATGGAATTACCAGAGGTTATTGACTTACCTGAACTAAGCGAATCTCCTGGTGTAGAGGATCGGAATGAAGATACGGAAAAACCTGTAAAGGAAGTAAAAAGAAATAAGAAGAAACCAAAGAGGATGCCGATGCTCAGCACCCGAAAGCGAAGAAAACGTAAGAAGAATGTAACTGAATTGAATGAGAATGATGCTAAGAATAAAAAAGTCTCGGCAGGAGTAGGGAAGGCAAAGCGGACCGGGAACCCAAAGGCTAGATTGGATCTCGGGAATGGAGCGGAGTCCCCCAATGCAAAAAATAGAACTATTAAGGAGGGCGTCTGCCGTAGTGCTAGGATTGCTCAGAGAAGCGGTGTTACCTAAATAAGCCCGACAATAGATTCTAATAAGTATTGAATCCTGAAACACAACGATGTATAGTCCTGTTTTTGTGTATGTCTGCACCTTTAAATGTTTGTGTTGTTACTCGTTATGACAGAGAGTTGTGTCAACTATGTTGACAGCACCTTCAGGATGCTCGTCAGTTTGTAATGAAACCGCTCTAACCTGCTCTGTTGTCGGTTGCTCGAGGTTCCAGTGGGTAGTGGACGGATTAATCCGACGTATCAGCATAATGCTATACGTATTCTCCATGTGTACTCCAGATGATATCGAGCCGGGAAGACAATATGAACTCTGACAGACCGTTTTGTTTACGGATGCGTGGAAAGCACGTGGCACCGTGTGACCTAATTACCCGGAATGAGGGTACGACCCTTGACCCCGGGTTTGGGGTTTCTCCCGCGAGTTGACGCCATCTTGTTTAATCAAGCGACTATGCCAAGGAAACTCGACGTGCTTGATTTTGCTCGGTAGCTTTTCCCCTGCTGTAAGCGCAATGCTCTGATAAATACGAACACTAACTAAGATTATAAGGTCGAGGAGTACGTTGAAGTACTGCTGGGCCCAGTCTACGAGTCTGAACTCCGTCTAAATGGCGGAAAAGATGCTGTCTGAATCAAGTATGGAGGTGGATATGGAGGACCGTTCGGGAATGAGCCCGATTCATCCCGAAAAAGAAGCCGCTCTGGAGGATAGGGAAGCAGCAAACACGCTGGTATGTCTGGATCTGAACACTATTGGAGTGGGAACGTTGGAGATGCCTAGGACAGTCGGATTGAGAAAGAAGTTGTAAGAATGCAATCAGAAGAAGTGTTAAGAAAACAAAAAGAACAATTGACTGAAATAAGTACCGGGCTGAGTGCGTCAGTAGAAGACACCAAAGCCCGGATGCAGGCCCGAGTTACTACGAAGGGTACTGTTAAGGAAAAAGAAGGTTGGAAGCAGAGTTTAAGTAAGAAGGCGAAAGCCCTAATTAAGAAAAAGGAGAAGGAAGAGAGGGAGAAGTTTAAGAAGAAAGAAAAAATGGATAAGAAGGCGGAGGAGGAAGAAGCCGGAAACGAGGCAACTCGGGTTGCGGCAGCCACGAGTCCGAAGCCAACTGGCGCTATTCCGAAGACTGCTGTCGTTCCGAAACCTGTGGCTTCCGGCTCACAGGATACCGCAGAGTCAGATACGTGGGATTGGTCTACGGACATGGACCATCCCGAATTGTATGATGACGAGGAAGCACCCACCCTCGATGAGAAGAAGATCTGGAACAATGTCAGGAGTGGGTTCATGCACATGGTTCCCAAATCTCTGGAGGAGTGTAAGCGAAACACTCGTTATTATAGCTGCCCTCCGTTCATTAACATGGATGGGGAGCAGGATGATGAAGAGTGGATGAGGTACACTCGTCAGGACCGGAATCCGAACTATTTTTATGTGAATTGGGTCGAGCAGACTATCGACAACCGGAATAAGGAGTATTATGATTTTAATGCCTATTGTAAGATCAAGTGGGCCATCGACAGTTGGGATAAGGATACCAACACCACCTGTCCATTCATTATCTGTGCTAGGGGAAGCGATGAACCCGAAAAGTTCAGCTCCCATATGAGATTCATCCGTCACATTGTTGAGGAACATATGCACCATCACCCGGTGTATATGTGTTATATGAATAAAGGTAGGAACAGCGCCATCTGTTCAGGACTAACCACATTCCGAAAGAGTTAGCTAGTCCGACATCTGAAGGATGAACACCAGGTCGGTGTGAAATCAGCTCTGAAGGCAGCCTTAGATCTGCACAAACTTCTGATTGATAAGTGGGACTCGTTGAAGAAAACCAACTTCAGGAGTCTGAATTCCAAAGTCAGTAGGTTGTGCGAAGTTGAAACGCATGTCAACTCCAAACTGGAGGCGGCGTTCCAGCTGAATTACACTCCGGGAAGGTTAAGGATTACCAACGAACAGTTTGGAGAAATGAGGGAGTACCGGGGCGCCTATCGGGACTCCAGTAAGGCCACATCCACAAAACGTATGAAGCCACAGCCAGGTAAGATCTCATTCCGTGGGATCCAACGCCCCGCACCTGACCGTAGGGACCGCAGTCTGGAAGCATCGTCTCCTCTGTCTGCATTGAGAGGCGCTGCCCCACCTGTGTTCGATGTGAATAAGGACAAAGATAAGGACTTTCCGGAAATGGGACCATCCGGACCTGAGAGCCAGACCCTTAACCAACGGGGTAGGGAACGGCCCACTGGTATCGGAAGGGGAACACCCAAGTCTGCATCATCTGGAAACAGAACTGTCGGAAACTGGGCTAGGCCACTCCCACCACCCGTCGGAAATGGCAGGGGTGTCACGATGTCCACTTCCCAGGGAGACGTGACGACCTCCTCTGTAGCATCCGGAAGCCTGTCTGAGAATCCCAGACGTCGGAAACACTCTGGATCCTCAGACCATTCCGAACGCGAACCACTGCCTGCCCGGGGTTCGTATATTCAGGACCCAATTAATTACGACATTGTGAACATCTCTCCGGAAAGCTTTCAGATTCAAAAGAGCTGCATGATCGACTGGCAGAAACGACATCATGCAATGTCCGTAGAATACCTGCAAAACGTTGTAGGTTCGGTAATGCATCTGACTGAATCAATCCAATCTCTGGAAATAAGTCGGATCGAATCAGAACGAGATGTGGAGCATAGGGAGAAAATGAAACTATTGGAAGCCCAGGAGGCACGTCAGAAGAAAGCAGCCGAATTCTGGACTGTTGAGGTAGCTAAGGCCAGGAGTGAGGTGGATTTCCTGAATCAGAAATTTTTTGAAGCCTTCGGAAAGAGACTGTCTGATTGGGATGGCACTCGCCGTGAGGCCAAAGCTATGATCGATGAACAGATTGCTACGTATGGGTTGGAACCAGAACAACCCAAAGATTCTGGAAGCAAATAAGTTGGATAAGATTAATCTGTAAATCTTTTTTAATATGTTTAACATGAATCTGAATGGTATGATGAGTGCTGACACCTGGAATGGATACGAGGACTGGCAGCAGATGATTACGATACGTGGAGCCCACTTATAAGCAGTTCAATACGACCGGAATGGACATTCCAGAATCTAGAAGATGGATGATCCTGTACTCAGACTCTGAAAGGTCCCGAGAGGCCCTGAGCTATTACCGCTACACAACTATATCGAGATGATGGGACGGCCATGCATATGGAAAACTCCAAGGGTGATATGAAAACTACGTTATTACTTAATTCTATATGTTTGTACAGTTTCCTGCTACACTGGTAGGTTATTATTTAATTAAACTACATATATCTGGCAATTGTTAAGACCAGATCGTTATCACCACTACGTGTTCAAGGTCGTATATGTTTTTACGGTGCTATAAATGTATAAAACTATTTAAAATGTTATTAATATTATTCACATATCATACTTACCAAGGTATCCTAGGTTAATCGTAGAATACATGTATCCTAACTAGAGTCTGTATTGTAAATATAACTATCAGGTTCATAGTAAAAATTTTTTTTTTCCCATTCCGAACCTAAAGGTTATATATGTTATTTATATCATCCCGTATGGGTTCAACCCTAAATATGGTATCTACTTATTAATCTAGTTCGGATAGTCAAATAATACTCCAGGTTAACATGGTATATATGGAAGCAGTTGTATTAAGTCTTCCATTTCTTACTGTATAAACTATGATGATTAACACCTTAAACTCTATATGTACTGTGTAAATAATAACACTGAAACAAACATCTGATTAGATGTATTTATTACACTTATAACGTACATACTATGGTGTAAATGTGTTTATATAACCATATCAATACTCATCATATTTCCATGTTTATACTTTATTGTAGAGTCAGACAACCTGTAAGCCAGCCGTGCGCCCTTTATAATATATTGTTGTTGTAAATACTATAACTTAGTTTCTACCCGTTGTGTAACACCTTAGTTATAGTCTTGGTGGGGGTAGTGTAGGGGCACGGTTTAGTAGTAGTGTTTTATGGCTTACGGGTTGCCTAGGTTCCGATCGGAGCGGCCTTTCGGGTTGAGAGCCTGGTACACCAGGCGAGCAGTGGCAGCACCGCCCTCCGGGCTGCGTGGGTTAAACACGAGAGGTCGCCACCCAACCCCTGTGGCTATATAATAGTTGGGTCGGAACCTAGGACGAGGAGAATCCTACCGGATTCCCTAGGAATACCATCTGAACTTTACTGACTCCGAAGCCTTACCTGGTAGTCGTAAATCCGAGCTTTCCAAACAGCCTCTTAACCATACGGAATCTATTTAGCTCCCTGTAACTTAGGATACTGAATAAAGACTTGTTGCCTTTTGAAACCGGATATCCTTGTATTCGGGATCCTTTCCGAACCATCGACGGTCATACATTACACTCCATATACCTCAGCTTAGACAAAAATGTATTTTCATACTCCATTGTATCTATACATAGCCGCGACAGACTCAGGTACAAACAGTATTCACGACGTGCCAAAAATATGTGTACCCATTTATTCCTGTAGTAATAAGTATCATAAGGTTTCTTTGATCCAACTAGTAATAGCATGCTACCGGTATCTCTTATATCTTTTTTTTATGTTCCATAAAGGAACCTCCATGCACACCCATTTCATTCTTGTACCATATTTTCATACCGAAAATCCCTTTGTATCATGTACCTTGTATGCATAATACCAAAAATTGTCAATGGGCTTGGCAAAAGCCATTATTATTAATGATTTTCCTCCCTTAAACCTCGTGCAGAGACGAGTGGGAATGTGGGGATTTGTCAATGGACCATTCTGGGTATTATTCATCATTTTACACATTTATAAAATACTTCGCCATATACGCTCAGGACCTGCTCACAAGCTCACAGCTCAATCCCCCCCAGTGTGTACAGTGAGCTGCTCTTACATCACCCATACCATGTTGTGAGAGCCAGACCCATCCTATTTCTGGGCAATGACTCACTGGGAGTATCACAACATACCAACATACCTGTGGACGCATTTCTAGGATGCAGGGAAATTCCACAACCTCCCTTCATCCTGATTGGTCCATCTATAAATAGAATCATTACCGGGTATGGCGACGCGTCAGATCTGATCAGACCCAACCAGATCTGACCAGATCTGGCCTGTTCCTACCAGGACATTTTCATCACCCTGTGAGCTGCTCACCTTAGTATTTAAGACCTGGTGAGCAGCTCCCATCTATCTATTCTAAGCTCATCTTTTCCCACTTACATATACCACGTACAACCTCCCTAGTATCTAGGACCTACGACAGGTTGAGCTAGGAGCTTAGGGGCAGAGCCTGCACGCTGGCAAGTGCATCATTGTTACCACCTATATGTACACTCTGTCATCATGCAATAAACAAGGATCAAAGAACTTCTCTGGATTCAGTGTTCATCACAACATCGACTTGTAACGGTTCGTTGACACTCTAATCAACTCCAGGACATTACGAGACAACACATAACACGAAACAAAGTAAATGATTCATGGGAGCCACATCAGTGGCTGCCATGGATCATATATCAGATCATTTTCATATCACATATTCAGCTCATTTTCATATTTCTCTCCAATATATAAAGCTCAGACGGCAGGGATAATGCACCATTTGAGTTCTAGTTTTTCAAAATTTTCCCCCTATTTTCATTCTTAAGTCAAACTTACAAGGAAGAGATATGTCCCATTTTAAAAAGCTCATTTTTCTGTTTTTGTATTTGCATGTATGATTATGGCTATGACATTTTTCTGAACATGCAGTTTGGGTAGGGTTGCCTCCAGCCCCTGAGCCACCAATTTCAGAGTATATTTGGGAATGATGGCCCCCTTTTCTCCATTTCTGTGAAAATGGAAGATTGCTGCTCTATATCTTTTATTTAAAGGTTAATTGATTTTACGTGCAAAAGTAACAGTAATGTTTGGCTAATCAATTTTGAATTTGAGCAAACTCACCAAATTGGCTAATAGAATACAAGCCCTAGCATTATCCTCTGTGATGATTATCCCTATAAATGAAATAAAGTTTTGATTTAGCATCATAATTGTGGGCAGATGAGGGGAAAGGGCCCTCCCTGCGGGATTTTTAGTACTGTGTTTGGCCACTGGGGGAGCTACAACAACCATAAATGTGAAAAATAGACCAAAAATTACTATTATGTACTTTTTTACATAGAAAAAGATGGTTTTCTCAAAAATGTTCTATTTTCTGGCACTTCATGTCTATTTGGAATGTAAATGGAATGTTTTGAATCCAAAAAGAGGCTAAAATAGGGGTTCTCAGGTAAATGTGTTACCATGGCAACTAAAATAAATGTTCCAAATAGAAAAAAAAATGTCAATTGATAGAATGATCCATCATGATTCATATGCTGAAAAAAGCATATAGATACCATTTCTAGATCTAAAACTGTGCCCAAAAGTATGAAACTGTTTGGTCATTTTTGATTGATTATTTAAATCATTATGCTAATTAGATGTCAAATTCAATGCAAACAATGAATAATACAGCTTATTGCCTGTATTGATGCAGTTATGTCATTCCATTTTTGTGAAGCAATATCTCCAAGACCAAAAGGACTATCTGCAAGGGTGATACCTCAATTTAAAGCTGATAACTTCAATTTTAAATGTCACTTTTCACCTCGGAGGACCCTTTCCCCTCATCTGTTATTGTAAGAATGTTCTCAAGAAATACTGAGAAATAGTGGGAAAATGAATCTAAAATGACTACTATATGTACAAAGGAACGGGGTAGATATACGGGTATATTTCCCCCACTAGATGGACCTCCCCACCACCTGGGTCAGGTGGTTCTGTGCTGCCACACCAGGTGGCACTGCACTGAGACTGAACAAAGGAACTGAGTCATGGACTCCATGGACATTTGGTCATAAAATTTTTCTGACTGGTATTTACCGAGGATTTAGGATTGTTGATCATGACTGCCCATCTATGTATAATTGTAATAATTATGCTTCTCTCACAAACAGTGCCTTTTGTTCAGAAATGACTGAACGTGTAATTAGTGAGCTTTCTGAGGGAAAAGTCAGGAGAGTGGATTCTCGACCTAAATGCGTTCATGCTATGGGTGGCGTTCTGAAATCCGACAACACCTTGCGCCCTATCACTGACTGCTCTATGCCTGAGCATATCAATATCAACTGTTATATGGAAGATTCATGTGAAAAATTCCATTATCATTCTGTAGATGATGTTGTGTCGGACTTGAATCAATTCGATTTCTGCGCAGTGACTGACATCGCCGATGCTTATCGTTCTATTAATGTATTGCCTGCCCATCGTGACTTTCAGGGGTTTACCTGGGATGTGGGCAATGGCAGTGAATTCTTCCAAGATATGTCATTATGCTTCGGGTTGCGCTGTGCTCCCTTCATCTTCACCCAAGTTTCCGACTTCATAGTGAAGTGTGGGGCCAGCGGCAGTTATCCACGCTGTACCAACTATTTAGATGATTACCTCGTTATAGGGAATTCAGAGTCTTCTTGCCAGGAAGCTCAGAGCCAATTGTGTGCAATGTTGAATGGCCTGGGTTTCAAGGTAAAAATGAACAAGCTGGTCCCCCCGTCTCAAGTTACTAAGTTCCTTGGGATTGTTATTGACTCAGTGAACTTGACCTTGTCAATCGATAATGAAAGACTTGATCGTGTGAAAGCGGAGGTCAATTACTTCAGGGGCCGTAAATTATGTACTAGGAAACGCTTGGAGAAATTAGCTGGTCTCCTGGGCCATTGATCGACTGTCGTTAAAGGCGGCCGCACCTTCTACCGTCGTGTGTATAATGAGCTTCGAGACCTTCCACCCAGCATTCACTGCTTCAACTTGTCTGAAAGTTTATTATTAGACTTGGAGTGGTGGTACCAATTTGTAACTTGGTTCAATGGCAAGGCCCGCATGATAAGAACTGATACCCCGTCCCATACTGTGTATACAGATTCTTCAAAATATGGTTTCGGCGGTCACATCGAAGACGACTTCTTCTATGGTTGTTGGTACAGGGATGACAAGTGTTGTGGCCATCATGAAAATCCCCCGCAGAATGAGTCGTACTGTGATCATATTAACATTGAAGAAATGTGGCCTGTTGTAGTATCTGTGCATCGCTGGGGCAACGAGTGGAAAGATAGCTTTGTAGCTGTGTATACAGATAACACTCAGGTACAGGGCATGATAAATTCTGGCAGGAGTACAAGCCCCCATGCCATGCCTTGGTTGCGGGAATTATTTTGGTGCTGCGCCTTATACAACATTCATCTAAGAGCCTTCAGAATCAGCTCTGAAGATAACATATTAGCCGACGCCTTGTCTCGTCTGAATAATGCCGACCATGTAATTATTTGTGGCTATACTATTGACACCTTCATCGATTGTTGATACAGAGCGGGAGGCACTGCGACGCAGTTGGGAGGTTCTGAGATCGAATTGCTGGTCTGCCACCACTTATAGGACAAGGAAATCCCAATGGAAACAATATGAGGACTTCTGTGAGGAAAATGATCTGTGTTATTTACCAGCCTCAATAGAAACCGTCTGTCTATATATAACTCATCTTGTTAATCGCGTGGCTTATAACACCATTGAGAACTACATCTCGGGCCTATGGGCTCTGCATGACTTCATGGGCTACCCTCATCCCACAAGAGCATGTTTCCTTATCAAATCTACCTTGGATGGTGCGAAACGATTGCTGGGCTCAGCATCTAAGCCAGCCGAACCCCTGACAGCCTCTGACTTATTACGTATTAAGGCTGTCCTGAACTTATCTAAGGCTAAAGACAGGAAATTCTGGGCTGCGCTATTGTTGTCCTTCCGTTGCTTGTTGCGCGTTGGGCACATCACAAATTCGATACATTCCCTCTTAGTGAGTGATGTGAAATTCTGGGATGGTGGACTTGACTTATGAATTCGCAGCTCGAAGACGGTTCAATTCCGTCAATATAAACAAATTATTCCTGTTATTGCATCACCTGGCAGTAATCTCTGCCCTGTACAGCTGCTGAAGGATTATATTCTGGAGTCTGGGCTCGAACCCAATGACCAACTATTTTCATGGACTTATAATGTTTATTCATACAAACTCAAGGACTCTTGTCGGATCGTCAAGCTGGAAGGGGATTTCACTACCCACAGTGTGTGTCGGGGTGCCGCCATGTTTTTGGCAGATTTTATGCACCTTCACGACATTAAAAAAGCTATGGCAACTGGAGATCCTGGGCGGTTCTGATTTATTTATCAGATTCTTACCGCTCGCGACGTGTTAAAGACTTACGTGTGGCTCATGAATTGAGCAGGTATTAACTGGGCAAAGTGTTTTTGTATGCCGTGTGCCGCCCCAATTGTCAGCGATTGTCAGCGACTTGGGCAAAGTGTATATATGTTGTCGTGTCCATCCATACAAGGAAATATGACTACTATATGTACAAAGGAACGGGGTAGATATAGGGGTATATTTCCCCCACTAGATGGACCTCCCCACCACCTGGGTCAGGTGGTTCTGTGCTGCCACACCAGGTGTCACTGCACTGAGACTGAACAAAGGAACTGAGTCATGGACTCCATGGACATTTGGTCATAAAATTTTTCTTTTTGTTTCTGACGTTGTCTGTTAGGTTTAAAGTTTAATAAACCGCCCCAATTGTCAGCGATTGTCAGCGACTTGGGCAAAGTGTATATATGTTGTCGTGTCCATCCATACAAGGAAATATAGGGTTCCCACAGTGATTTTTCCTAGTATGAAAATACAAGCCTACTATAAACCTGCCCTGTTTATGAGCCTGATCAATAGACAAGCTGCTCATTATGGGCACTGATTCATAAATAGCTGGAACAATAACAGTCCCTTCTCAAGAGCCTGAGTCTGAGTTTCAGTGCTCATGACCTGTGCATGTCCTGTGCCTAAATATATTCGAATATGGAGAGCAATCCCCAGACGTATCAAATGGAGGTATCATGTTAATAGTGAACTATAGATGCTTAGAATCTTCAGTTTCAATTATTTACTACAAAAACTGCTGCATTTCTCTGTCTATTGGCCGGGGCTTATACAAGCAATGAGTAGCAAACGCTTAAACATAGGGCAGGCTTTCATTTCAATACCTGTAGAGGCACACTTCCATCTTGTATATTTCTCAGAATATTTCTTACAATCTCATAACAGTACTCCTAATTATTCTCTGTTTGATTTATGTTAGAGGGGTTTCAATAGGTGAGGCATGATTTTGAATTACACAAATGAAAAAGGTGTCCAGATGCCTTACTTAGAGTTGGAGTTATGTCCTATGCCCTAGCATCTAACATGTATTGGACATTTATTGCTGCCCCAGCTAATACAAAGAGAATATTTTTTTCTCTGGTCAATGCATAGGCCAGGCTAATAAATTTTTAATACACAGGGAAATATGGTACAGCTTGAAACTGGTATGGTCCCCACATTTAAAGGTCATGCTGAAACCCTGTCCATTCCCTCCAGTACAACTTCTTCAGATTTCCAAGATGGCTACCATTCCTCCTCTTAATGATAGGGGTACTGGGTGGTTTCCTCAGAGAAGCATATCTGGCAGAAACAGAGCATGTAATTAAGGTAGAATAGAAAGGCTGCAACACAAGTTTGTAGTATTTAAAAGAATTTCTTTCAAAGACCTACCTTTAAAAAACCTACTTAGAATTCAGGATGGCTACCAGGTATTCTTATGAAAGTATTGTTATTGGATTCCTTGACCTTAGATATATAGATTTTGCTTTTGAAATTGGGGTTATAAGTTAGAAGCAGAATTACACAGTTTTGAATACTTCAGTGTCAGCCATTTTTAAAAGTAGATGCCATATTGGTTAAGCTGAATTGGCCTCACAAGTAGGATTAATATCCAAGACTTGCTGGGTCTGTCAGAGAGATTTGGACTTATTTCCATCAGGAATACATCCCAGGTAGCACATTAAAATTTCCCAACGTTGGCCCGACGCATCGGACCAACGTTGGGCCAATGTTGGCTGCCCATCCAGGCCCGACCAGTAGGCCCGACCAGTGGCATATGCCAACCAAATGCCAACATTGGCCCAACGTTGGCCAATGTTGCAAACGGTCGGCCCCTGGCAAATGTCCTCAGCTTACATGACATGTGTATGAAACAAAATATTAAGTATCTGCATTTCATTCTGTGAGACAATATATGCAGAGCCGCCATTGGACGACTGAGACATTACCTCAGGTAGACAAGCAGTGACTAGGTAGACAGGAAAAACTGGCCAATCAGCAGCTACTATAAACTAATATTATATGGCAGAGGTCTCACTTGCAGTTTAAGGGTGCATATGTTGTAAAGACATACTGATATCTCAGTTTTGAGGCAGACTTATGAGGTAGACAAGTGATGCCTTCTCTACCTCAAGTAGACACAAGATCTCTACCTCAGGTAGACAAAGTATGCCTTCTCTACCTCAGGTAGAAAAGGAATTGCTTGTCTACCTCAGATTGAGTCATTGATGAGTGTGAAAGGTATGAACAAGACCCGCTCTTTAAATGAAATAGTCTTTGTATGGTGAAGTCTGACAGAGACACCCCAGACTTCCCAGGTCAAGTCTGACAAGCAGACTGCCAGTCCTTGTTTGACAAAATTGGACTTACGTAATAAGCCCCTGAAGCATATGATAACAGCGATCCAAAATGCCACGTCCTCAGAACATGACATATCCAACAGTTTATAAATGCACTTTAAGTCCTGTACTGACGCTGGTCGCGCCTGGTCTACATGATCACCTAGGGTCCTTCGAATACCTCTCATAGTGATGTAGAGTTCAAATGTATCAGGGTTGACATGTGAATATCCTAGGACCTTATGCAATATCCAAAGTCCTCCTAGGTACTGTCTAATGGAGCTGTAGCGCAATCTTTCAGCTAGGTGTGTAACACATAACAACACGACTTCTATACTAGCAGGGAATGGAACAAGCACACCATATAATATGCAAAATTCCATATAAGAGTTCCATTGACTCTTCGTAGTACGCTCTGTGGCTCCAGCCATCCACTGTGACTGGTAGTTCCGTAGCTTGCGAGTCAAGACATCCCCTGCAGCAGAAGTCATTTATCAGAAATGAAGGCAATCCTTTTGCACACCTTTTATCCGTACAGCGCGACAAAAAGTCAGGGACAACATTATCTTTAGATTTAACGCGAGTCGCAACAATATGAAAATAATGTACAACTGATAACCAAAACAATTCTCTTATCCACCACATACAGCGAACACTCCGTGATCTGCCCGTATTTATCATACGTTGGACTTGGGTATTGTCGGTTCTGACTATAACTTTTGTATCTGACCAATCATTTCCCCATCGTTGCGCTGCGGCAACCACTGGCCAGACTTCCAGAAGGTTAACTCATCGCCGACTCATCATATTCACAAGGGGGTTCAACAGTATGATGTAAAGGAAAACGATTGTACAATTGCTTATAGGCAGGTAGCTTCCATGCACCTACTAACCAATCACCATTATAACATGAGCCGGATCCAGTTAGTGATGAGTCAGTGTCTACAACAGGGTGACATAGAATTTTGGCAGAACCATTAAATACATAACTGAACCTTTTCCACCAGCGGATGTCATCCATAAATCAATCAGGTAGTTTAACCACCGTGACACTATCAGCCATGTATTTGAGTAGGTTAATGACTCTACGCGAAAATGTCCTGCCTCCCCGAATAACTCTATAGCATGTGCCAAATGACCACACAGTTCTTGTAACTCTTTTTTGGTAGCAATAGTTTTACCCAAGAACTTGTCGATCAGTACTAATAAGTTGTCTAACTTATTTGGGGGTAAGCTGATTTCCATTTTCACTGTGTCAATTACCAGACCCAAATACTGGACTTTGGTAGCAGGGGATAAGATATGGAAACCGAGACGTCGAAGCAGATCTACCATAATCGCCTGACGCCTCGCACACTCCTCATAGCTGTCAGCAACAATGACAAAGTCATCAAGGTAACCAAAGACATTGAAAATACCTCTGCAATTCATACACCGGATGACAAACTCGGTTAATTGTGTAAAGATAAATGACGCACACCTAAGACCAAACGATAAGGCTTGATCTTCAAAATATTCCGGCGCACCATCCAGACTCCACACAAAACCTTGCTTGGAACGATCATCCGGATAGACAGCCACACTACGATAAGCAGATTGGATGTAAACCTCAATGGTTATTCTATGGTTAATACACCTGGGGCCTGTCTTTCCTTATGTTTAAAAATATAGGTATATACAGACTTGTAAATAGAGATTTATTGCGGATAATAAATTAATACATAACCAAAAAAGTGTTCCGCCACACCTCTGTATGGTCTTTTGATGCTGTCCTGATGTAGAGTAAAGGTGATGTGAAGTATCAATCCGTAAGTGGTCAGCTAACTACAGGTTGGTAGTGCTAGTCTCTAGTAAATAATAACATGGATGTTGACAGGGCAGCTACCCTAATCCTCTACATAGTGCTAAAGTTCCTTTAGTAGTACCGTAAAACCCCACATATAAGCTGCACCCGGGTAAAAGCCGCACCCTGAGTTTGTGGTTTGCACTAAAAGAATTTTTTTTTCTACTCAATGAATTTTAAAAATTCAAAAAGTAGTGGGGTCCTGAGCACTACTCCCATCGCCCTACACTGAAAGAGAAAGTGAGGGAAGCCTTCGGAATGTGGTACATCATTCTACCACGCACGCTCCCTCCCCTCCCCCTGTGTCTGAGATGGTCTAAAAGCTGTGGCTTATACGCGGGGTTTTACGGTAGTAGTAATAATCCGGATGATTGTAGTAGTAGAATAATATCACATAGGCCAGCTAAGCCGGAAGCCTGAAGTGCTAATCTATTCGAATCCTGAGTGTAGTAAACGTGAATAACTTGACAGTCCAAAACGTATATCCAGGATAAGAATAGGAACAGTTCAGTTGTAGTAATAAACTGAACAAAACGTGTCAATCCGCGTGTAGATAGCAGAACAGGAACAGGTAAAGTAGTAAAATCAGGAACAGCACATCTCGTAATCGTAATCCACATGAGGCAGCATCGGTTAACAGTATACATATACATTTGGATCCATTAAATATGAATCCGAAATATGGGTCGTCAGAACATGTGAGCAGTCAAGCAGAAACGATCATCCAAATACCCCTGTTTGGATGATTGTTTCTACCGGACTGCTCACACATATTAGGTGTCAAAAGGTGCGCCTTATAACACAATATATCCTGAAAGACTGGTTATTAGATAACCTGAATCACACAAAGCAGTCTTCTAGGGTGTTTCTTCTTCAGATGAGTTAGGGCGAACTCAGCAGTACCATCCCACTCGTCTATATCTACACCCAACACCTTCATGAACTTAGTGTTCAGGTTGGTGTTCCTCTGGATCTCCTCCTTTACATGTTTCTCTAATACGTGTATGTCCATAGCTGCTTTTTCTTTAGCAGCCACAGCTTCCTCTTCCAGGGATTTAACATCAGCCCGGATCTTCTTTTCTAAGCATTCCTTTTCAGCACCGCCCACTTCTCGGAAGCACAACAGAGTGTTGTTCAGAAGACCCTAGTGGAATTCTGTGGCTCTCTGTTTAACTAACTTCTCCCAGTGAGTGTAGATGGCCTTCTGGACATCTGCTTCTCCCTGGCAAGATTTCTCAAACCAAACATCTGCCTGATCGGTTTTAAGGGTAATGGCATCGGATGGCTTGACAGGAACAACAGCACCAGGTTGTCCAGCACTCGGAGGAGGTGTTTGCATAACAGGTACAACTGCAGCATCTTTAGCGGCACCATGTGTTTGAGCACTTGTACTTGGATCATTCCCGATTGCTGTGGTACCATAGGGATACAGTAACCGGGTGGAGGCAGGTTTTGTCTCATCCCCAGATCCAGATAGGTTTGGAGCTGTTTTGGGGTGGTTAACACACTGGCGGATGATCCGGCAGTAGCAGCAGCGGAAGTCTTCTTAGGAATAAGAAGACCTCCTTTGCCAATAACTAGAGTTTGACTCCCGGGTCCTGGTACTTTGGACATCGCCGGGTAAGCCATCTTATCCAGCATTCCCGGGTTTGCTGCTGCTGAGGAGTAGGAGCTGGGAGAACCAGGTTTCTTGAAAACAATAGTACTCTGGGTCTGTTCATGCAGGTGATGCGCCAGAGGGGATCGGGAACGATCCTCCGTCCGGTGAGCAGGTTTATCTGGACCAGCACTGGGTTCCCCTCGGTTCTGGTCCCTCCAGTTCCTCTCCCTGGCACGCTTGCCTTCCTTCCCGGATTCCTCACAGAGCCTTCAAAGACTCTCGTGCATGTGAAGCTTGCCTCTCCCTGGGGTGAGGACAATCTTGGCCCTGAGTTTTGAGTCTTTCGACTTCTGCGACTCGCATAAGACTTGGTCACCAGATTTGACCTTAGTCCATGCATCAGTGTCAATCTTGTCAAGCTCTCGCATCAGTTCCCGATGCAGCTCCATCACCTTCTTCCGAGCTGCTTCGAGTCCCTCTGGGTGACCCTTCTTCTGGTGTCTTGCTAGATCACTACGTCAGTTATAGGTAACCAATGAGCTGGTAAATGAGGTGCTCATATAGGAGGTTGAAACTTTAAAAAATTGGGTGTACACTAACAGAGTCACAGTCAATCCCAAAAAGACAGAGTTTATGTGGTTTACAAGTGGGTACAAAATTAAACGTTGCCCAGAAACTGATATTATGTTCTATGGAACTAGAATCAGGACAGTTGAAAGTTTTCCATATCTTGGTGTGACTCTTGATTCCAAACTTTCATTTGAAAAACAGCTGAAGATATTGAAAAAGAGTATTTGTATTAAATTGTTTAGATTTGCAAAAAAACCGAAAAACTCTAACTCAAGAATAATGTATCATAGCACCATTAGACCTATTTTAGATTACTGTTGTTTCATTACATCAAGCTGTAATGAGGAAGGCATGAAATTGTTGCAGCACCTACAGAATAGAGCTTTAAGAATCTGCCTAAAGTGTAATATAAGACAATATCAAGTGAGAGAATTACACAGATTGTGTAACATTGATATGGTGCAGAGGAGGTTCGATCTTTTGCTACTTGGTATTATGTACAAGAAATCCAAATTTGTTCACTGTGTCAATTACCAGACCCAAATACTGGACTTTGGTAGCAGGGGATAAGATATGGAAACCGAGACGTCGGTTAACAGTATACATATACATTTGGATCCATTAAATATGAATCCGAAATATGGGTAGTCAGAACATGTGAGCAGTCAAGCAGAAACGATCATCCAAATACCCCTGTTTGGATGATTGTTTCTACCGGACTGCTCACACATATTAGGTGTCAAAAGGTGCGCCTTATAACACAATATATCCTGAAAGACTGGTTATTAGATAACCTGAATCACACAAGGCAGTCTTCTTAGCGTGTTTCTTCTTCAGATGAGTTAGGGCGAACTCAGCAGTACCATCCCACTCGTCTATATCTACACCCAACACCTTCATGAACTTAGTGTTCAGGTTGGTGTTCCTCTGGATCTCCTCCTTTACACGTTTCTCTAATACGTGTATGTCCATAGCTGCTTTTTCTTTAGCAGCCACAGCTTCCTCTTCCAGGGATTTAACATCAGCCCGGATCTTCTTTTCTAAGCATTCCTTTTCAGCACCGCCCACTTCTCGGAAGCACAACAGAGTGTTGTTCAGAAGACCCTAGTGGAATTCTGTGGCTCTCTGTTTAACTAACTTCTCCCAGTGAGTGTAGATGGCCTTCTGGACATCTGCTTCTCCCTGGCAAGATTTCTCAAACCAAACATCTGCCTGATCGGTTTTAAGGGTAATGGCATCGGATGGCTTGACAGGAACAACAGCACCAGGTTGTCCAGCACTCGGAGGAGGTGTTTGCATAACAGGTACAACTGCAGCATCTTTAGCGGTACCAGGTGTTTGAGCACTTGTACTTGGATCATTCCCGATTGCTGTGGTACCATAGGGATACAGTAACCGGGTGGAGGCAGGTTTTGTCTCATCCCCAGATCCAGATAGGTTTGGAGCTGTTTTGGGGTGGTTAACACACTGGCGGATGATCCGGCAGTAGCAGCAGCGGAAGTCTTCTTAGGAATAAGAAGACCTCCTTTGCCAATAACTAGAGTTTGACTCCCGGGTCCTGGTACTTTGGACATCGCCGGGTAAGCCATCTTATCCAGCATTCCCGGGTTTGCTGCTGCTGAGGAGTAGGAGCTGGGAGAACCAGGTTTCTTGAAAACAATAGTACTCTGGGTCTGTTCATGCAGGTGATGCGCCAGAGGGGATCGGGAACGATCCTCCGTCCGGTGAGCAGGTTTATCTGGACCAGCACTGGGTTCCCCTCGGTTCTGGTCCCTCCAGTTCCTCTCCCTGGCACGCTTGCCTTCCTTCCCGGATTCCTCACAGAGCCTTCAAAGACTCTCGTGCATGTGAAGCTTGCCTCTCCCTGGGGTGAGGACAATCTTGGCCCTGAGTTTTGAGTCTTTCGACTTCTGCGACTCGCATAAGACTTGGTCACCAGATTTGACCTTAGTCCATGCATCAGTGTCAATCTTGTCAAGCTCTCGCATCAGTTCCCGATGCAGCTCCATCACCTTCTTCCGAGCTGCTTCGAGTCCCTCTGGGTGACCCTTCTTCTGGTGTCTTGCTAGATCACTACGTCAGTTATAGGTAACCAATGAGCTGGTAAATGAGGTGCTCATATAGGAGGTTGAAACTTTAAAAAATTGGGTGTACACTAACAGAGTCACAGTCAATCCCAAAAAGACAGAGTTTATGTGGTTTACAAGTGGGTACAAAATTAAACGTTGCCCAGAAACTGATATTATGTTCTATGGAACTAGAATCAGGACAGTTGAAAGTTTTCCATATCTTGGTGTGACTCTTGATTCCAAACTTTCATTTGAAAAACAGCTGAAGATATTGAAAAAGAGTATTTGTATTAAATTGTTTAGATTTGCAAAAAAACCGAAAAACTCTAACTCAAGAATAATGTATCATAGCACCATTAGACCTATTTTAGATTACTGTTGTTTCATTACATCAAGCTGTAATGAGGAAGGCATGAAATTGTTGCAGCACCTACAGAATAGAGCTTTAAGAATCTGCCTAAAGTGTAATATAAGACAATATCAAGTGAAAGAATTACACAGATTGTGTAACATTGATATGGTGCAGAGGAGGTTCGATCTTTTGCTACTTGGTATTATGTACAAGAAATCCAAATTTGTTCACTGTGTCAATTACCAGACCCAAATACTGGACTTTGGTAGCAGGGGATAAGATATGGAAACCGAGACGTCGGTTAACAGTATACATATACATTTGGATCCATTAAATATGAATCCGAAATATGGGTAGTCAGAACATGTGAGCAGTCAAGCAGAAACGATCATCCAAATACCCCTGTTTGGATGATTGTTTCTACCGGACTGCTCACACATATTAGGTGTCAAAAGGTGCGCCTTATAACAAAATATATCCTGAAAGACTGGTTATTAGATAACCTGAATCACACAAGGCAGTCTTCTTAGCGTGTTTCTTCTTCAGATGAGTTAGGGCGAACTCAGCAGTACCATCCCACTCGTCTATATCTACACCCAACACCTTCATGAACTTAGTGTTCAGGTTGGTGTTCCTCTGGATCTCCTCCTTTACACGTTTCTCTAATACGTGTATGTCCATAGCTGCTTTTTCTTTAGCAGCCACAGCTTCCTCTTCCAGGGATTTAACATCAGCCCGGATCTTCTTTTCTAAGCATTCCTTTTCAGCACCGCCCACTTCTCGGAAGCACAACAGAGTGTTGTTCAGAAGACCCTAGTGGAATTCTGTGGCTCTCTGTTTAACTAACTTCTCCCAGTGAGTGTAGATGGCCTTCTGGACATCTGCTTCTCCCTGGCAAGATTTCTCAAACCAAACATCTGCCTGATCGGTTTTAAGGGTAATGGCATCGGATGGCTTGACAGGAACAACAGCACCAGGTTGTCCAGCACTCGGAGGAGGTGTTTGCATAACAGGTACAACTGCAGCATCTTTAGCGGTACCAGGTGTTTGAGCACTTGTACTTGGATCATTCCCGATTGCTGTGGTACCATAGGGATACAGTAACCGGGTGGAGGCAGGTTTTGTCTCATCCCCAGATCCAGATAGGTTTGGAGCTGTTTTGGGGTGGTTAACACACTGGCGGATGATCCGGCAGTAGCAGCAGCGGAAGTCTTCTTAGGAATAAGAAGACCTCCTTTGCCAATAACTAGAGTTTGACTCCCGGGTCCTGGTACTTTGGACATCGCCGGGTAAGCCATCCTATCCAGCATTCCCGGGTTTGCTGCTGCTGAGGAGTAGGAGCTGGGAGAACCAGGTTTCTTGAAAACAATAGTACTCTGGGTCTGTTCATGCAGGTGATGCGCCACAGGGGATCGGGAACAATCCTCCGTCCGGTGAGCAGGTTTATCTGGACCAGCACTGGGTTCCCCTGGGTTCTGGTCCCTCCAGTTCCTCTCCCTGGCACGCTTGCCTTCCTTCCCGGATTCCTCACAGAGCCTTCAAAGACTCTCGTGCATGTGAAGCTTGCCTCTCCCTGGGGTGAGGACAATCTTGGCCCTGAGTTTTGAGTCTTTCGACTTCTGCGACTCGCATAAGACTTGGTCACCAGATTTGACCTTAGTCCATGCATCAGTGTCAATCTTGTCAAGCTCTCACATCAGTTCCCGATGCAGCTCCATCACCTTCTTCCGAGCTGCTTCGAGTCCCTCTGGGTGACCCTTCTTCTGGTGTCTTGCTAGATCACTACGTCAGTTATAGGTAACCAATGAGCTGGTAAATGAGGTGCTCATATCGGAGGTTGAAACTTTAAAAAATTGGGTGTACACTAACAGAGTCACAGTCAATCCCAAAAAGACAGAGTTTATGTGGTTTACAAGTGGGTACAAAATTAAACGTTGCCCAGAAACTGATATTATGTTCTATGGAACTAGAATCAGGACAGTTGAAATTTTTCCATATCTTGGTGTGACTCTTGATTCCAAACTTTCATTTGAAAAACAGCTGAAGATATTGAAAAAGAGTATTTGTATTAAATTGTTTAGATTTGCAAAAAAAACCGAAAAACTCTAACTCAAGAATAATGTATCATAGCACCATTAGACCTATTTTAGATTACTGTTGTTTCATTACATCAAGCTGTAATGAGGAAGGCATGAAATTGTTGCAGCACCTACAGAATAGAGCTTTAAGAATCTGCCTAAAGTGTAATATAAGACAATATCAAGTAAGAGAATTGCACAGATTGTGTAACATTGATATGGTGCAGAGGAGGTTCGATCTTTTGCTACTTGGTATTATGTACAAGAAATCCAAATTTGTTCACTGTGTCAATTACCAGACCCAAATACTGGACTTTGGTAGCAGGGGATAAGATATGGAAACCGAGACGTCGAAGCAGATCTACCATAATCCCCTGACGCCTCGCACACTCCTCATAGCTGTCAGCAACAATGACAAAGTCATCAAGGTAACCAAAGACATTGAAAATACCTCTGCAATTCATACACCGGATGACAAACTCGGTTAATTGTGTAAAGATAAATGACGCACACCTAAGACCAAACGATAAGGCTTGATCTTCAAAATATTCCGGCGCACCATCCAGACTCCACACAAAACCTTGCTTGGAACGATCATCCGGATAGACAGCCACACTACGATAAACAGATTGGATGTAAACCTCAATGGTTATTCTATGGTTAATACACCTGGGGCCTGTCTTTCCTTATGTTTAAAAATATAGTTATATACGGACTTGTAAATAGAGATTTATTGCGGATAATAAATTAATACATAACCAAAAAAGTGTTCCGCCACACGTCTGTATGGTCTTTTGATGCTGTCCTGATGTAGAGTAAAGGTGATGTGAAGTATTAATCCTTAAGTGGTCAGCTAACTACAGGTTGGTAGTGCTAGTCTCTAGTAAATGATAACATGGATGTTGACAGGGCAGCTACCCTAATCCTCTACATAGTGCTAAAGTTCCTTTAGTAGTACCGTAAAACCCCACATATAAGCCGCACCCGGGTAAAAGCCGCACCCTGAGTTTGTGGTTTGCACTAAAAGAATTTTTTTTTCTACTCAATGAATTTTAAAAATTCAAAAAGTAGTGGGGTCCTGAGCACTACTCCCATCGCCCTACACTGAAAGAGAAAGTGAGGGAAGCCTTCGGAATGTGGTACATCATTCTACCGCGCACGCTCCCTCCCCTCCCCCTGTGTCTGAGATGGTCTAAAAGCTGTGGCTTATACGCGGGGTTTTACGGTAGTAGTAATAATCCGGATGATTGTAGTAGTAGAATAATATCACATAGGCCAGCTAAGCCGGAAGCCTGAAGTGCTAATCTATTCGAATCCTGAGTGTAGTAAACGTGAATAACTTGACAGTCCAAAACGTATATCCAGGATAAGAATAGGAACAGTTCAGTTGTAGTAATAAACTGAACAAAACGTGTCAATCCGCGTGTAGATAGCAGAACAGGAACAGGTAAAGTAGTAAAATCAGGAACAGCACATCTCGTAATCGTAATCCACATGAGGCAGCATCGGTTAACAGTATACAGTCAACTCTCTACTTATGGCCACCTCTCTAATGTGGTCACCTCGCCAATGTGGTCACTTTTGGAAAGAACCAAATTATTTTCCTCTTTGTTCTAATGTAATGAACTGTCTGTAATCTGGTCACCTCTCTAATGTGGTCACCTCTCCTTGTGGTCACAAATTTCCAGTTAAAAAGTCACTTTTACTCTCTCTAATGTGGTCACCTGGAAATGACCATAGGATCAAAGGGAATGCACGGGAGGTGCTGGAAGTGCCTCAGCTTGCCTTCTTAGTCTCTTAGGTCATTGCAGGAGTGGGGGGTCAAAAGGAAATTGGTGGAAGGTGTTGGAGCGTCCCCATCCCTACCCTAGCTCCCCTTAGTGACTCAAGGAGTGATCAGCTGTCTGTGAAGGTGTTGGAGCGTTCCCATCCCTCCCCTTACATCCTGAGGGCCTCCATGGAGTGACCAGCGGACTGTGAAGGTGTTGGTGCGTCCCCATCCCTCCCCTAGCTCACTGAGTGACTCTATAGAGTGAGCAGTGGACTGTGAAGGTGGTGGAGTGTCCCATCCTCCCCTAGCTCCCTGACTGACTCTATGGAGTGATCAGCGGACTGTGAAGGTGGTGGAGCGTCCCCATCCCTCCCCTAGTTCCCTGAGAGACTCTATGAGGTGTTCAGCGGACTGTGAAGGTGTTGGTGCATTCCCATCCCTCCCCTAGCACCCTGGTGACTCTAGGAGATAATGTTTCCAATCCCTTCTGTACATGTGAAACTGAAATAAAAACTGCTGGGGCCAAATAAAAAAAGGTTCGTTTTCAGTCACCCGACAGACCCTAGCAAAACAGGGCCTACCCTAACCTTTTTTTTTATTCTGAAAATTTCAGAGAACTTTTGAGATTTTTTTTCATATTTTTCATAACTTTTCATGAATGTTGGGTGTCCAGTTACTTGCTTCAATGGGCATATCCTTTGCATATTTCTCATGTTTTCCATGTTCCTGCAAACTGATTTGGACTATCTCAAAGAATCAGATAGATTTGTCCATACATTTCTATACAAAATTGAAAAAAAAATCGACCTACCGGCCCTAGGTCTTTGAGTCATGTTACTACATGACTCAACATGACGATTGAATTTTTTTTGGCCCGTGGGGAAGTTTCTCTTCTGTCCACATATTTACATTAGTATAGCTTATTTTCATTATAGAAATAACCCCAGAACAGTACTTAAACATTATTGGGTTATGTCTGCAAACCCCGTGGCCTTCTGGTACACTCTCCCCAATGTGGTCACCTCGCCATTGTGGTCACTTTTGGAAAGAAGGAATGGTGACCACAATAGAGAGAGTTGACTGTACATATACATTTGGATCCATTAAATATGAATCCGAAATATGGGTCGTCAGAACATGTGAGCAGTCAAGCAGAAACGATCATCCAAATACCCCTGTTTGGATGATTGTTTCTACCGGACTGCTCACCCATATTAGGTGTCAAAAGGTGCGCCTTATAACACAATATATCCTGAAAGACTGGTTATTAGATAACCTGAATCACACAAAGCAGTCTTCTTAGCGTGTTTCTTCTTCAGATGAGTTAGGGCGAACTCAGCAGTACCATCCCACTCGTCTATATCTACACCCAACACCTTCATGAACTTAGTGTTCAGGTTGGTGTTCCTCTGGATCTCCTCCTTTACACGTTTCTCTAATACGTGTATGTCCATAGCTGCTTTTTCTTTAGCAGCCACGGCTTCCTCTTCCAGGGATTTAACATCAGCCCGGATCTTCTTTTCTAAGCATTCCTTTTCAGCACCGCCCACTTCTCGGAAGCACAACAGAGTGTTGTTCAGAAGACCATAGTGGAATTCTGTGGCTCTCTGTTTAACTAACTTCTCCCAGTGAGTGTAGATGGCCTTCTGGACATCTGCTTCTCCCTGGCAAGATTTCTCAAACCAAACATCTGCCTGATCGGTTTTAAGGGTAATGGCATCGGATGGCTTGACAGGAACAACAGCACCAGGTTGTCCAGCACTCGGAGGAGGTGTTTGCATAACAGGTACAACTGCAGCATCTTTAGCGGCACCATGTGTTTGAGCACTTGTACTTGGATCATTCCCGATTGCTGTGGTACCATAGGGATACAGTAACCGGGTGGAGGCAGGTTTTGTCTCATCCCCAGATCCAGATAGGTTTGGAGCTGTTTTGGGGTGGTTAACACACTGGTGGATGATCCGGCAGTAGCAGCAGCGGAAGTCTTCTTAGGAATAAGAAGACCTCCTTTGCCAATAACTAGAGTTTGACTCCCGGGTCCTGGTACTTTGGACATCGCCGGGTTAGCCATCTTATCCAGCATTCCCGGGTTTGCTGCTGCTGAGGAGTAGGAGCTGGGAGAACCAGGTTTCTTGAAAACAATAGTACTCTGGGTCTGTTCATGCAGGTGATGCGCCAGAGGGGATCGGGAACGATCCTCCGTCCGGTGAGCAGGTTTATCTGGACCAGCACTGGGTTCCCCTCGGTTCTGGTCCCTCCAGTTCCTCTCCCTGGCACGCTTGCCTTCCTTCCCGGATTCCTCACAGAGCCTTCAAAGACTCTCGTGCATGTGAAGCTTGCCTCTCCCTGGGGTGAGGACAATCTTGGCCCTGAGTTTTGAGTCTTTCAACTTCTTAGTCCATGCATCAGTGTCAATCTTGTGTAACATTGATATGGTGCAGAGGAGGTTCGATCTTTTGCTACTTGGTATTATGTACAAGAAATCCAAATTTGTTCACTGTGTCAATTACCAGACCCAAATACTGGACTTTGGTAGCAGGGGATAAGATATGGAAACCGAGACGTCGAAGCAGATCTACCATAATCGCCTGATGCCTCGCACACTCCTCATAGCTGTCAGCAAAAATGACAAAGTCATCAAGGTAACCAAAGACATTGAAAATACCTCTGCAATTCATACACCGGATGACAAACTCGGTTAATTGTGTAAAGATAAATGACACACACCTAAGACCAAACGATAAGGCTTGATCTTCAAAATATTCCGGCGCACCATCCAGACTCCACACAAAACCTTGCTTGGAACGATCATCCGGATAGACAGCCACACTACGATAAGCAGATTGGATGTAAACCTCAATGGTTATTCTATGGTTAATACACCTGGGGCCTGTCTTTCCTTATGTTTAAAAATATAGTTATATACAGACTTGTAAATAGAGATTTATTGCGGATAATAAATTAATACATAACCAAAAAAGTGTTCCGCCACACGTCTGTATGGTCTTTTGATGCTGTCCTGATGTAGAGTAAAGGTGATGTGAAGTATTAATCCGTAAGTGGTCAGCTAACTACAGGTTGGTAGTGCTAGTCTCTAGTAAATAATAACATGGATGTTGACAGAGCAGCTACCCTAATCCTCTACGTAGTGCTAAAGTTCCTTTAGTAGTACCGTAAAACCCCACATATAAGCCGCACCCGGGTAAAAGCCGCACCCTGAGTTTGTGGTTTGCACTAAAAGAATTTTTTTTTCTACTCAATGAATTTTAAAAATTCAAAAAGTAGTGGGGTCCTGAGCACTACTCCCATCGCCCTACACTGAAAGAGAAAGTGAGGGAAGCCTTCGGAATGTGGTACATCATTCTACCACGCACGCTCCCTCCCCTCCCCCTGTGTCTGAGATGGTCTAAAAGCTGTGGCTTATACGCGGGGTTTTACGGTAGTAGTAATAATCCGGATGATTGTAGTAGTAGAATAATATCACATAGGCCAGCTAAGCCGGAAGCCTGAAGTGCTTATCTTTTCGAATCCTGAGTGTAGTAAACGTGAATAACTTGACAGTCCAAAACGTATATCCAGGATAAGAATAGGAACAGTTCAGTTGTAGTAATAAAATGAACAAAACGTGTCAATCTGCGTGTAGATAGCAGAACAGGAACAGGTAAAGTAGTAAAATCAGGAACAGTACATCTCGTAATCGTAATCCACATGAGGCAGCATCGGTTAACAGTATACATATACATTTGGATCCATTAAATATGAATCCGAAATATGGGTCGTCAGAACATGTGAGCAGTCAAGCAGAAACGATCATTCAAATACCCCTGTTTGGATGATTGTTTCTACCGGACTGCTCACACATATTAGGTGTCAAAAGGTGCGCCTTATAACACAATATATCCTGAAAGACTGGTTATTAGATAACCTGAATCACACAAAGCAGTCTTCTTAGCGTATTTCTTCTTCAGATGAGTTAGGGCGAACTCAGCAGTACCATCCCACTCGTCTATATCTACACCCAACACCTTCATGAACTTAGTGTTCAGGTTGGTGTTCCTCTGGATCTCCTCCTTTACACGTTTCTCTAATATGTGTATGTCCATAGCTGCTTTTTCTTTAGCAGCCACAGCTTCCTCTTCCAGGGATTTAACATCAGCCCGGATCTTCTTTTCTAAGCATTCCTTTTCAGCACCGCCCACTTCTCGGAAGCACAACAGAGTGTTGTTCAGAAGACCCTAGTGGAATTCTGTGGCTCTCTGTTTAACTAACTTCTCCCAGTGAGTGTAGATGGCCTTCTGGACATCTGCTTCTCCCTGGCAAGATTTCTCAAACCAAACATCTGCCTGATCGGTTTTAAGGGTAATGGCATCGGATGGCTTGACAGGAACAACAGCACCAGGTTGTCCAGCACTCGGAGGAGGTGTTTGCATAACAGGTACAACTGCAGCATCTTTAGCGGTACCAGGTGTTTGAGCACTTGTACTTGGATCATTCCCGATTGCTGTGGTACCATAGGGATACAGTAACCGGGTGGAGGCAGGTTTTGTCTCATCCCCAGATCCAGATAGGTTTGGAGCTGTTTTGGGGTGGTTAACACACTGGCGGATGATCCGGCAGTAGCAGCAGCGGAAGTCTTCTTAGGAATAAGAAGACCTCCTTTGCCAATAACTAGAGTTTGACTCCCGGGTCCTGGTACTTTGGACATCGCCGGGTAAGCCATCTTATCCAGCATTCCCGGGTTTGCTGCTGCTGAGGAGTAGGAGCTGGGAGAACCAGGTTTCTTGAAAACAATAGTACTCTGGGTCTGTTCATGCAGGTGATGCGCCAGAGGGGATCGGGAACGATCCTCCGTCCGGTGAGCAGGTTTATCTGGACCAGCACTGGGTTCCCCTCAGTTCTGGTCCCTTCAGTTCCTCTCCCTGGCACGCTTGCCTTCCTTCCCGGATTCCTCACAGAGCCTTCAAAGACTCTCGTGCATGTGAAGCTTGCCTCTCCCTGGGGTGAGGACAATCTTGGCCCTGAGTTTTGAGTCTTTCGACTTCTGCGACTCGCATAAGACTTGGTCACCAGATTTGACCTTAGTCCATGCATCAGTGTCAATCTTGTCAAGCTCTCGCATCAGTTCCCGATGCAGCTCCATCACCTTCTTCCGAGCTGCTTCGAGTCCCTCTGGGTGACCCTTCTTCTGGTGTCTTGCTAGATTACTACGTCAGTTATAGGTAACCAATGAGCTGGTAAATGAGGTGCTCATATCGGAGGTTGAAACTTTAAAAAATTGGGTGTACACTAACAGAGTCACAGTCAATCCCAAAAAGACACAGTTTATGTGGTTTACAAGTGGGTACAAAATTAAACGTTGCCCAGAAACTGATATTATGTTCTATGGAACTAGAATCAGAACAGTTGAAAGTTTTCCATATCTTGGTGTGACTCTTGATTCCAAACTTTCATTTGAAAAACAGCTGAAGATATTGAAAAAGAGTATTTGTATTAAATTGTTTAGATTTGCAAAAAAAACGAAAAACTCTAACTCAAGAATAATGTATCATAGCACCATTAGACCTATTTTAGATTACTGTTGTTTCATTACATCAAGCTGTAATGAGGAAGGCATGAAATTGTTGCAGCACCTACAGAATAGAGCTTTAAGAATCTGCCTAAAGTGTAATATAAGACAATATCAAGTGAGAGAATTACACAGATTGTGTAACATTGATATGGTGCAGAGGAGGTTTGATCTTTTGCTACTTGGTATTATGTACAAGAAATCCAAATTTGTTGTTACTGATGAAGGACGTAATGAAACACGATCAGGTACTAAACTTAAATTCCCATTGTGTAGAACAATCATGAGAACATATAAGAGATCACCTTACTATAGAGGTATTGTACTCTGGGATCTATTACCAGTGGTAAAGTCTAAGGAGGAGATCAATAAAATAGAGGACCTTAGGGCCAATCTCAAGAAGGGGTATAACTGATGTAAGTACAGGTTTGGGTGTCTGAGCCTTACGCTGTATACTATGATAATATTAATAATGTTGAGTAATCACTGATCTCCTCCTTCTTGTATAGATGAAAGTATCTAGAAGCCATTACACAATCATAGAAAATGTATGTGATATAGCTTTGTTGTCATGATGTATTGATATGTGTACAATCTGGTATAAAATGATTTGAAAATGTCATACATTTAGTCACAGGTTTGGGTATCTGAGCCATGACTCTAAAGTGTATTGTATGTGTCAAGATTTTGGTTTACAAGCCTTGAATTCACTATGAACTCCTCTCTAATAACACTTATCCACTAATGTGGCCACATAATAATGCAACACTTAAGCTAGTCATCAAGTAGTGCTATCTTCTCTTAATTGACAAGATTCTTAGACACTTTTTACTGATAATGATACACCTTCAACACCTTTAAACAAACCCATGTGTATCAACATCAGGCACTGGTTGTACATTAGGACTCACATATACATTACAAACACGTTATTGTTCAACGGAAAAAAAAAATCTGTTTCTGACAGCATTTAAATGCATCTCACCATGCATTGCTGAAAAAAAAAACAAAAAAAAAAACTGCCAAATGAAGGATCACAAAATTAATATACACCAGATGGTGATGAAAGTGAGCCCCTGAAACCGGGATGCTGTACTCCAGGTCCGGACAGACTCACCACTCGCATCCTGGCAGGTAGAAAATGCACAGGACTTTTGATGGTCCCCGTACCACTTTTCAAGTGCCCAACGCAATTTGCGCTTCTGGGTGTGGGTGTGGTAGTCCCCAGCAGCGTTCAGCATAGTTTCCTATAGGCTTTGCACGGATTCGGATCCTCATCGGATAACCGCATCCAATCCTCATCATCGGATTCACCATTTTTATTTACAGGTCCGGCATACATAACAGAGACATCCTTCTTTATACCATAAGCACAGTCCTGGAAAGAAGTGGGTATCCGGGTCTTAAAACCTGACTTGGCATTCACCCAGCATTCACTCTCCGTTTGATTTGATGGGACAGCCTCCTCATCATAATCAAGGGAAGATTCCCCTGGTGTCTCCTCATCGGATGATTCTACTTCCATAGAGTCATCAAGTGGTTCACTAGTAGTTTTAGTACTAGTGTGCTGTTCTGCACACTAGTACGTGAAATGAAGCCAGCTGGTTCTCGAATCACTGATCGGTTTCGTCAAACCTCCATTAGTTCATCCTGCTCCTTCCTAACAGGAGACAACTCCTCCCAGGTGGGAGGCACGGCTTGATCCGGTGTCAGCTTATCCGGATCACTGGATAGCTTAGCCATTGCTACAGATTCTTCAGCCATATCTGAAAGAATCTAAGTTCAGGAGGTTTTTAAGCTCCTTTTCCTGACTTAACGGCATCACGGGCCGGCACTTTTTTTTTGAAGTCGTTTATTGGGCAAAAACAAGGTACATAAAATGTAAGATGTTTAACCTAGCACCTACGCATTGTAGTGCTTACGCTAGGACCCACAATATAACTTAATTCAATTCAAATAGACATTTTTGATCAACAATAATAGCAGTCATATTACATATTTTCTTCCACTTAACCTACTAGGGTTTTATAGTTGTAAACTACCCTAAGTAACAAAATTCTGATGCTTTTGATAGTGATGATGATGAAATGAGATGAACATAGAAATATATTATCCTAGGTCTGATATATAAGCTTAGTTTATATAAAGCAATTTGGGTAAACTTTTCTCACACTATTTTTAAATTCATAGAAGTTATTAATGACAGTATATTCTGGTTTTAGTTGATTCCATCTTAATATAGCTCTGTAATAGGCGCTTCTCAATACAGTTGGTTTCAGGCAATGTGGGACTAACAATCTTTTACCCTGATGGTACCGTGTGGCTATATTCCTACTATCTACAAGATTTATATTTTGGGTCAACATATAACCGTAAGATAATAGATGCAGATCTCGTCTAACATGAAGTTCTGAACAATTACTCCTTTCTTGTATCTGTTTAGTGGTCATGACAGGATTTTCTTCTAGTTTAACTTTATATACCATTCTTAAGACTCTATTCTGTAACATTTGAAGGTCTCTATTTTCTCCTCTATAATCACGATCCCATATGAAGTCACAATAGTCAAATATAGGTAATATCATGGATTTGAAAACAGTTAGAGAGGCATTTTCATCCAACAGACCTCTTACTCGTCCCATTTGAAAAATCCTGTGCCTAATAGTTCGCATGGTATTTTCCCTGTGCTTTACAAATTTTAACTCAGTATCCATTAATAAGCCTAGGTAGGGAAAATTGTCTACCTTTTCAAGGATTACATTGTTCATTAAAAATTGAGTTCTATGATTGGGGTTTGTATTAAAAGACATCCATTTAGTTTTTTGTACATTAATAGTCAGGGTATTGTTAAGGCACCATGATACAATCTTCTGAATGACCTGGTTCATTATATAAGGTGAGTCCACCGATACCACCGCATCATCAGCATATAGTGTAATTTTACAGTCAACTGCTTTAGCTAACGAATTAATATAAATGGAAAACAGGACTGGACCCAAAACTGAACCCTGAGGTACTCCATATGTAATGGGTTTCAGTGTTGAAACAGTATCATTAGCCAAGGTACATTGCTGTCGATTTGACAAGTAATTTTTGAAAAAATCACATGTCATATTGTTAAGTCCTAGATCATGTAATTTTTGGAGTAATTTTGGGTGTGAGACTGTGTCAAATGCTTTTTTGAAATCGATGTACAGACAGTAAGTAGGCTTATTTATAATATAATTATCAATAATTGTTTTCAAATGTTCTGTAATAGCTGTTTGAGTCGAGTGACCTTTTCTATAACCATGTTGAGTAGGACACATCAACTCTTGTCTTTCCATATATAATTGTAACCTTTTACATACAATTTTTTCAAGTAGTTTACCCATAATAGGCAATAGACTAATCGGTCTAAGATCTTCCACATTCATAGAATTTGCCTTTTTAGGTAAGGGTATAACAGTGGCTCGTTTCCATTCATCGGGAAAGGTGGCGGTTGTCAAACATTTATTATATAGTGATCTAAAGACATCTGGTATAGCAAACAGGGAATCCTTAATAACAAAAGACTTACAATGTAACATAGCTGAGGGTTTCTTAATATCTATTGATTTGACCAGTTTGATGAAATCTATATAGGACAGTTCAAAGAGAAGATTTGTTTCCTCTATTATTGTACCATATGGATTAGCTAGATTTTCATTTCCATCACCAGGTGGGAGTGCATTAGCTAGTTTTTCACCTATACCAGTGAAAAAACTATTTATATATTCAGCACAATTTTCAGGAGGAATAACTAGATTTGTTGTATTGTTTCTGAGTTTAATTAATGTAGCACATGTCTTATTGGGTAACACCTTTTTGATCGCTTCCCAGTATTTAGCAGGATCATTTTTCCTGTATTCTAATAAATCATCCATTTCTTTTTTTCTATTTTTAAATATTTCAGTTTGAACTCTATGTTTATAAAAGTTGGCAATCCTCCAGTCATCTTCACTCATAGTATTCTTTGCAGTCCTATATAGACCATCTCTTACTTTCATTAAGTCTAAAATATCTTCAGTTAACCATGATGGTGTATACTCGGGTATAATTATCGTTCTAATAGGGCACTTCTCATCCAGGAAATTATTTATCACCTTAAGAATGCTTTTCCACATATCATTTGGATTATCTTGCAACAGTATTTCTTCCCAGTTATAGTTTACTAAGGCATTTTTTAAAGTTAAGAAGTCATAGTTTCTATATGACCTAGCTTTAACCCTTTTCTTCTTTATTTTATGTCGCTCACATTTGATTACTACAAAAATTGGGCTATGATCAGAGATATGGTAATCCAGTGTTCCATATGTAGAAGCGTTATGAACGTTGGTATAAATATGATCTAGCAGTGTCCCAGATCTTGGTCGAGTGACAACATTAATCAGTTGGAAGAGGTTGTTTTCAGTACAGAAATCATCGACAGAAGAATCATTTACATCTTTTTTGTCAAATAGATTTACATTGAAATCACCCATAATAATCAATTTCCTGTTTTTCGTTACCGTACTTTTCAACTCACCAAGTTTAGTATATATTGATTTGAGGTCATTGCAGTCAGGTGGTCTATAGCACACAAAGACTTTATATTTTACAACACTAATTTCTACATCCACACATAGGATTTCATAATTTTCAGTTATAAAGGATGAATTTAGGTCTGGGCAAGCAATATAGTGATCCCTTAAGTATAACATGAGACCACCCGCAGACTTTTCTCTAGAAGGAAATCTGTCCAATCGGACATATTGGTAGCCTGGTACATGTAAGTCAGCGTCTAATACAGATGGAGAAAGCCAGGTTTCTACTATTCCAGTTATGTCAACTCCTGTTACTAATTTAAAAACATCAGCTCTTTTCTTAAACATTGATCTAGTGTTGGTACAGATTATTTTTAGCCCCTTCATAGGGGTTAGTTCATGTAACAGAGTCATATATAATTTAGACAATTTTTATCAATTAAATGCAGATGAGAATGAGGGTGAGAAGGAATGATTCCAAATATGAAAAAGCATTTCTCAAGTATGGCAGTCATCATAGAAAAAGGATCAGCTGGCGCTCTCCTGGTCAAATTATAATAATCAATATAATGTATGTATATTCCTAGTCTTTCAGTTAATTAACGTGATATATGTCAATTCAAATTATTATAAGGATAACAAAATGATCAAACAATGTTAAATTGTGTAGTGAGAAATATGAGGCAACAGTAAAAAAAAAAGTAGAAACGCTATATACATGTTAGAATATACAGTATTTGGGTGTATATATAACAATCAGCTGATCATGTCTTAGTAGGTCATAGCTCCATTGGTTATTAATAGCGTCCTGAGGGTGGGAGCCGCTGTAGGTAATACACTAGCGATAGCTAAATTTGGACGCGGCATGGTTAATGAAGTAGTATTCTGATACAATCCTTAGAGAAATGAGACGTAAAGAATCCATTATTCCATAACCCCTTAGGTATGCCTTACCAGCATAACATAATGTGTATAGTCAGCCAACAGTGCCGTGTCTGATCTATCACTTGAGGTGAAAAAGGATTCTATTGACAAATATTAATCATACATTCATAATTTATTAATCTTAGAGTTTTTAATACACTATTTCTTTTTAGGGGAGAAAAAGCCCATCATTTTCTGCATGGCATTCGACTCATGACTTCGCTCTAGTCTTGGTGCATCTTGTTTCTTTTTACGTTGATATCTCATTTTCTTGGTCTGGTCAGTTGAGGCCGTACTCGCTATATTTGCAATGTTTTTTGTGGGAGTATTTGGCCCATGAGCAGCCTGAAGGTCCTTCATGGCTATTACAGGTTTTGGAGTTGTTGTTGTCTGTTGTTGTTGTTGTTGCTCATGTTGCGGATGTTGTTGCCCTTTTTGGTGTTGTTGTTGCTCCTGTTGATGGTGCAGCCTTTGTGGCAATGGTGTTGTAGTCTGGTTAGGGATAAGTGTTGGGTCGGGAGTTGAACCTGGGGTTGCTGCCGACTGGTGCTGCTCAGTTTCATCATCTGGTGGTACTGGAGTGATGTGAATGTCTTGCTTGACTGGCCCATTGGTTTCATCAGTAGTAGATCCTGTATATGGAGTGTACTTTTCTCTCAACTGTCTCCTAGCCTGCATTAGGACCACACCACCTCTATTTCTACCTTTGAATTTACCAGTTTTTACCACATATGAGTGGAGATTTGCTGCAGTTCCCCAATACATTGAAGATGTACATTCCAGCAATTTCCTGCTTCCTGTACATAGTATCATTTCTAGGAGATCACGGTCCTGCTCAAATTTTAATATGTTCAATTCAAGTAACTCATCTTCCTCCCTATCTGACCATCCTGGGCAGTCGAATTTCCCTAACTTCTTGGCACCATAGGCTGTTTCAGCATCTAATATACGTTCAGCTTGGTCAGGTCTGCCTGCAAAGATTGCTTTTCTATAGCAGAAGGCATGCTCCACACTCTTAAAGACCAAACCATTGGTGGTGATAGAGCAGGGGAAAAAATTAGACAGAGGAGCTAACTCGCTGTGGTATCCAATATATGTATCTGTAACCACTGTTCTTGTATTGGAGAGTCTTAATTCTGGAGGTAGTTCACCAAGTGCATGATGTGGGTAATATCTTCCATTGTAAGATACACCTCGACCTCTGGGTCTTATATCTAGTCCAGCCTCCTGTCCCATTCTGGCTATAGCGCTGGCTTCAGCTCTCTGCTTTTTAATCACAACGTTACAGTCTTCTGAGATGAACACTTGTGAATAATCTCTGGTCTTCAATAAGTCACTTTTCTTTGATAGGATTATATCCCTAATTTCCCCTTTGACGAACACTATGATCATATTTCTGTCACTCCTACCAGGTGTGCCCTGTCTATATGCATAGTCTATGAGGTAATAATCAAAGTCTGGGATTATACTGGTAATTAAGGCATAGGCAACGTCTTTTGTCTTCTCACCTTGATGAAATTTCAGACCCTCTACCAATAAGTTCCTTCGCTTTAAAGCATTGTCTAGGATACATATCTGTTCCTGATTTTCAGCAATATTACCCTTATTTAGTCTAATCTGTTTCTCCATTTGATTCATTTTAGACTGCATACTGCTAAGTTCAAGCTTCAGGGCTTCCGTAGACTTACTGATGTCAACAAGGTCATCGTTCCTCCATTGTACCGCTTGTGTCAATGCTTGGGACTCATTTACCAAATATTCTAGGACACTTCCAACTTTTTGTTGGGTCATTACCATCCCATCCGGTGTAGTGGCTGCCCTGGTGGCCTTTGGTTTGGATATTTCGGATATTACTCTCCTAACCTCGTCTTTATCTAGTATGCCTTCCATGTTTACAAATTGACAGCGACAGGAACACAGTGCTCGGTGATTGACCCCTATTCAGTCAAGCTTGACACGCTGTATATACGCATATGTATCGGTTGACTCCACCGGCTACAGTCTATAAGCTCAATCAGACAGATTCCATTTACCACAAAAACGTTGCGAATTTTCATTAGGCCTCACCCCAGATACGTGCCTCCAGTCTTTATATCCTTTGTTGAGCAATGTGGGAGTAATACATATCTGAAATAGTCCTTCCGTTGGGAAAAATTTGGAGAGCGCCCGCTCGCACACGTCTCTACTCGATGACCGCCATTACAATCGAGAGTCAAACTCGAGACACTTAACAGAGTCGCCTCCCAAAGGACTTGACTCTATAGGTGAGAATGCATTTAGTAGCAAACCAGAGAGCGGAGGAAAAACTCCGTCCGCCTCGATTGACTACTAAAAACAATATGGCGACACGCTAAGTCGCATGACATCATTTCCACGCCCAAAAGCGGTCAGCCGAGACTGGATGCGATGACGTCATGCGGCGGAACATGTGCAGGGCGCGAAACATAAACAAACCGATTGTTTCAGGTAATTATTGCTCATTCTGTCGACTCATCTGGGAAATTTTGTGGAGTTTATGGAAAAGGCGAATTATCCATCCACAAACCACTGGTACATCATACAGTGGCGACAAATACACCTTTCGGGTCAGTTGTTATCCTTTCAGATATACAATTAACACAAAACGGGGTTACAGGACATCACAATAGTTGTGTTTACAGGTTAGGTCACTGCAGTCCTCTGGGCCAGTCGAGGACTACAGCGGACGGCTACCCCCACTTTGGATAGTTCCTTTTCAGACCTGACAGTCTGCAGAGCCTTCTCTAGGGATTCTGTAGCCTTCAGAAGCCCTTTCCTCTTCTTCTTGCCTACACCTGCTGGGACCTTTTTTACACCACCACGAATAGTCTGTGTTAACATTGGTGGATTCCCGGTTGACACCTTCTTAGGTCTGCCCGCTTTCTTTTAGGTGTCTGGTCACTCTCCTGGTCAGGAATTTGATTCAGATTTAGAATCTTATCAAATCCTTCACGATACATTTCTGTGGAGGTCTCCCAGCCCAATTGGATGCTAATTTGATATTCCTGAGGGGCTCATGCAACCTTAGTACTCATCTTCAAATCCACATCATAGCCCACTTTCTGCCAGCAAGCACTTTTCTCTAGGCCAGTGCGAACAGATTCATAGGCTTTCTTGAATCTGTCCCTCAAGCATTCGACAAAGACTACATGAGAAGGTAGTTCAGGGTCTATTCCCACAACCCCAAACACCAGGTCAGCAGGCATTATCAAATCCTCTCCAAATACTAACAGGTTAGGAGAACAGTTAGTACTCGAATGTACAGTACTGTTATAAGCATGTCTCACAAAATGACACTGCTCATCTCAGTCATCCATCTTTTCATTCACGAGTGACTTTAGGACTTGGATCAGAGTTCTATTGAATCTCTCAACCAGACCATCACTCTGTGGATGGTACGGGTTAGTTCTAGTCTTACAGATGGCTAGATACTCACACATACCTTGCCATAGATTCGATTCGAATTTTCTGCCTTGATCACTATGTAGCATCAATGGCACACCAAAAGTCAGCACCCAGCCTTTTACAAAGGCTTTAACGCATGTCACAGCTTTATGATCCAGTAGTGGGAAAACTTTAGTATACTTTGTAAAGTAGTCACACACTACCATCGTGCACATATTCTCATTAGCAGTTTTATTTAATCCGCTAATAATATCTACTCCAACACGAGCAAATCTTACCCCAAACAGTTCTTGTGAGAGTGGTAGTTTGCCCATTCCGGGTCCTGGTTTGTTTTTACAACAATCTGGACAAGTAGCGACCCATCTTAATAGATCCTGAGACATTCCAGGCCAGTAGTATTTTTTAGATAAACGATCTAATGATTGTTTCTTTCCAAAATAACCACTGGTCCTATGACCTTAAAAGTTATTAGTTTGATCCTACCATCCAGTCACACCTGCAGTGAACTGTCTTTTTCTTACTAAGCGATCAGTTAAATTAATTAATATTTTCACCTCTCTTCTCTGTGCTGATACTGTTCTGGTTGGACCATGACAATAGTACAGCACCAATGTTATCATTGCTAGAATAGATCCTTTAGCTTCTTGTTCATTTCCCAAGGAAATCTGTCCTTGCATGACACTCCCTGGAGTCCAGTTAGCTAAAATCTGTAAAGGATAGCTGACTCTAGAGTAATTCTGAATGAAATCCCGGTAATAGGAACAGAATCCCAAGAATGACCTTATTTCTTCAGGTGTTCTGGGTCTACTCCAATTCGTAACTGATTCCATTTTATCCGGATCAGCTTTAATTCCTTCATTTGAAATGATATGGCCCAAATAGTTTATGGACTGTTTAAACAAATGACATTTCTTAGGTTTCAACTTGAGACCATTAGAAATGATTCATTCTAGAACTAACTTGAGGTTCTGAGAGCATTCTTCGAATGTCTTTCCGAATGCTATCACGTCAGCAAGGTATACGAGACACCTTTTCCACAATAAGTCACTCAAAAGAGTTTCCATCATTGCTTCGAAAGTGGCTGGTGCATTACACAGGCCAAAAGGCATAACATTGTATTGAAACAATCCAATATGGCTAGAAAAAAAAACGGTTTTCTCCATATCTGTAGGATTCATTCCTACTTGCCAAAACCCAGATTGTAAACCAACTTTTACCACCTAATGAATCGATAGTTTCATCAATTCGAGGCAATGGATACGAATTCTTTTTCGTTACTCCATTGAACTTTCTGTAGTCTATACAGAATCAAATGGTACCATCTTTCTTTGTTACCATACACACAGGACTACTCCATGGACTATTAGATGGGATTATTACATCTTGTTCTAGCATTTAATTGATTTCCTCCTTAGCTACTCGCTTCTTCACAAGAGGCAACCATTGATAAGGAATTTTAGATGGTTCCGCATCTCCGTTATTTATACCATGCAAATCCTTTGTGGTTCTCCCTAAAGGTTCACCAGGTTTAGCAAATACATTCTTGTATTGCTCAAGCAATTCAAGCAGTTCCCTCTTATGTTCAGGATCTTCCAACTGTGTCTCCTCATATAATTTTTTTAAGTAATCTGAGATATCTTCTAGGTCTGTTACTTTCGGCAACTTAAAGTTACCATCTGTAACTGTTTCAGAAAGAGTTACGCTTCCAAAAACGTGTCCCTTCCTCAAATAGATACCGTAATCTCTCGCGTATAAGGCGCACCTCGCGTATAAGGCGCACCTAGAGTTGAAGAATATTGTCAGAAAAATAAAAAAATCATAACTTTGGTTCTACTGAATGGATTTTCAAAATTCAAAAAGCTATGTGTAGCTAGGACCCCCCACACACCCCTGAACCCCCCTATGTTATATTTTGAGTTAGGGGGGAGTGTAGCATATCAAAATAAAGCTCTTGGTGTCCCCCTTGTGGATCCAGGAAGAACTAAAACCCCTCGTATAAGACGCGCCTTATACGCGGGAGATTACGGTAGGTCTAGTAGTCAGATTTGACAGTGGTACTACAGTCCAAGATGCATTAGCTACCATAATATCCACAGATATTAATCCGATGCTAGATAAGGTCACTAAATCTGGCTCTATGATGGCTGTCTGATTCTGCATAGCCGGATTACTTCTTAGAAGTACATCACAGGCTACTCCGTACATATGGGCCACAGAGGCCATACTGCTCACTTGACGCAACACACACCTTACTTTCACAGGATACGGGTATTTCAAATTCAACACTCCTGACTGTGGTTTCAACATCACACCGTACAGTGATGCGAAATCCAACCCAAGTATCCCCTCATCTGAGATATCTGCAATGGTTGCACTCATGACATAGTAAGAGAGTAATGAATGGGCTAACGGCTACGATACACTGAATGAGGTGCCCATTAGCCCATTCCTTACTGTCTTTATTACAGGATTAATCAATGAAAAATCAATAAATAATCGATAGAATATCAATAAAAACAAGTTGAAAACAAAAATCCTTCCCCGGGACTCGAAGCCTGCCATAGTGTTTGTACATGACTGGTATACACAGCTCGGGGACCGGCAGCCGTTGGTTTGGTGTGAATGTGTCCTGCAGTACCGTATATCCTACTGTTAAGGCCTGGTCAATTTGCCACTTAGTAAGGAGGTTTAGGTAGTAGACAGTACTAATACAAGCCTGGGCGTATAAACGGGAAAATATGGTATGTAGCTATGGGTCAGCCGAAAAAAAAAGATTCGATTGAATGCGTCTCGCGATTATGGCAGCGGACACATGGCGAAAAAAAGATGCGCCCGGACCGGGACTCGTCCCGCCTACCTCTAATGGCTGAGCGCAATGCACTAACCACTAGACCACCGCGTCCCACCCCTCAGCGGCCGTCTCGGCTTGTCTTTATTTGAATGCGTCCCGCGGTTATGGCAGCTGACAGCCCGCAGTCGTTGCCACGCCCTTATGCGAGCAGTAGCGACAAAGCTGGGGGGCACAAACCAGACTGCTGGGGATTTTCACACTTTGAATGTATAGAAGTTATATGTGAGTACCCTCCCCGGGCTTTGTATCATATCAAGAACTGGTTCTAGCCAACCATTTCTCGTAAGTCCCTGTGGCGCAATGCATAGGGAGTTGGATTAGGGATCTGAGACTGCAGGTTCGACCCCTACCCTGGCCATGAAAATTTTGTGGGTTTTAACATGTAAAATGTGACATGTTAGGACATGTGACATGTGACATGGACAAGGAGTGCTGATATCCATGGATACCAGGCACCCAGTGCCTGTTATCCATGGATATCAGGCACCCAGTGCCTGTTATCCATGGATATCAGGCACACCTTACAAAGATCATGATGCATGCATAATGGCATGCAATATCGACAGGTATCAGAATGGGAATATCCAGAAAAAGCACCAAAAATCACAGAAGTCGTGTAATAATCATGGATACCATCCATTTGCAACTTCACAGTTGTTCTACCATACATCTGCATTCTACTGCCATCTGCCATTTGAGCACTTCCTCCCGATAAGAGAGTATCATGCACATCCGGGATAAGATCGTAGAATTTCCTGGAAATACAGGAGTGGCTAGCACCCATATCAAATAGAAACTGTGCAGGTCTTCCGTTAATAGTAAGACAAAAATACCACTGCCTTCCATTTAACAGGCATATCTGTAACAACAGGAATCTCATTGTTCACACCAGGAGTCAATCCACAGCTTTTTAGGAATTCCAGACGATGACCCGGGATAGCTGGGCACTACCAACCCTGGCTAAGTCATAGCCGCCTACCTCTCCATGGATATTGGGTTTCCTCTGTGCTCCCTGGGCACCTGATATATCGGGTTCCCTAACCTTCCGGTCTTTACCCATCTCACCGGTGTTAGGGGAATTTGCTACTACATGTGAGTCTGTGTCACGTTTGGTGATATTGCGGCAAGAAATGTCACAGGGATCCCCTTGCTTGCCTGACAAGAGACCCCTAATTAGTTTTCCTCTGTGTTTACACTAGAAAAACTACCCTGTGTTCTAGGCACAGGTTTCTCTGCCATACATTCGGCAGCAAAATGTCCAAGGTATTGACATCTGAAACATCTTCTCTGAGATTTATCCACTCTCGGACGTCTCCCATTAACCGGGTGACCAGAGTCTCCACCAAATCCGTAGGGGCAGCGGATGCTGCCACTGTAGGAGGGGTTGTAGCCTTGGTTATGGATGGTCGGATATACCTGGATATACCTGGTTTGCTCTTGTCTCTCGGACTTACCTTTCGGTAATATTTCTGACGGTAATACTTTCTCACTATCTGAACAGCACCAAAATGTTCCCCATTTTCATCAGAAACATATTCCTCTTCAGAATTAACATCCTGTAGTTCTACAGGAGCTATCTGAAAAGGTCCAGGAATCATAGCAGATGCTTCCGCATACTGCATGGGTGCAGCCTGTTAAGGGTTGTGGGCAAGACCTACTAATCTCTTCTTTCTGTCATAGCTATCTATGGCAATGGAGAGATCACTGAACGAAGTATCATCTTTCCATGAGCCTCAGACCACCTGTTGGTGATCATCATCCCGCAATCCCCTATAGAATTGCGTGAATAACTCTTGCAAATAGCAATCATCGTCATGAGCCCAATTCGGATGAGCTTTTGACAACAAATCCTGTAGTTCTAAACCAAATACCTTGTGAGATTCTTTCGGTTTCTGGGTTCTCTTTTTAAAGGTAACCCATGGATCTTCCCTCACAATGGAACCAAAGAGGTAGGCGGCACATTCAACCAATTGGTCATAAGTACCGTATATCCCATACACAGCCACTTTTCCGCCTTTACTCAACCAGTAAATCAAGTAGGGTAGGGATTCCTCTTTGGTCCAACCACTACAGTTGACCTCGTCCACAAAGGATTGATACCTATCCTTCCATGGATCATTTGGATCAAATGGAGGGGGTATCCAAGCCATTCTGCGTGCATGATTTGCATATCCTCGAAGCCTATCAGCTTCTCACATGCTCCAATCCATGATCTCCATGCCAAAGGCACCCATTCCATAGCAATCAATGCCCAGATTCTGAATGCATTGACTCCTTCCTATCAAAGATACTCTGCATTACTGCAGGCATGGAGGTCCTACGGTTAGGTTTCCTACCGTCTCCTCCAGATTCAGAACCTCTGGATCCAGGTCCACCTGGATTACCTCCAGGGGGTCCAGCTCCAGGAGCGCCTCCTGCAAAGCCACCAGAACCACCAGAAACTGCAGATCCATTATTATAGGCCTGGTTCCCTGTATACCTAGGATTATAACCATTTTGGTTTTGTCCTTGGTTAGAACCACTCCCGAAATAGGAGAATCTGCCTCCTCTAGATTGGGATCCACTGTACTGTGTTCCTTGATAGTGTAATGGTTTGTATTACTATTTCGGTGGTTCGGGCCTTACAGATCAGGAAAGAAGGAGTAAGGCGGTAATGCCAACGGATGTTTTATTGCTTAAGACACTTAACGGCTACCCGGAAGATGATAAAGGGGCAGCTAATATTAATCAAAGATCTTACATGGTCAGAGGCCAGGAGGGCCTCTGACGTAGCTGCTGAGCCCTGGTCTTTATATACGGACCTTGGTGTTCGTCGTCAGATGTCCCCACAGGCCCGGATCGGTGCTGCCACCTATCCGGAACCTGAGGAACACCCAACGACTGGCTCACCCGCCACACCAGACGGTACGCATAACTATGGTTATAATACAATGCCTCTACAATAGTAACTACCCTGGCCATATTCAGAATTAGTTCCGCTAGAACCTGATCCACTGGAAACAGGTGTCGAAATGTAGGTGTTTTGAGCCACATTCCCTCTCAAACATGCTGTGACCTGTGTTACCGGTATTCGGGACAAAGGTACAGGTTGAGATGTTACCATAAGTTGGGGCAGTATCGCTCCAGGGTTAGGTGTGGGTACCTGAGCAGCACTTAGACCGAGATTAGGTTGGGGTAACCTTGGTCCAGCTGGAGTGCTATGTCCGGGTTTGGAGAAGCATTGACATGATTGTAAATCAGTTGGATTTGAAATGCCTTTAATAAAGGATCTCTTGGTAAGCCTACATGGATAGCTGTCTTTCCATATGTCTAAAATAATGTTACACTGGTAACAGCAGTGGGATCTGCAGGTACGGAGCCACGTGACAAAGAATACAACAATGGAGAAAGACAAGGAATTTGGCGCACATGGGTCCAGCGAAGGTGATGAGCTGAGGAACGGGGAACACCCAGAGCCAACCAGGAGATTGGTACAGTTGAGCTTGGATGTGCTGATGGGAACAGGCAACCGGGGAACCTTGATGGATTGCAGCAAAGACGACCTGTTTTTACAACGTGGTGGACCAGAAAGGGACCCAGGAGGGAGTCAGGCATCTGTGTCCAGAGGAGGTAGCAACAGAAACAGAAGGAAGGGAATCCAGGAGGAGGAGGGGCCGTTGTGGGGCCAGGGACCATCTCAAGGGGTGACAGGAAGAGGAGACGCCTCCGAAACATTGGGGACAACCAAAGAGATACTAGGAGTGGTCGTGGGGACCACGGGAGAAAAGAGCAGAGGGGAGGATGGTAAAGGAGATGGGCTGATCACTGTACACACAGCAAGCCAGTCGTAATGCCAGTACAATTCGATGGGACAACAGACTTGGAGGAGTTCATGTCCCATTTCCGGCTATGCATCTGGGTAAAACGCTGGGATGAAGCCACAGCTGGAATGTTTCTGGGTATTAGCCTCCAGGTGAACGGGCGCCGACTACTGGTGGGGATGGAACCCTATAGTCCAGGAGGGTACGAGCGGCTGGTGGCAGCCCTGGGATGCCGGTTCCAACCCAGGAACCAGGCAGAGTCAGGGTGTGGCTTATAGGGGGGTATTCACCTTTATAGAAAAGTATTGAACTTGCAATTTCCAGCCTCGGATGTGGCTATTAGCTCATTCTTTAACTCCATTTGCATCCTATATGCAGGTGTTTTTCTTACTGCTGGATGAAGTGTATATATATATATATATATATATATATATATATATATATATATATATATATCCCTTGTTCAGTAATACTCTGTGATTCAACCAATATAACTACCTTGGCAGGATATTTTCAGAGAAATAGTGAAAAGAACTAATCATGGTCTCAAGAATTGTGTGTGTGTAATCATGTGATTGAATTGATCCTTTGTGCAGTATACTTACATCCAAGGATTCAGCAAAGGTTCGTTTAGTGGCTAGCTAACAATCCATATCTAATATCATTATCTCATTTATGGTGTGAATGGATCAGATAAGAAATTAATGTATTATTTTATTAACTCAAGCCACATACAGACCATACATGGAAGTTGGAAGGTCCAGCTTGAGTTTAAGAGTATACTTATACATATTCATAATCTAAAGTCTTTGCATTTTGAGGAACAGCCTTGCATAAATTATGAATTTGTTACTGCTATCATCAATTGTCAATATGGTACTGCACCAAAACACGACATTATATGCTGATTCTGGCTAGGATGGAAAGAGACAGTGGGGTATATCACTAGATACAAAAAGAAAGGTGATTGTTTTACTTGAGGTGAATTTAAAAGTAAGGGTGCAATAGAACAGAATTATAAAATAGTCAGACATGTGAGATTTAGATCTATAAGGTTACAGATCTATATTATGTATGATAAAATCTTGTGTAAAGCCACAGCCTCACATCTGGATGGCTGTAGGTAGCACTCAGGTCTTGAATATTACAGATTTAGTATTGTTTTGCAATGTTAGGACCTTGCCTATAAGCTGCACCTGGAATTTGACTAGAGTAGGCGTCTAGAATAGTCTAAGTGCTGCTATCTTATAGCATAAGTGGGGTCTGGCACTAGCTTAAACATTGATGGTGTGTTCCTAATTGAAATGTCATGTTGGCCTTTATGAATCCTGTGCGTACACCTTGTCACACACCAAGTAAAACATACAGAAAATTCTAGCAGGAATGATAGCAACAGCTATTGGAGAGTAAAACATTTCAAATCAACTTGGCAAACTATGCATTCAGGTCACCAAGGGTTAAGATCAAATGTTAACCGCTAACTACAGAGTTCACATGTAATTCAAGTATTGTGCAAAATACTTAAAATATGCTCTTCAATTTGTGGGGTAATCTCAAACACCCTTGATGGTAAAGGTTTGGTGGAATCTCTGTTAGATTACAATATTGGTTAATATAGCTTGAACATTCTTGGAAATAATCAAAGAAAAAAAATAACAGGTTGAGTGGGTCAAAGGCAAACAACCAAATACAAGCTATAACTCCATGCCATATCTTTAGGCCACTTATCACTGAGTTGTCAATGGACCATTCTGGGTATTATTAATATTTTTCATATTTACTAATTTCTTCGCCATATAAAGCCTAAGCTCTGCCCACGATCTACACTCAATAATCTCCTGTGTCACCAACAGGAACCAGGATCCATAAGCTATTACCAACCCTACTCCCTCCCATGGAACTCTGTGACATAAGGTATACGGATGTAATAACATTCCAACCTTATCTACATCCACACAGTTCCACTGGAGGAAGTGCGACCCACCTGTGGTGCCATATTTGGAATGAGTGGATATTTCACAATCTCCTCTCAATTCTCATTAACATGATTTACCCACAGGTGGCACTCTCTCTTTATGACATGTGTCACTATTCTATTGAACCATGTGTATAGAACATTTCGCAATACTGTGAGCTGCTCAAGCCCTTAATATAAAAGGCAGCTTGAGCAGCTCCCAATCTATCTATTCTAAGTTCTTCTCTCCCAACTTACACCTTACACCTATACCTAGAACCTACGACAGGTTGAGCTATAGGATCAGAGGCAGAGCTTGGATATTGGCGAGTGTTATCATTGTTACCATCTTTATGAAACACTCATGTCAGCTATGCAATAAAAGGATCAAATGAACTTCTCTGGATTCCGTGTATATTCACTTCACCACTTGTAACGGTCCGTTGACACGATGGTGGTTGAACCCTCCAAGAATATCCCACTACCAACCTCTCATTAAACATGAGTAATAGTGAGACATCACCCAAGGAGCCAGCTTCAGAACAACGCACCTTTACATCACCTGGGCTAGACGCACCCAACCACCCCACAAGTGCTACTACACATCACTTCCAGAGGACACCCCGCCTGATAGAAGCTATACAGCGCCACATTCTGACGCTGACAGCGACAGCCCCAGGAGCAGTCGCAATGATTAGGATTCAGGGAACGGAACTACGGCACCTATAGTCCCCGTCCCCACCCTAAAATACCCGATCCGCCCACCACTACTCCTGTTACTACTACTGAAGCAGAAGTTAACTCAATTGACTCTCACACCTCCAGGACTCTTGCACTGACGATGAAGAGCACGAATATGAGGACCACAGCCAGAAAACCTCGATTCTGAAGCCTAAAGCAAGTCTGGTCAATATGGACAGCAAGATAAGGCCATTTTCGTTGATACAGAATTGACTAAGAGTGCAGTATTTGTTAAACATGGACAACCACTTGTATAGAGCTCTCGTTGATTCTGGCACCTCCCTGTTTTTATTAGCCAGAAATGGTTGATAGAATAGCAAGCACATATGTTAGAAACTTTAGACTCACAGTGTTACTGGCTGATAAGGACCCCTTTTCCTCCAAAAGTATCCTACAATGTCTATATTCAGAGTATAGACCCCCCCCCCCGACCCCAACCCCAGCCCTACACCCCAATCTAATATTTCTAACAAACTCACCCATGGTAACCTTCTTACCATCCTTGAAACAGACAAACATAACACCACCCAGAGACTATAGGCATATTTTCTTCATGTAATAGATGTTTCCTCTCCACTTCCCATATTTAATTTCAATGGAGAGTATTCATTAGATCCCCCAAATTCACAATTTTTTTTTTATTTTTCTTTTTCTTTCACAAATTCTAATCATCATACCAATACATCAAAACCTTACTACCACAACTAAGTGGGTGACATTGCCAAAAATTTTATTTGATTTCCTATAGGCTCAGGCAGCCGTAAACTGGATGATCTGGTTGGCACGCCACATAAATTACCCACGGTCACAGCGTACGCTCCGTTTGTGTCCCATTAAATTGGGAAATGCATGCGCCAGTTTGTTACAAGCTCAGGGCTCCTCTATACCCTAAGGTATTACCAAATGACGGCCTACTGTAGGAGAGCAGCTCTCTTGCATCCTGATCCGTGTTTATACCTCTGTTTGCCATTTGGTACTGGAATGTTTGGTGAGACACTTGTGAGCCAGCAAGCAGAAAGGACAGTTACTGCGGGATTTAGTACCAGATTTAGCCACCAGGGGGCACCACTATGGACTAGAATAGGAAAAATATGACTAAAACTGTTATAGGCTACTTTTTTATGGAGAATTCTATGGTTTTTGATAAACATTCTATTTTTGGTGGAAAGGTTCCAAATTTGGCATGTAAAAAGAATGTTTTTGGGTCAAAATAGGAATTTTTGTTGATTTCTGTTGCCATGGAAACATGATTTTCATTCTAAATAGGAAAATCAATGATTCCATTTGAAGGAACATCCCACAAGGTTTACTATGGCGAAAACAGAATGAAAATACCATTTCTAGATCAAAAGTTATGGGCAAAAGAATAAAAATTTATACGAATTTAGCTAATTAGCAAAAATTATGCTAATTAGCTATATATCTCATGACCAATTAGACATGGAGCTTATTAACATTCTTGAAATGGTCACACCTACCCATATCTAGCAAGGCATTCCTCCAAAACTAACAGGAGTATCTTCTCAGGCTATGTATCACTGTAAAGCTAATGATTTGAATTTTAAAGTTGACTTTTAGCACGGAGCACCCTTTCTCCTTGCCTCTACACACTTAATCTAATAATTCAGCACGGTTCCCTGCTGTGTTACCACAACAGGAGCAAGTGCACCCCTGGTAAGCTGACTAATTTCAGCGTCACAGCCATTACCCCCCCCCCCCCCTAATTATACTACAATATTCGGATTATCCTATGATCATCCGTACCTCGGCCAAGGTACCTTAAATTTGCATACCAACCTATAGAAAGGCTACATGCCATTTTAGGGAGAGACATACCTTTAAGGGATGTCTGTGATTGAGAAATAGCCACCTCATGATCAGCATATAGGCCTCTCCCACCCAATCTTACCCACTTACCAAACAATACACCAAACTTACAAAACCCAGTCACCACATGGAGCAAGTATCCGGAGACCACAGGGCCAAATGCCGAGGCTGCCATGCAACCAGCACAGGTAGGATTTGTCTTATGTGTCCATTTAGTAGTGTCATCAATCGTTCTAGCATGACAATGATGGATTATGCCATCATGTTACCCAGATACCCATTACATGCCAATGGTAGTGTGTGCCCAGAGTGCTTTGTAAAATGTGATAGTTGAATTCGCAGTCCACTTCATGCCTTTCTACGACGACCTGACCACTTTAGATCTTACTTATCAACCTTTTGGCAACACCCCACCCACCCCACCCACCCCACACACAACCCATCCTACCTTAGATTACCCATTTATTTAATACTGATTTTTAAGCCTTGAGGCACCAGGATTAAACATGGACTCAATTCAGTGTATTGAGCCATCCTAGTTTATTAGTCACTGTTCCTAACACAAAGTCAAGGTAAAATACATCAATTACTAGTCTTGGATTAGCCTAACAAACTAGTCTGTTTAAGAACTATGGCTACAAGTGTCCTATAGAAAAACACACCACCCCAAGACAAGCAAACCCCCCAAAATTTGTATAAATCCTTTTTCCAACCCAAAATTCCCGAAACACACTGCGCCTCACACCCCACCTTTTTCTCTCACACAAAACCAAGCCCCCCCCCTCTACTCAACCACCCAAACCCTATTCCCCACAAAAAAATCAAATTCGTATGGATCACTATTGCAGGAGAGTACATGTGCACTGGCAAAATCAAAACAGACTCCTTTTGTCAGTATACCCGTAACCATAACAATGGGGGAAACACCTACTCTATTTATAGAACAGGCGTCCCCACGCTGTGATAGTGAATGCTCGGCGAGTCTGGCCCCGGCATCGTACCCCAATCCCGGAGGGCATACCAGATAGAAAGGCTCGGGCCCAAACGGCGGCAAAGCAAATCGAGCCCACTAAGTTGGCTCCGCTGAACCCCAAGAGGCCCAGCACCCCAACTATCTATATATGTTTAAACTCAACCTGGCTGAGAGGGCCCCATACATAGTCAATGGTAGGTAAAATTTCAACTTACCAATCCAATATGGCCGGCTTCGGTTCGTGATGGAAACCACGGTCCCACCTCATCAACTACCAGCCACACCCACCATCATATAACTTAGGACCGTCCCTAGGTTATACCCAAATGTCAGTACCGTTTGGAAGATACCATCACACTTATGTGGGGATGGCAGGTACCCCTTATACACACGTTCAACCATAAAGACGCTTATGTGGGGATCGCCCCCCCCCCCATCCAGCTCACCCATCAGACCCCCCGCCCTACAGCGAGCCCCCCCCTCCTCAAGACATCGCCAAAAACACACCCATACACAGCTATCACTGAACCCACTAGGCTAGATAACATCATAGCCACAGCTAAGCCTAACTAACACAGTAAATCGGTCTACACTGATGTTCATCAGTATTGGCACCGGCTGCAGCGTCTGGTCTGACAACTTTTGCGCCACATGCGGCAGCCGGGCGCCATCTTGGTTTCGCTTTAATTACCGAAACTGACAGACGTCACGGCCGTCACTATGACTACCATCGGTCATGTGACACCCGCACGTGGCATCCCGACAACAACAACAACATTAGCACATGTTCACACTTTGACTTGCTCAGATCAAACTTAGCTTAGTAACCATTGGGCATCCCGCCGGGCGGGATGATTACCCACTGGATCTGTGTGATGCTGAAATACAATCCAAAAGGCGGATTAGACCAAAATGCCCCCCGTCTTGACCCTCAAAATTGTCAAAAATTCAAGTATCGCCTTTTTGTAAATCAAAATATACTCACAATCCGCCCGTCATAGTGATGACGACATGGAGCACCGTGCCGTTAGGCAGAACAACGTCAACCTCATAGACCTCCATGGTTATGTAACATTATGACATCACAAGACGAACAGGTGCCCCTTTTATAGCAGCCCGGATAAAAAAAAAGATTTTGGCGACACAGGAAAGAATTTTTTTTCTCTCCTTCCGCCCCCCCCCCCCATTTCGGCCCAAAGACAAATTTTTTCTTCAATCAACTCCAACATAATTCCTTTCAAGACAGTTAAGACAGGTAAGGGTCGACCTGAGCAGGTCATACCTGTATTAATCCCCATAACTTATCTGATTTTTCGCCATTATGGTGCAGTGCCAGCTCGCTACTACCACCTGGTGGAATTTAGATAAACTAACCATAGCGTCCCTGGATACAGGACCCGCGCTAAGCCAAATAAATCAATTGAGCTCTGTACTTAGGTTTTATACGTTGACAAAATGATATTGACCTCACATCCTTTTCTGTATTGACCGTGGCCTGCCTGCAACCCATAACAGACAAACTACAGGTCGATGAATTGTCTCCTTTTCCTGTCATTTCCTCAACAGGCCTACCACCAACACAGCATTGGTTCCTTCAGTACCAGAGGCCAAGCCCAAGGAGAAAGGACCAGTACCATCAAGTCCCGAAACAACATGGCAACTTATAACCCAATAGCTTCCTCGCCAGAGAACATTTCAGGCAACAAAGGACAATATCACCACAAGGAACATCAGAACCTACCTCCCAGCAGTATACACCAAAATTGACACCTCAGGAGACACAAATAGAGACCTTTCAAAACCAATTGTTGTATAACCATGTTTTAAATCCAAATCGCTGAGACACAATTGTGACATTAATTTAAGATTTTTGATGAATTTTATGAGAACAACAAATAGCCTTCTGGCTTGCCTCTCTAGGTGCTATAAAATTCATCACCTTCACCACTGTTTTTCAAGCTCAACTATAACATATATTTATGAGTTTTAGTCAAATTAGTTATTTATAGCAATAAGTTGTATATATCCCATTTTTGTATATTTTCGTGAAAATTACCATGTTCTAGTCAACAGTAACACTGAACACCACCTTGACTTATACCTTATACCCGACTGTGTAGCCAACCCTACACAACTTCAGTTGTGAGCCTTGGTAGCGTGGAGCCAAAAACTCATCACCCTTGTATTGGTTGATTGACCCCACGATACCAAGAATCACAAAACTTGGTTAATTTTCATCTGTATATATCCCATTGTATATTAATGTATAAAACCAAACATGTTATCAAGCCAGGAAAATTTTCTTTTTCCCATAATAACAAACTGGTACATATATATTTTAAGCACTGTACATATCCCTGCATTTACAATCTGTATATATAGATTAAGTCACTTGATCCACACAAAAACTTTACTTTTGTAATTCCATAAAGGAACTATATTTTTATACCGCATATGATGTCAAACTCATCAGGTTTTCACAAAAACCCTGTATTTGTATTATAATACCCATAATTGTCAATGGACTTAGCAAAGCCTTATTTTTTCTACTTATTTTTCTCCCTTTACACTCGTGCAGAGACGAGTAGGAATGTGGGGATTTGTCAATGGACCATTCTGGGTATTATTAATATTTTTCATATTTACTAATTTCTTCGCCATATAAAGCCTAAGCTCTGCCCACGATCTACACTCAATAATCTCCTGTGTCCCCAACAGGAACCAGGATCCATAAGCTATTATGCACCTGTATCAACCAAATGAACTTCTCTGGATTCCGTGTATATTCACTTCACCACTTGTAATGGTCCGTTGACACCGTACACACTACTTATTCTAAGGAAAATGCAATACCTTATGCATATTTTAAATAGGAGCGTACATTAGAAATACCTGTGCCTTGTCCATGGACTTAACCTATAGCAAGGTTTGTGTATCAAATCAATACTCAAGGATAGTCTATATATACTGTACTTATAGGATATTTGCAACAGAGCTATCCCCTCTTCACCTCTACCATATGACAACTGTCCCGGTTCCCTTTACAGAAAAATAGCTTATAATGTGTTGACATGCGCTGAATTAATCCTTCTGTCCAGTGAGGTAAAAATGACATTAAACCTATATTTCTTTGAACAGTTTATTAAAAGAAAATGTCTCACAGCCTGACCACTAACAGGTCCTTTCATGTAGGGACTACTGTAAATCCTCATGTATGAGAATCATCTAATCCCTGATTTTGGCCCAAGTAGTGCCTTAAAGGATAAAGGTAGTCAGGGTGCATTTCATGTATAAGGCACAGCCCGCATATAGGACACACCTAGAGTTTTGGAATATGGTCAAAAAAATAAAAAATTCATAACCTTTCTTCTACAGAATGGATTTTAAAAATTCAAAAGGCTATGTGTAGCTAGTGCCCCCTGGACCCCCTTATCTCCTTCTAGCACTTAGGGGGAGTGTAACATATTAGAATGAGGGTATTAATCTCTGCCTTGCAGATCCAGGGGGAACTAAAACCTTGCACATAAAACATGCCTTATACACAGGGGATTACGCTATCTATCATTTACAACAGTACTGATGCACAAGTTCCAGCCACAATGTTTGAAAATGTACATCTTATATGCAAGGTGTGCTTCATATATATGATAGTACACTAATGAAATAAGGTTGAAAGGAACATTTTCTGACACTGTAGCAAAAACAGAGACAATTCTGTTGTCTGATAGGTTTAAAGTTATAATGCTGTATATTTTTCAACAACCTAATGGCCTAGATTAACAGAGGTTAATATTTTGGCATGTAACATGTATGAATATTATTTAAGTAACCCAAGTGTACAATTCCAGACATTAATGGAAATAGGGAAAAGAATTGTGTATTGATTTTAAAAATATGAAATGCCACAAAATAATTAATAATGGTGATGCTTGTGGAGATGTAGAGGAGCATTATTGGAAGATAATGGACGATGCCACCAAGTAAACAATTACTGCTTGAATAAATTGTAACTGTTGCAGAGGTCCTTTATATGTTATGTAATAAATATGATGAAAAAATACAGTTTTATTTTCATTTCTATATATTATATAATATAACACAACGTTAAACTAAATTATGTGATTTTATACTTCAGTAATGGACTTTACATATAGATTTATACTGTGAAACCCTGTAAGAGCTGTAGCTTGTATGTGAGTTAAAAAAGAGCTATTAGGTGCAGCCAGTACAAGGTGTATCATAATATAGTACTAATCTGACAGAAATTTCATTGAGGTCGATAATATAAGAATATATAGCTATATCATAAACAGCATGCAACTTAAGAGCAAAAAGATGGAATGGCATTGCGTTAATTTCTTTTACTAATTTACCTCCATCATACAACTAAATAGACTGTATGCTAAATGGTTACATGAGAAATGTGTCACACTCACACCCTCTACCTTCATTTAAGTCCTTTTGTATGCTAATAGCTAGTTTGACTTTTTGTTTAGAGGATGCTGACCCAAGCAAAATTCCCTGTTCTATGTCCTCTGCTTTACAAGGTCTGAGTTCATCCTGTAGGGTAAATAATCCCATGTCCCTGACACAGCCACAATCATTTTCTGAACTCATATTGGTATGCATACTATGATTTTACACTTTAAACATGGTTTTGTAAAAGAAATGTATGTATAGGTCCCATTTACAGGTGTATGGCTCTACTCAGAATAAAAAACCCACAAAACAAACAAATGTGGTTATGCACATTCCCTTCAAAAGGTGTCACATTTGGAAGTATCACCACAAATAAGTTGGGGTCATAAAACTCACAGGTAGATAATATTTCCCTTTGTGATCTATTATTGTATTATGGAATCATGTTGACCTGTGATGCAAGAAAAATTGTTTGTGATATGAACTTAATCTTAATGATAATATAACCCTGGGCAAGCAAAATGGTGCTACTTCAATTGACCCACGTTCTAAAATCTCAACCACTGAAAATGCACTGTGTTGTAGACTACCACACTTGATCAACCTTGAACACTCTTATCTCTAAGTATTAGAACATGATTATAACATCTACAGTTGCCAAATATATTCCCACAAATGTCATAGATATTGTGCATTGCCATCCTTTCCCCTTGTGGAGTGTGGGGGCATGGGAAAAACAATCTCAATGGCAGTCCATGGGGGAGAAGAGTCTTCCATATCAATATTTGCCATACTGTATCTGTAAAAGACAATAACCTTGGGGTCTTATGTCTCCAGAGAGCATAATGGTCTCCATATGCATGGGTGAACCCAGATGCTGGTTGTTTGTCATGGGATTCCTCATCAGTGACCTATGTGAGAGTTGTCAGATCCCTCACTCAGCCCCTCCCTGAGGCAAATCAAAGAAATTATATTTATCACTAATAAGTGTATAGGCCTTTTCTGGGCATAAATTTAGATATTTGAATAGTAGTCTTCCTGTTGCATGACCTTGATGTCTGGATCTAACTAAACTACAATTCACTGGGATGGTAGGTGCTATCAGGTAATCAAATATAGCAACTTTATATACATGTGCAAGGTAGATAAATATGCACATATCCCAGAAAAACTATAACCTATCAACCTCTTATTTCACTTGACCATTTCATTCCTCACTGCTATGGGTATCCAAACAATAACAGATATGCAGCAGTTTGACGATTGATGATAGAAAGTAAATCATAACCAACAGACCAAGAGCTAGCTACTGCACATGACTTAGCCAATGCTGTACTGGAATAAGTGTCTGTGGAATACTCAAGATACTGCAATAAAGGCAGTATCTCTGAAGCATGTGCAACTTAATTCTCCTTTACCATGTGGCAAAAGCCAGCCAATCAGAAAATTGTAATCTGATTGCAGACAGCTGAGGACAATTTTTATAAATGTGTGTCAACCATCAAAAGGCAGATGTAGATCAAGAACTAGAGGTGCCAACACCTGTCCCACTATCCTGGAATCCATGTATTATATTGATTCAATTCAATCAGTAAGACCCCGATCAACTTTCGAAATTAGAAACATAATCAGCTATCTTCATAACATATGCAGCACATACTATGAACAGTATAAAATTATATCTATTAGGCCAATGAATCTATCAGATATCACCCTGTTACCACATTCAGGTGGAATGTAGATCAACTGCCACATACAGATGAAGATCAATTACAAGGGGTGTCAACATCTCTTTCTTGTTAGGCTGAATCTCCCACTGATGTGATCTTGGTATTCCAATCATGTACTGTTTACTATGAAGTTAATCATGTACTGTTTACTATGATGTTAACAAATGATCCTCCATGTGTCTACAAATGCTAGATACAAATGGTCTTACAGTGGAGGGTAAGCTATTCTGAAGGCATTTCTATTCAGATTATACAAAGAAATTAATTAGGAACCACATTGAATCAATGCCATAGGTCAACTTGTAAAAGATGTAGATGTAGGTCAATAAGTAAGGGCATCAGTACCTATTACTGAATGCCACAATCTCGGATTTCTAACCATTCACTCTTTTATCTTAATAAAATATTATGGAAGAAAGTAACACAATACCTAGCATATAAGGGGCATCTTACACATGAGGATAAAATCTTATAGAACAGTACTACCAATAATTCTCTCGTATAAGCCGCATCCCTTTTATAAGCCGCACCCTGAGTTTGGGAGGAGGCTATAAACCACATCTGGGGCTTGAAAATAGTCAGTTTAGTTCTATTGTGTCAAAACCCCTTATATAAGTTGCACCCCAACTTTGGGCATATCCTATAAGCCACACTTTTATTTGGGTTCTGGTATAAGCCGCAGCTTATACGAGAGAATTTGTAAACGGTAACATGGCAAAAATCTTCCTCCAGGTGTACATTATGAAATCGGCCTAAATTAGGAGTGTGTCTTATAAGCGAAGTGCATGTGGGCTATTATAGTTTGTTTCTAACCAGTCATACAGCAGCATAAAAAACATTTCGGCCTTTCCCACCAAAACTTAATGTAGGTCAACTGTCAGGCACAGAACAATAGAGGGCAACCAGTGTAGTCTGCACCTGCCACCTACCATGCCATCTAATCAAACTGTTTAAACCACAGCTTATCCTAGAACATAAGCTAAGGTGCGGCTTATAGCATGAACCCAAAGTCAAGGTCCACCCTATATTTGACATTATAGAATAGCACTAAACTTTCAACTTTCAAGCCATAGGTGTAGCTTATTCAGGGCTAGGTTGGAATACTACTCCTATGTTCTGTCTCACCACAGGGGTATATCCTGAAGTGAGTGGTTGTATAATATATACTAGCAGCATAGTCACCAGTATGGGTGCAACTCTCATGGTGCTGTGTAAAGCAAGAAGAAATTTTGCTGCTAAAGTCTTATAAAATGTGTAGTGTTTGGTGCTGGTAAAGTCTAAGTGTATGGTGTAACACTTTCAATGAAGTGGTTCAAACTGTACCTTTGCAAGATTGAGCTATCTTGGCAATATGTCATGTGAGTCCTATAGAGATTGATCAGTAAATGGTAAGGTCAGGGTGTAGGTGAAGTAGGTGTGTTCTTTATCCTGGTGCAGTCTCTCCTAGTGGAGAAGTGGGCTGGCTAGTTCCCAAGTGGGGTCCTGTAGACTTGTGTTCCAGACTGCAGCTGGATAGAGATTGATGGTGGGCTATGGTCCACAGTGCTTCTTAGGGAGTGATCATTTTTTAACAACAGGGGGGGCTGGTGGGTTTGCGCGCAGATGCGCGAAAAAAAATTCAACCCCCCCCTCTCGAGGGGGTAAAATTTTTTCAACCCCCCCCATAAGGGATAAAAATCGCGCGCGAACGTCCCCTTTTAGCCTATAGTAATCCGCGGGGTTTTCCACTGAAAACAGGTGAAATTATTTTGACCCCCCCCATCAGAGGTATTAAAAAAATTCTGACCCCCCTGGTCAAGGGGTTGAAAAAATTCTGACCCCCCCTCAAACCCACCAGCCCCCCCCCCCTGTTGTTAAAAAATGATCACTCCCTTATGTAGCTTACCCTACCCACATGCACTGTGGGCCTGGTATTGTTTCTCTGGAGTCACTGCATTGATCTCCCAGTCTTTGACCATTCAGTGGTAATAACCTACTGATTTCTAACAAATTTGATGACTTATATAAAATATAAATTCAGTCACACATGGTTATGTGTGGTTGAAAAATTAAAAATCCGATGTTAGAAGGTATCTTAAATGATTCTAATTTCTTGAAACTACACCACATTTACCCTAATCTCCCGCGTATAAGACGCAGTGCACGTATAAGACGCACCTAGAGTTTTGGAAAATCCTCAAAAAATGAAAAATTCATAACTTTGGTTCTACTGAGTGAATTTTCAAAATTTAAAAACCTGTGTGTAGCTTGGGCCCCCTGAACCCCCCTGGGCCCCCTCATGCCCTATTATGACCATTATGGCATGTAACATATCAAAAGAAAGGTCTTGGTGTCCCCCTTGTGGGTCCAAGGAGAACTAAAACCCCTCGTATAAGACGCGTCCTTCTTTAGTCTATCTATGTGTACAGGTCTGGCCACCAGTAGGTTGGTGTCCATGTTCTTGAGTTTGGCACTTGTCAAACTAGGTCTATTTACTACAACGTATGGTCCCATAAAAAGGGGTTGATGTTTCTTTCACTCCGTGTTGGTCAGGATTCTTGGTATGTTAAGGTACACCATGTCAGTGACCTTGATTTCGTGGGGTGTAAGTTTCTTATCATAGCTATTCTTCCTCTCCTGTAGCTTGGCGACCCTTTGTATAGCTTTCCTCCTAGAGGTATCAGTGAGAGTTTCGGCCCTTGCTGGTTGGCATCCTGGGGCTCTACCAGGGTGGAGGCCCTCCAAATGGGGATGGATGGAGGACTGTCTACCGACTCTGCACTCTGATGTACTTCTGGGCAAGATCCCAGGGGTCCTACCTGGAGGAAATCCATTTACCCGTTGCACCTAGCTACTGCGCCACTATGTAGGGCTAGTTATGCTTGTACATTCTTACACCTAGCTGTTGCACCGCCATGCAATGCTAGTTCTTGATTGCTCACTTTACTGCTCATGGAACTCACCTAACTGAACCAATTGTGGACGGACCTCTGATTCGTTAAGGGTGTTCGAGAAGGAGATGCCAAAGTTCATCGCTGCCTGGGGGACCTTCGACCCGGGGACTGGACGTTTACTCACTATACTGTGTACTTTTATTTTTTTTGGAAGCACTTGCAGGTAGCCCCCTTGGTGCCTGCGGACCCGCCTACTCGGACTATGGGTCTTGTCCATACACCCTCCGAGGGGTGTAGGGCTTAAAACGTACATTACATTACAGGTATCTTGATTTGTTATCATGTTAGCTACATGGTCTGCTACAGTGGATATGTCATCCTGTATTCCTAACCCTAGGTCCATTAGGGTGGCTGGGGTTTCTTCTATGGAGTAAGAAGAAAGGGGTGAATCCTGTGGTTTGGGATTCAGTGTTGTTCAAGGCAAAGGTTATGGGTTCAATAAATGAGTCCCAATTGTTTTGATGCTTTGAACAGAATGCTCTGAGAGCGGTGCCAATGCTAGCATTGAATCTCTCCACTAGACAATAACTTTGAGGCCTGTAAGGGAGGAAAATTTATGCTTGATCATAAGGTGTTTAGTTAGCTTTGTGAACCTTACACCTGTATAGCATGTTCCATTGTCTGTTTAAAGAGTGGCTGGTGTTCCTTAATGGCAAACTATGTTCTTGTAGAACTCAGCTGCTGTTGTTTCAGCTTTTAAGTCAGTAGTAGCCCAAGCTGTTGCATATCTGGTAGCATAATCTATGCAGACTTGTATATGTTTGTTTCCTCTGGCAGTTGTGGGGAGAGGTCCCACTACGTCGAGATTTAGAAACTTCATTGGTGAAGCCATGTAATCTCTCACTGTCATTGGTGTTTTGTGTGAGTGAACTTGCCTCTTTGCTGTGAGACAAGTGTGACAGGTGGAAACATAGATTTCTAGCATAGAGTGCTGACATCATCCTATTTGAGCCAAGATGGCCACGATTTGAAGTGGTACAGTATTGGCTTTTCTCCAATTTATGGGGCATATGTGGACTAATGTACCATTTACCAAGGTGTATGTCTGGCCTTGGTTGATGATTCTATTTGCTTGTGCCAACACCTGTCCCACTATCCTGGAATCCATGTATTATATTGATTCAATTCAATCAGTAAGACCCCGATCAACTTTCGAAATTAGAAACATAATCAGCTATCTTCATAACATATGCAGCACATACTATGAACAGTATAAAATTATATCTATTAGGCCAATGAATCTATCAGATATCACCCTGTTACCACATTCAGGTGGAATGTAGATCAACTGCCACATACAGATGAAGATCAATTACAAGGGGTGTCAACATCTCTTCCTTGTTAGGCTGAATCTCCCACTGATGTGATCTTGGTATTCCAATCATGTACTGTTTACTATGAAGTTAATCATGTACTGTTTACTATGATGTTAACAAATGATCCTCCATGTGTCTACAAATGCTAGATACAAATGGTCTTACAGTGGAGGGTAAGCTATTCTGAAGGCATTTCTATTCAGATTATACAAAGAAATTAATTAGGAACCACATTGAATCAATGCCATAGGTCAACTTGTAAAAGATGTAGATGTAGGTCAATAAGTAAGGGCATCAGTACCTATTACTGAATGCCACAATCTCGGATTTCTAACCATTCACTCTTTTATCTTAATAAAATATTATGGAAGAAAGTAACACAATACCTAGCATATAAGGGGCATCTTACACATGAGGATAAAATCTTATAGAACAGTACTACCAATAATTCTCTCGTATAAGCCGCATCCCTTTTATAAGCCGCACCCTGAGTTTGGGAGGAGGCTATAAACCACATCTGGGGCTTGAAAATAGTCAGTTTAGTTCTATTGTGTCAAAACCCCTTATATAAGTTGCACCCCAACTTTGGGCATATCCTATAAGCCACACTTTTATTTGGGTTCTGGTATAAGCCGCAGCTTATACGAGAGAATTTGTAAACGGTAACATGGCAAAAATCTTCCTCCAGGTGTACATTATGAAATCGGCCTAAATTAGGAGTGTGTCTTATAAGCGAAGTGCATGTGGGCTATTATAGTTTGTTTCTAACCAGTCATACAGCAGCATAAAAAACATTTCGGCCTTTCCCACCAAAACTTAATGTAGGTCAACTGTCAGGCACAGAACAATAGAGGGCAACCAGTGTAGTCTGCACCTGCCACCTACCATGCCATCTAATCAAACTGTTTAAACCACAGCTTATCCTAGAACATAAGCTAAGGTGCGGCTTATAGCATGAACCCAAAGTCAAGGTCCACCCTATATTTGACATTATAGAATAGCACTAAACTTTCAACTTTCAAGCCATAGGTGTAGCTTATTCAGGGCTAGGTTGGAATACTACTCCTATGTTCTGTCTCACCACAGGGGTATATCCTGAAGTGAGTGGTTGTATAATATATACTAGCAGCATAGTCACCAGTATGGGTGCAACTCTCATGGTGCTGTGTAAAGCAAGAAGAAATTTTGCTGCTAAAGTCTTATAAAATGTGTAGTGTTTGGTGCTGGTAAAGTCTAAGTGTATGGTGTAACACTTTCAATGAAGTGGTTCAAACTGTACCTTTGCAAGATTGAGCTATCTTGGCAATATGTCATGTGAGTCCTATAGAGATTGATCAGTAAATGGTAAGGTCAGGGTGTAGGTGAAGTAGGTGTGTTCTTTATCCTGGTGCAGTCTCTCCTAGTGGAGAAGTGGGCTGGCTAGTTCCCAAGTGGGGTCCTGTAGACTTGTGTTCCAGACTGCAGCTGGATAGAGATTGATGGTGGGCTATGGTCCACAGTGCTTCTTAGGGAGTGATCATTTTTTAACAACAGGGGGGGCTGGTGGGTTTGCGCGCAGATGCGCGAAAAAAAATTCGACCCCCCCCTCTCGAGGGGGTAAAATTTTTTCAACCCCCCCCATAAGGGATAAAAATCGCGCGCGAACGTCCCCTTTTAGCCTATAGTAATCCGCGGGGTTTTCCACTGAAAACAGGTGAAATTATTTTGACCCCCCCATCAGAGGTATTAAAAAAATTCTGACCCCCCTGGTCAAGGGGTTGAAAAAATTCTGACCCCCCCTCAAACCCACCAGCCCCCCCCCCTGTTGTTAAAAAATGATCACTCCCTTATGTAGCTTACCCTACCCACATGCACTGTGGGCCTGGTATTGTTTCTCTGGAGTCACTGCATTGATCTCCCAGTCTTTGACCATTCAGTGGTAATAACCTACTGATTTCTAACAAATTTGATGACTTATATAAAATATAAATTCAGTCACACATGGTTATGTGTGGTTGAAAAATTAAAAATCCGATGTTAGAAGGTATCTTAAATGATTCTAATTTCTTGAAACTACACCACATTTACCCTAATCTCCCGCGTATAAGACGCAGTGCACGTATAAGACGCACCTAGAGTTTTGGAAAATCCTCAAAAAATGAAAAATTCATAACTTTGGTTCTACTGAGTGAATTTTCAAAATTTAAAAACCTGTGTGTAGCTTGGGCCCCCTGAACCCCCCTGGGCCCCCTCATGCCCTATTATGACCATTATGGCATGTAACATATCAAAAGAAAGGTCTTGGTGTCCCCCTTGTGGGTCCAAGGAGAACTAAAACCCCTCGTATAAGACGCGTCCTTCTTTAGTCTATCTATGTGTACAGGTCTGGCCACCAGTAGGTTGGTGTCCATGTTCTTGAGTTTGGCACTTGTCAAACTAGGTCTATTTACTACAACGTATGGTCCCATAAAAAGGGGTTGATGTTTCTTTCACTCCGTGTTGGTCAGGATTCTTGGTATGTTAAGGTACACCATGTCAGTGACCTTGATTTCGTGGGGTGTAAGTTTCTTATCATAGCTATTCTTCCTCTCCTGTAGCTTGGCGACCCTTTGTATAGCTTTCCTCCTAGAGGTATCAGTGAGAGTTTCGGCCCTTGCTGGTTGGCATCCTGGGGCTCTACCAGGGTGGAGGCCCTCCAAATGGGGATGGATGGAGGACTGTCTACCGACTCTGCACTCTGATGTACTTCTGGGCAAGATCCCAGGGGTCCTACCTGGAGGAAATCCATTTACCCGTTGCACCTAGCTACTGCGCCACTATGTAGGGCTAGTTATGCTTGTACATTCTTACACCTAGCTGTTGCACCGCCATGCAATGCTAGTTCTTGATTGCTCACTTTACTGCTCATGGAACTCACCTAACTGAACCAATTGTGGACGGACCTCTGATTCGTTAAGGGTGTTCGAGAAGGAGATGCCAAAGTTCATCGCTGCCTGGGGGACCTTCGACCCGGGGACTGGACGTTTACTCACTATACTGTGTACTTTTATTTTTTTTGGAAGCACTTGCAGGTAGCCCCCTTGGTGCCTGCGGACCCGCCTACTCGGACTATGGGTCTTGTCCATACACCCTCCGAGGGGTGTAGGGCTTAAAACGTACATTACATTACAGGTATCTTGATTTGTTATCATGTTAGCTACATGGTCTGCTACAGTGGATATGTCATCCTGTATTCCTAACCCTAGGTCCATTAGGGTGGCTGGGGTTTCTTCTATGGAGTAAGAAGAAAGGGGTGAATCCTGTGGTTTGGGATTCAGTGTTGTTCAAGGCAAAGGTTATGGGTTCAATAAATGAGTCCCAATTGTTTTGATGCTTTGAACAGAATGCTCTGAGAGCGGTGCCAATGCTAGCATTGAATCTCTCCACTAGACAATAACTTTGAGGCCTGTAAGGGAGGAAAATTTATGCTTGATCATAAGGTGTTTAGTTAGCTTTGTGAACCTTACACCTGTATAGCATGTTCCATTGTCTGTTTAAAGAGTGGCTGGTGTTCCTTAATGGCAAACTATGTTCTTGTAGAACTCAGCTGCTGTTGTTTCAGCTTTTAAGTCAGTAGTAGCCCAAGCTGTTGCATATCTGGTAGCATAATCTATGCAGACTTGTATATGTTTGTTTCCTCTGGCAGTTGTGGGGAGAGGTCCCACTACGTCGAGATTTAGAAACTTCATTGGTGAAGCCATGTAATCTCTCACTGTCATTGGTGTTTTGTGTGAGTGAACTTGCCTCTTTGCTGTGAGACAAGTGTGACAGGTGGAAACATAGATTTCTAGCATAGAGTGCTGACATCATCCTATTTGAGCCAAGATGGCCACGATTTGAAGTGGTACAGTATTGGCTTTTCTCCAATTTATGGGGCATATGTGGACTAATGTACCATTTACCAAGGTGTATGTCTGGCCTTGGTTGATGATTCTATTTGCTTGTGCTTTTGGTGCAGGCAAGGTTCCATCCTCAAGATATTGTATGAGGGATAATAGTTCCTTGTCCTTCCTTTGTTCCAAGCCAAGACTGATACCTGAGATGGATGTGTCGGGAATCTGATCGAACAATTGATTTATATCTAGTACATGTTGTTTTATTCTTTCCTTCTCTTTTCATCAATTTTTGGCCTATTTTGGGTCTTCTTTTGGGGTGTGTCACTCTTGTTTTGGTGTGTAGGCTTCTTTGGAGGGCCTGTTCTCACCTTGGTGGGAGTGACAACCTTTTCCTTTAAAGGCACATTTTGCTTATTGGCACTCCTCTGTTTCCCAGAGTTCTTTGATTTGTTAGATGTAGTGTCTTTTGTGACATTTTTCCTGGCAGGTGGGGTTTTAGTGAGCTTTTTGTCAACTTGACTATTTTGTGACTGTGTGGGGGGTTTTGGTGTGCCCTCCTGAATCATTTCTCTAGTCTTTGAGCGTGTGGTCATAGGACACAAGTTGTTTGTTGTTTCCTCTCCGTGCATTGGTTCAAAGAATGTAACTGTTTTTGAAGTAGCTTGAGTAATAGCATGTAATGTGTCTTCTGAATCTTCATCGTCTGAGTCAGGTGGTGTGAAGGGTGGCTCTTTGGGAGTTGCCTTCAGCATCTGATTGAGTGATGAGAATTCAATAGGCTCAAAATCATTCTCTGGAAAGAGTTGTGAGTATTCTCTCTCACAGTGGCAAAACACATAGTGTGTAGATTGTTTCAGGATACCCCTAATGGGTGTCTCTGGTCTTTCAATGGTGTTGGGTGGATCATCTCTTTTGAATGGTACCTTCTTTGGTGTTCTTGCAAACTTGGTTCTACTAGCTGCACTAACTCTCCTTGGTGTGGGTGAAGGGTTAGTCATGGGTCCAGAATCTGGGTATTCCCTTCTAGACATAGCATCATCATCTTTCACATGTTGGATGGTGAATGAAAATTGCTGTATGTCTAGAGCCCATCTGGTCCATCTGTGTGTGAGTCCTGTGTTGGTTAAAAGTGGGAATAGGGCTGCATAGTCTGTGTATAATTGGAAGTGTCTAGTTTCTAGGTAGTGTCTGAAATGTAATACTCCATACACCACTCCCAGTAGTTCTCTCTCTGTGGTATTGTAATTTCTCTCATGTTTGGAGAGGGTTCTACCTGCAAAGGCTACTGGTCTGAGCACTCCTTCATTATCTTTCTGTGAGAGTACAGCTCCTAGGCTTACATTGGAAGCATCAGTTGCCAAACTGAACTCGTTCTCATAGTTCGGATACCTGAGAAGAGCATTAGTACAGAGGGCATGCTTTAATGCTTTGAAAGCATTATCTGCATCTTCTGTCCAGACAAATGGTTTGAGATGTGTCTGTAGGTCATACAGAGGTCTAGCAATCTTGACATAACCTTTGATAAACTTTTAAAAGTACATGTAGTGGCATAGTCCTGTGAAGGTTTTGATGGATTCTACCTCTGTGGGAGATGGTTGAAGTCCCAAGGGTGTGACTCTCATTCCCAAGAAGTCAATTCTGACTATGAGGTATTCACATTTTGATTTCTTCAATTTGAGTTTACCAACTCTCAAACTATTGAAAACATCTTACAAGTCGTGGAAGTGTTGTTCAATGGAAGGTGACAACACTAAGATCTCATCTAGGTATGGTAGGGCACATTTGTATTTGAGATTATTCAGAATCAATATGACTAGATGGCAAAATCCGGCCAGGGCCATAGCAAGTCCCATTGGCATCCATTGGTAGACATATTTTTTGTCATTGGCTATGAATGCAGTTTTGTGCTGGTCCTCCTCCCTTATAGGAATTTGAAATATCCCTGTTGGGCATCTAGCTTACTGAATAATCTTGGTCTGAGTGACCCTATCATGTCTAGAGTGTCGCCGGTCTGGGATGTAGATAAGGCTTGATTGATTGTATTCTGGTTTAAATGACGAAAGTCTGTCACAAGCCTGTGGCCTCCTGATGCCTTCTGTACTAGAAAGGATCTGGATGCCCAGGGGGCCTTCAGCACATTTTCTGAGAATCCCCTGTTTCACTAGCCTTTCACATTCTTCCCCTATTGCGGCCTGTTTTTCTGGTGTTTGTCTATATGGTAGGAAATGGCATAGTACTGCTTCAGGTTTTACATGTATAGAGTCGGTATACAAGTGTGTAGCACCAATGTCTTCATCTTTTCCTACAAATATATCATCATATTTGGTCAGGAGTGATTTTAACCTATCATGCTGATCTTCTGATGTGAGCACAGATTTTGGTGGTAGATTCTCTTCCAACTCTGGCTCGATTGACTTCCTGAAATAAAGCTATGATGGCACCCTTTTTGATTTTATGTGGGTGCCTGCTTGTGTTGAGTAACACTAGAGGATGTTTGTTATTTTCCCTGGGGGTTACTGCTGCTCTCTGAACTAGATATGGGGCATTGTTATTTCTCTGGAGATTATCTACTACTCCAGTTCTGCCCTGCAGTGATTGGGTGGATGTGACTTTTCCCAATACTGCAAGTTCAGAGAATGGAGGGATAGTAAAATCCCTCACTGCCCAAATGGGTTTGAGAATTTGTTCAGGATCAACATTGAATTCAATTTGAGATTTTGTAGGGCTTAAGAAATCTGTGCCAAAAACAACGGGCTGTGTGAGGTTGGGGATTATCGCAAATTGGTATTGAAATCTGACACCTTGGATTCTGAAGTTCAGCATAGCTGAATGTCTAACATGACACACTGATCCATCTGCCAAGTGGATGTTGATTTTTGACTTCCTTAATTGGATATGGAATCTCTTTTGGAGATCCATGAGGAAGGCTTGTCTGACACAGGTGATAGTGGCACCTGTATCAACCAAACAGTGTACATCTGAAGCATCATAGAGATTTGCATTGATACAGCCATTTTGAAGAAGTACAATAGAAAGCTTGGTACTCTCACCTGTATCCTTTGATGATGAATCTGGTGGGGTAATGTGTATCACCTTTGGACATCTTTGTCTGTTAGATGGTAGATTGACACTAGCAATTGTCTCTGAGTAAATGTTTTTTGATCCTGAGTGATTGTTTGTGCTGGGGTGTCACAGTGCACTGGCCCATCGGCACTGTGACATCCTAGTTTTCCTGGCTCTGAGGGGTGGCTGTGATGTTGGCCACCAGAAGTGTGGAGATTTGATCCATCACATGAGGTGGTATGTGGGGGTTACTCTGCTGGTTTCCCTGGTAACCTCTTGTGTCTGGTTTGTAATCCTCCTGATGTGAGTTGGAACCCTGGTTGTACTGACCAGAGTTGCTGTAGTGACCAGAGTTGTTGGAACCCTGGTTGTTTTAGGATCCACTATTGTTGTTGTAGCGACTAGAGTTGCTGGAACCCTGGTTGTTGTAGGAACTGTTGTTGTTGTAGGAACCGTTGTTGTAGTTCCTATGTGGACTATGGCTCCTGCTGTTTGATCCATGGTTGTAGGATCTGCCATTACTTGGAGTTCTGTCTCTCTTATCACTGTGTGAAGAGTTACCACTGTTGGAGTTGGATGAGTTGTTGTCCCTTCTACTGTTGTGTTCCCCCCCCCCGGTTGTTGTTGTTGTTGTTGCCACCCCTATCTCTACCTCTATTGGAGTGGTGGTTGGGGTCATAGTTCTTTCCTCTATACCTGCCGGTGGGGTCTTTGGAGACAGCCTTAGCTTTCTGCTGCCTTACATGAGCACTGGATATTAGGTTATATTAACTAGTGGTGACTTCCTGGACCTTCTTTTTTGTAGTCTTTGGATTAGACTCCTCATCCCTAACCTGTCTGGATTCGTCTTGGGTCTCAGCCTCTAGGGCTTCTATTAGGGCTTGGTCAAAGGTATCTATCTTCTTATTCTGAAGGGCTATAGAGATCCAGGGTCTGATGCCTTGGGTGAATGTTCTAAATAAGGTGTCATCCTTTAGGCGTTGGGCATTACACACTTTTCTGAGATGGCATGCATAATCGGATACAGACCTGTTCATCTATCCCTTGTGCACGGAGTGTAGTTCTGGAGATGCTATTGTCTTGGGTAGCAAAATACTCCTTTAGTTCATGTACTACATTGGCATCTATCGCCGCCTTCCTCTCTGCCAGCTCCTGGTAGAGGACTCTCTCCTTGTCCAGCCAGATGAGGGCTTGAGCTTCATGGCTGGTCTTGTGGTCTCTAGGGTAGTCACTGCATCTTGGATGGACTTTTCATAGGCCTTCATCTTCTCAGCTGCCTGATTATGGACCATCATCGTTGTCGCCCATGGTGAAGGGTGTGGGAGATGTGGCTCTGGAGGAGTGGCTATCGGAAAACACAGGTACTGGGGTGGAGGATATAGATGAGTGTGTAGATCCACCCCCTGAGGTAGATCCTTCTTCCACAGAAGTAGATAGTGTGAGTTGGGCATCCTGTAAGGAGCTCTGTGAGCTGTTGGATCCCTGAGTAGACAGGGTGGGTGGAGTGGGGTTTACTGTGTGTGGGCCTGCTGTGTTGGAGGCTGAGTTGCCTCCAGTGGGTCTCCTAGTGCTGAAGGGTAGGGAGACCTCTTCAGCAGGACCCTGACTATGTAATGTTTCTGTGTGTTCTTCTGACAGCTTGACTGATAAGAGCTTGAGTAATTTTGGATCTTAGTAGGATGTTCTCCACCACTTTGTCATACAAGGAATATGGGCATGATCAAGTTGTCATATGAAAAATATCATATGACTAATGGCTATAATGAGTAAAAATATCAAGCTGTTATGTGGATTCCAGTTATCACTGGTTTATTCAAGGTTTAGGCAGAACTTATGTATCAGTAATACAAGTGTCAATATACAGGTAGTTCACACACAGTAATATAATAAGTGTTCCACCCATATATGGATGATGATGATGATGATGATGATGATGATGATGATGATGATGATGATGATGATGATGATGATGATGATGATGATGATGATGATGATGATGATGATGATGATGATGATGATGATGATGATGATGATGATGATGATGATGATGATGATGATGATGATGATGATGATGATGATGATGATGATGATGATGATGATGATGATGATGATGATGATGATGATGATGATGATGATGATGATGATGATGATGATGATGATGATGATGATGATGATGATGATGATGATGATGATGATGATGATGATGATGATGATGATGATGATGATGATGATGATGATGATGATGATGATGATGATGATGATGATGATGATGATGATGATGATGATGATGATGATGATGATGATGATGATGATGATGATGATGATGATGATGATGATGATGATGATGATGATGATGATGATGATGATGATGATGATGATGATGATGATGATGATGATGATGATGATGATGATGATGATGATGATGATGATGATGATGATGATGATGATGATGATGATGATGATGATGATGATGATGAGACGACGATGTCCAATATAGGTTCTAGGTGGGTTCCCACAACCTAGCTCCTGGCCTGCTGATAGAGGGATAATATAAAATATAGGAACTTCACCCTTTTGTAGATGGATGGTAGAAGATAGCCTCCGGCCACAAGTGGGGTTTAGTCTTATGTCTGACTGACATAGTCTAACCCAGCAGAGTGTTCTTGTGGCAGGAGCATAGCAGGCTCAGGAGAGCTGGACTGGAGATGATGTCTCTGAGGTGACTCTCTGGATACTGCCTGGATGGAGGGTAGGGCTGAGCTTATGTAGCCTACCCTAGCTTCCTTCCTCCAGACTAGCTGGAGCCAGTGGCAACTGCCACTGCCATTGTTCATTAGTGCTGAGTCTTTGATGTCCCTGGGGGTACATATAGGACACCCCTATCATCAGTACGGCGTCCCCATTTTCCCAGTCGGTTTGGCATGTTCATCCGCCCATATCTCAGCGATGCGTGTGCCTGTGCACTTGTAACTGCTTATGTGGAGAAGAGTACCTCTCAGCTACCTATAACTTGTCGCGCATGCGTGCAGATTGCGTCAGCGCCTCTATGGCGCACTGAGAGCTTAAAACACTCTTGGAGGCCTAGCTCCCTTAATAACGGGTCTTTTGACACTGGATTAAGGCCTTGATGTGCACCTTGTCCGGGCGCACCCGAGTTATGTCTCTTATCCAGGCTGAGGCATCCGTGAGATGGCGTTAGCGCCGCTGGAAGTTCATGACGTCCACCTTTGTGGCCTATTGTTAGTGTATGGTGGTCAGTCGACCATGAGGTTGGACTGGATTGACTTCAAACAATTACATACACTATTGTTCATGGTCAGTGAACCATGTGGTCAGTCACTTTGGTGCTTTACATCATGGACTGTGAACGCTCATATATTGCGAAGTGCTGGAGCAAACATAAGAATTGTTGTAGCAATGCATTTTCAATTGCTCTGAGAAAATTCTCAGCTTCTACTTGTCAAAATTGGTGTATTTTGCTGGTTGGGGGGGGGGGGCATAATCCCCAGCATCCATGTTTATCTGTAAAGGGGGTCTTCTAGAGGATTTAAAGGGCAAATTATTTTGAGGAAATTTGAAATTTTCAGATTCAGCCTCAAAACATTTATAGTGTGGTGGTATTGGGGATTCAGGTGGCAAATTGTTGCAAGGAGATTTTCAAATTTAACCTTTGAAATAGGTGTTTTATGAGAGCTTTAGGGCCAAATTGCTCCAGGAAAGTTTTCAGATTCTCTGTTCTAAATTGGGCTGTTGTAGGGGATTGAGAGGAGGCATAGCATCATATCATTTCAGGTTATACCTCTATAGATAGGTTATGTTTTGGGGGAATAAAATTTTATCTTAAAGCATCAGTGTTTTAGAGAAACAGGTTGGCGAATTGTTGTCAGAAAATTTTCAAATTTTACCTTTGAAATGAATCAGTTTGCAGCATTTTTGGGGCAAATTGATCCAAGAAAAAATAGTCATTAGGTTCATGCAAATCAAGATTGGCATGTTCAAACTAATTTAGGGAGTGGTCATTTTTTAACAACAGGGGGAGTTGGTGGGTTGGGGGGGGACAAAAAAATTTCAGACCCCTCTTAGGGGGGGACAAAAAAAATTTTGCCCCTATTCAGCGAAAAAGCCCACGCGCAACTATAGAATAAAAGGGGGGACGGAAAAAAAATTTCAGACCCCTCGGAGGGGGGGATGGAAAAATTTTCGCTGTGCATGCGCTGAATTTCACCAACCATCCCTGTTGTTAAAAAATGACCACTCCCTTAGAGCCAAATATCTCAAATCTACTCAAACAAATCTGTTGGTTTCTACCTCAAAGTATTGTGTGTTCCAGGGATTTAGGTGGCAAACTGCTGCAAGAAAATCTTAAAATTATGCCTTTAAAGTTTTAGGAATTTGTGTTTTAAAAGGATGTCCGATACTCTGCCCCATGGAAAAGTAGGAATTCCATCCTTAATTGTATTGGAGTATTTTTCAGCATAAGACCTCTCTCTTTAGAATGGCGATTAGACATTATACAAATGAATATAGGGCCTACCATGAGGAAGTATAGAAAGTCTACATTTGAATTTTTTTGGTTGGTGTTCTATATATTTTAGGGGATGTTGGGCATATTGGCCACTAGCTGGTGTGGAGCTCATTCCGGCAACACACCCCGATAAGAACTGATAGGAAGTGGGTGTTAACCAGGGACAAGGTACCGGTACCCATCACGGTAGGTGCTATTAGTGGGTTTTACCTCAACCAGCGAAATTCAAAATGGCGGCTCCACTAGGCCTCCATACTGAGTCCCGGGGGGGGCACTTGAATTTCTTCTGACGGGGGTGTGCGGCTGGGCCTCTGACAAACCTTAATTGCCCTTGGTGAGAGGGATTTGGGGCAAAAGGTGACCCTTGGTGAGAGGGATTTTGGTCAAAAATGTGCACGGTTAAGTTTTTTATCTTGAAATTTACCCTTGATGTGAGGAATTTTTATCAAAACTGACCATATTTAGCAGAAATTTTTATGAAAATTCTGAAAACTGGCACTTATTTTGATGTGCAAGGTCAAAATATGGGAAAAGTCATGACCCTTGGTGAGAGGGGTTTTGGCTAAAAGTGACCCTTGATGAGAGGGATTTTGACCAAAACTAGACCCTTGGTGAGAGGGATTTTGGCCAAAAAGTGGCCTTGCCAGCCGCACACCCGTGTCAGTGACCCCCCCCCCCCCCCCCCCCCCGGGATTGAGTCCCATAATATTGAAAGGCTCATAACTGCATGTGGTTCTAGTTGGAATATTTACAAAATTCTTTCAGATTTAGAAAGCCCATATCATTCTCAATGTCACTGTTGCATTTCCCAAGCTCTCTGTCGCACAGATTTTGCGACAGCTGCCCACCCCTGCTCATGCCAGATCTAAGTATTCCCCCAGTTTCCCCTACCACATGTATGCAGCTACATGCCCGGCGTCCGCGCCTGGCCCATCGGCTTTTCATCCCGCACAGTTGCGTGCGTGAGTGAGGCGCGAACTTCAGCGGCTGTCCCATAATGCAAGTTTCTGTGCTCTTGCGCCTGCGCACAAGGAGTATGATGCCGTGTCCTCATTACTAATTCGGTTTTTGCGCTCCGACTTGCTATCTAAATGTGGATAATATAACGGTGTAGCGATTTTTGAAAACCCAGCAAATTCGGAGACGGTAACAAAGAAACCTACAACCATGTCAGAAGATAAATACAAGGACGTTATTTTAGAAACAATCGATTCTCTCCGCAAGCGAAAAGCCCGTCCGGACATGGAGAGGATTTGTCACATGGTTGAGCGCAAGCACAGCCGAACTTTCGCGGAGACGGAAGCTGACCTTGAAAAACTAGTGAAATCAGGGATTGTAATCAAAGTAGATTATAAAGGAAGTACAAGCTATCGGAACGCTGCAAAGTGGAGGAAGAGTCACATCGGTGGCGGTGTGTCAAATTCAAATGACGCTACTCGTCGAGTGCAGTCGGTGGTAAGTGCGCTGCTCCGGGAAGCCCTGCCGCCTCCCGGGCCAGGCGCCGCCGACACCGCGGAGGCGCGCACCAGTCCTGGCGCTGGGCCCGGGGTCGCTTTTGCTGACATCGAAAAACGCCTCCAGGAAGACGGTGGAGAGGAAACATCACCCTTAGTTCCATCTACTATACAAGCCATACTAAGCAAAGAAGTGGATTGCGGCCGCCTGAAGGTGTTGCCAACCGGTAATTATATTCTGGGTCGCCCGAAAGGCACATCGCCAATCGGCAAGTCGGGACACCCGGCCGAGAACACGGCTGCGGGTCAGTCTAGCGGCAGCCCGACCAAAAAAGGACGTCCACCCGGCGTTAAACGTAAAATAAAACACTGCAACAAGAGTCCCAAAGATCCTAAAGAGCCGGTAAGTTTCAATTACTTCGTAATCTGCCGATAGACTCTGTCTGAATATCCTTTAAAAACATACGTTCCGGTTCTTAGAACATAAAACAGAAACTACCCGGTACCGTACTAGGTATGTCAGCATTGGGGCTGATATGAGCCTGGACTGCGTCATGGAAAACTGTGCCAGGCTTGGAAGGTGTGTGCAGGGACCGCAAATCGTGATTCTCAGAAAGCCCTCGTAGTGCAGACTCGCGAGCGTCACTGTCAGAGCAAATAGCCTTGATCCAATTTTTATAAACTAATAGTTTTGGCAAAAGTAGTTCTATGGCGTAGGGACAGTATCCTTAGCCCTTTAATTGTTTCTATTTCTATTATAGTTTAGAGTATGTAATCATGGTTTGTACGGCCTTACTTATCTGGATCGAGATTAATGCTAGATCACGTGACTAGATAAGCTGTACCACGTGACTACGTGGCCTTTCTGAGATCGCACGCTAGCCTGCAGGGACAGGTCTCAGTGATCAGCTTATAACCATGGGAAATATTGGAGGGTTTTAACTGCCTGAGAATTTGTACCCCAAGTACACAAAATTTCCTTCAATTTAGTGTTTGATTTTTTTCACAACTCTAATTAGTTAATTAATTGTCACCTTAATTAGGTCAATGTAATCAATACCCCATGATCGAATACATGAACTGATGAAGGAATATAGGAAGTCATTCAAAAACATATAGAAGAGGTAGTATATGGTCTTAGCATCATCTCTGCCAAATATGAAGAAAATCTATCATTGAAATAGTTTTCTAGGATCAGCAGAAATTTGTAATTGATAATTTCTGCCCAAATTTAGGGATTTTAACTTTTTATCTTTAAAAATTGATATTTCCACTTCTTTTGGTCAGAATGACCTGAGATGAACTGCATTGTGATGGCAAAGTTCCAGGCTTTCAGGGGATGTAAGCTTTTCCATATGATACAGCAAGTTTAAAAATCAGACTAAAATCATGGAAAGGTCACACTTGTTCCTTCTTTGTACAGTTTAAAATGATGACGAAAAAAATGCCCACTTTCGATCATGAAAACCACCATAACTTCATAAATTTTCACTTTAAATGAAAAATTCCAAAAGCATATTATTACTAACATGTGGCTCTAAAGGCTGTGCTAAAAGCTAAGTGATCAGACAGCTTTTCAATTTTTAGTGACATACCTACCGGTACCGGTACGTGAAAAGGAACTGAGGGTTACTGGAATGATGATCCCAAGGAACGATGATCCCATGGGAACGATGATCCCATTTTCTCCTCCCCAGGAGGTGTCACCACCCTAAATCGGACCACTTCCGGGTTTACTGGCCAAATAGTCCCTTCTGAACTTAGTTATTTTGAGGAATTTGGCCCCAAGGGAAGGGAAAGAGGGGCCAAACCCATTTTTATTTGGTATCAGAATGATGAGTAGGAGTGTTTCAATAGGCCCAGAATATTTTGTGTTCAAAACATAAATTCAGTGGAAGTTTATGGGGTGAAGGGGTCCCGATGTGTATTCATGCGCTGATCAGGCCTCACCATGCAAAAATCACTACCTGGTTACCATGGCAATTTGCGCAAAATCTAGCCTGACTATGTTTATGTGGACCTATCTTATTTTTTTCTCCATTTCATAAGCTAAAATATGGTGTAGGTTGCTAAGCACTGTGAGAATTTTAAGTATATTTAATATCAGGTCAACGGTGGAAGACCTGTGATTTTTCGGATGGTCACAAGGCATTTGGGGTGGTGACACCAGGAACGATGATCCCATCTTAAGGAACCATGATCCCACATTAGAATACCTCTCATTGCTTATATATACTGACCCATCTGCACTAGTATTCCATGATTTGTTGGTGATTTACGCATGGAAGTTGATAGAAATGATGAATAATAATGATTAAATGCCCAGAAATGTTTGAAAAGGATTTTTTCCCACACTGCAGGCTACTTCTCCAGGCTATTTACATACCCTACACATAATAGGCACAGTAATATCCAATTTTTAATGAATTGTTGGTGATTTATGCATAGAAATAGATAGAAATGATGAATATGACTAAAATGCAAAAAAAAAGTCCGAAATTATCTGTACCTATAGAACTAGATCTATCATTGGAGTGATTTTTTTCGTAATTTTTTACATAGAAGTAATTATTTGTATATATTAACTTTTTACTTATATTTCTTTTGATTATTCGGGATACATATCATTTACATGGATTAATCATAGGGTTTCATGGATTAACAGACAAACTGTGAGTACTGTACCTACACACACATTAACATATTGTCACTTTCAAATTCTTCCTATATTTCATGGAAATATCTTCATCTAAATACCACTTTGTCAATTACATGTTCAGAGATAAGATACAAACACAATATAGCCATATTTGAAAAGTGGGACCATCATTTCGTTAAGATGGGATCATGGTTCCTCAAAAGCTGGGATCATCGTTCTGGGATCATCGTTCCTTGGGATCATCGTTCATGTATTCGAACTGAGTGAGTCAGTGAGCGTATGTTTTATGACCTTTTTATGGTCTGTTTTTTTGCGAACCTTGCTAAGTCTAGAGGGGGAAGGGGTGGTACTATTTGTAGGCAAGAACTGCGTTAGGACTTTTGTTTGGGTGCGCTTACACTGGCCAGCTGTGGGTGTTCCGTACCTCCACGATACATAGAACAAAACTTTGAACTTCAACATAAGCTTAGCCTTATTAAAAAAGCAAAAAAGAACAAAAAAAACTTTCACATCCTCTTTGATCCGAAACTGGGCACCTGGGTCATTTTTGGTCTTTTTTAGATACAGGGGATTATAGGATAAAAAGTATTTAACCATTCTTCTTATATCTTGTTTCATTTGAAAGAAAACACCTTGGGCTTCAAACGAAGGGCAAATTTCAGATGTCAGCCCGGTATTTTTTCAGATATAGTGGCCCAAAGTTGAAAAAAATGCCAAAAATTGCCTTTTTTTCAATTTCCACCTCACTCAAGGCTCTACACCATCAAGCCAAGCAGCAACAGGCCGATATAATTTTATCTCTTCCTTAGTGGGGGGTCCTATCTAACATTTTCATGTGGTTTGGAGGTGCTCTGGTTGGCATTCTTTTTCCCCTGTTCATTTTCGTAACTAAATAAAGTTGATGTAATGGGCATGATCAAAATAAAAGTACACTGGTATGCCTACTAAAACACTTTCCTCTATCTTCTTATTTCCCACCAAGATTAGGGTCCTCATAGGGGTTTTTCTGGAACAGAAGTTTAGGGTCTACTTGCAGGCATGCCTATGCAATACATATGGGTCAGGTCGCCAGAAAGCAGTAGATTTTGTGTTTTTGGGTCATTTTGGACTTGTATGGCTCTGGAGAGAGAAGTTGTGAACCAATCTTGTCTTACATAGACTCATTTGATAGAGAACACTTAGGGCTATCAGAAAAATGTAGATATCCCAAAGTTATTTTTGGTATTGTATATGATCATAGGTATGATTTCCATGAGGTTTGGACATGTTACTAAGTGAGAATTTTTCATGATGTGTCTTTCAAAATGGAAATCTGTAATTTGTAACGTCCGGTACCTAAATCTAAATCGGTTATAAAACATGGAAAAAATGAAGTTTCAAAATCTTTGTTATTACCCATATGAAGGACCCTATCATCCCCTACTTTGGTGAAGAAATTGTTTGTCTACTAGCATTTGTCTCCATATGAGAGCAGCTTATATGAAATAATTCTGATAAAAGTACCGGACGTTACGTAACGTCCGGTACTTTTATCATCATGTAGGAGGCAGGCTACTGTGCATGCATAACTCAAATTTTGTTCCATTCTGTAATTGAAGTCAATAATAGACATATTGGCCTTGTTATTTCATGTGTTTGTTATGCATAATGGGACATTCTTATATTGCTGAGAGCAACTTCAATTACCTCCATATTTCATTATTTTGGTACCGGACGTTACATGACATAAACAAGCAATAAAAATGGAACCGGATGGCCTAGATTGGTATTTTTTTGGTCTTCTGAGCTGAGGAGATGTACCTTGACAATTTTGTTGAGGTTATATAAAGTAATTAGAAAATTAGTTTTTCAGGGCCTTCAAGGGCAAAATCTTACACTTTCTGACGACCTGACCCGTATTCAAGTATTTTCAAGTCTATTTTGTTCACGCCCATTACATTCATATTTCTGCATCCAGGACAAATACTATCAAAGTTTTCTTTCTTTCAACCAGCCTAACAGGAAGATCTATTGTTAATAAGTCATTTTAAAAAAAATAATGGAGTCTCTACATGCCTTGGTTATACCAAACAGAGGGGTCAACTGACTGATATAATGAGTGTGAGTGTAATGAGCGTGAGCATAATGGGCGTGAGTGAAATGCAGTGCAAGAATGTTGGCAGGCTGGATGCATTCCAAATGCATCCTATATGTATTCTTAGATTATTTCTATTACCTAGATCAATGCTCGTTGAGGTTATATTACTGAGTGGCTGTCTGAAGCCTGGAAAAATTGTTTTGCTCACGCCCATTACGCTCACGCCCATTACATTCATATTATTTCCTTATGTGTGGGCAGATGAGGGGCCCTTTCCCTCCCTGCGGGATTTTTAGTACTGGGTTTGGCCACTTGGGGAGCTACAGAGGCTAAAATTGAGGAAAATAGACCAAAAACTATATAAATGTACTTTTTTACACAGATTAAGATGGTTTTCTCAAAAACATTCTATTTTCTGGCATTTCCTGTCTATTTGGAATGTAAATAGAACGGTTTGAATCCAGAAAAAAGACCTAAATAATGGTTTTTGGAGATATGTGTTGTCATGGCAACCAAAATTATATTCCAAATAAAAAGAAAAATAATGTCAGTCAATAGAATGATTCATGGAGATTCATACACTTAAAAAAGCATATAGATACCATTTCTAGATCCAAAGCTATGCCCAAATATGTGGTCATTTTTTGATTGATTATTCAAATCATTATGCTAATTAGATGCCTGATTTAATCAAAACAATGAATGATAGACCCTATTGGCTGTCTTGATACAGTTATATCATTCCATTTTTGTGAAGCAATATTTCCAAGACCAGAAGGGCTATTTGCAAGTGTTTTACCTCATTTTAAAGCTGATAACTTTAATTTTTAAATGTCACATTTTACCTCGGAGGACCCTTTCCCCTCATCTGTTCACATGTATTGTCAATATAGATATTTTTTCCTTTTTTTTCTTCATAGTGTTTCTTTGGGACCTTTTGTCAAATATGCTAACTGAGAATCATGTAGTTCTGACAAATATTTCTGTGATTTAGAGAAGAATTTATTTTGCTCATGCCCATTACATTTTCATAATTTTGAATATCTGCAATAAAAACTGACCGCTTGGGAGTTAGTGACTTGAATGAACCTTTCCAAAGAGCCAAGATATAGGGCTATCAATAAAATTAAGTTTCATGATCTAATTCTGAGTTTTCAAAAATGACCCTCTACTAGGAGTGTCATTGACATCCAATATATATCGATGATGAATATCATCATTTTGGTCTTGATATTTCAAATACCGTAATCTCCCGCGTATAAGACGCGTTTATACGAGGGGTTTTAGTTCTCCTTGGATCCACAAGGGGGACACCAAGACCTTTCTTTTGATATGTTACATGCCATAATTGTCATAATAGGGCATAAGGGGGCCCAGGGGGCCCAAGCTACACACAGGTTTTTAAATTTTGAAAATTCACTCAGTAGAACCAAAGTTATGAATTTTTCATTTTTTTTGAGAATTTTCCAAAACTCTAGGTGCGTCTTATACACGCACTGCGTCTTATACGCGGGAGATTACGGTATATTGATTATTGCTAAATAGAGCAAAATGGCCATGATATGAGCTTTTAACAGGGAAAGGATTTCTTCATATACTCTAATTACTAGGCAAATTAGAATACCGTAATCTCCCGCGTATAAGGCGCACCCCGCGTATAAGGCGCACCTAGAGTTTTAGAATATGGTAAAAAAAATCAAAAAATCATAACTTCTCTTCTACTGAATGGATTCTCAAAATTCAAAAAGCTATGTGTTGCTTGGACCCCCAGGACCCCACTGGACCCCATATGCAGCATATGTGGCCATATGGGAGTGTAACATGTCAAAAGAAAGGTCTTGGTGTCCCCCTTGTGGATCCAGGTAGAACTAAAACCCTGCGTATAAGACGCGCCTTATACGCGGGAGATTACGGTAATTATATTGCCCTGTACACAAGATTTACAGAATTATTTGTTCTGTTGGCAAAATGCAATGACAAACTCAAATGAACGATGCATTAATTATAATTTAACATTGTTGGGCTTGGGTAATTCAAAATATATTTGAATCACAATACATTTTTTATCATAACTTTGGTTCTAATAGGAATTTCTGGAAAATTCTTTCAAATTTGGAAAGCCCAAATCCTGTGCATTTGTGAGACAAATGACTGTATCGATATAATGGTTTTATCGATGCGATAATCGCGATTTCGTAAATCGCGACGTATCGATTTGGTAGGTATCCATGACACTCCTACCCTCTACCATGGACAATTTTTTTTACTGCCATCAAGAGGGGGGTAATCACAAACAGACTTAGCTGGTTTAATTATCAGCCAATGAAATAACGGGGATACTTTGTCCCTTAGGTTTCGTCCCTTAAGGGACACTCTGAGCCTGAGGGAACCTCAGAGACCAAAGGTGTCTGTTGGTAGTCTATCTACTCTAGCCACTCTCGTAGCCCTACCAAAGTAGGGCTACTGGGCGAACCCCATTCATTTTGAGGGCGAAATTTTCAAAAGGATGGGCTGCACTGAAAGCATCATCTTTAGACAATAAACTAGTGCCTTCGGCACTAGGGGGGGGGCAGCCTTAACCCATGATAGGAGTTTTTCTTTTGAATATTTTAAAACTTTATCACACGAAAGTGCCTCTCAGTGCAGCCCCCTGGTGTCTTACAATAGAAGCACTTAACTTAGCGGCCTTTATCGTAGCAACAGGGCTTATCTTAGCAACGTCAAACAATTTTACACTCTCCAAGCAGGTCCTCTTGGAGGTTTGATTTTTTTAAAAATATCTCTGGAACTATACATCCGATATTGATATATAACCTATCAAAATGAAGCTCTTGATGCATACGATCCAGATCAACCCAGATTGATAAGTTTACTCTATCGATGATGAAGGGAGGAGGGCCGATCTATTTGAATCGGGATCCAAGATGGCGTCTATTGCAGCTTGGCTGATGGATTTTGAGGTTATATAACGTTTACCAAAGAATAGACAGGATAGAATTTTAAAAGTAAAACCATATGACAAATCAAGTAGGTATTTCATTACTTATTCATGAAAATATTTTTGTTATCATGTATAAGTAGCATGTCAAGTTAGCTGGCACTTTCCTCACTGGTTCACAGCCTGAGAATTTTGCTTCATCTGGTACCCCAAGGGTACTCTACTTTAAAGCAGTCACAAATTGATAATTTCTAACCAGCGATCTAGCAACCCATTTTATATATAGTGTAATGATACATGTCTGGACAGATATTTGTCTCACCTTTGCGGGTTGCATCAAATTAGAACTAAATAACACATTATGCAAGTGTTTTGATGACATTTCTGATGACCATCAGTAAGAAACACAGTTAGGCACTTACCTACTTTTTCAAGACTTTATCCCATTAAACTTATTTAATGGGCAATGGTGAATCTTGAGAAGAGAAGTGGATTTACTTTTTAAATGAAGTCTCTATGTCAATTTGAAATGGAATTATGACCGGTCAAAGGTAACAAATCAGACCCAGAATTCTGCTTTAGTTAAGAGTTTAATTTGGATTCAATTTTGTGACCAAGTAAGATGAATCCAAGGTAGACTAGATCACTAAAATGATTATTTTGGGCAATTTTCCTTTCAGATAAGCAAGATATACCCCTAAGAATGTAAATTATGATACATTTTATCATAATCAAACAATGTAAAAGAAAATTTTTGATGTCATCTATTCCCTTGAACTGCACACTCTGACAGAACCATGGCAGAATATTGTCTTTGACTCAGGGTGTCTGATCATAACTTCTATACTAATTGTCATAAAAATTTCATTTAAAAAGTAAAACCACTTATTTTCATCACATCTATCAATTTCTCATCATAGAAGATGCATAGGATAAAGTCTTGGTTGATAGGTAAGTGTCCAACATGGGGGAGGTGGTGGGCAAGTGTTCAAGATATTCTCGCAGATAAGTTTGCAGGGTCTGTCAAACGTACTGCAGTCCCTTAGAAACAGAAAAGCTAGACATTTTCTAGATCATTTTTAACCATAGAACATGTGGGAACCCTTTATTTTTAGGTGCTCAGTGATCTTCTCATCATAAAATGGTTCTAAACTTTTGGTTGAACTTTGACGGGGTCAAAGGCAAAATTCCCTGCATTCAACCTTGTACAAAAAATATTCATTTTAAAGGTCTAGCCAAGCCTGTTAAAATGAGCCCTTGTTTGTAAAGATCCTCCAGTAAATAGCTTCAGAATAAGCTTGCAAAGAAAGAGTTTAACACTACCCAGTTTCAGCTTTATCACAGTTTCACACCCCTACTGCAGCAGACTCACGCACTGGAGGTATTTCAGTGCCTAACACATTGGTGGCGATTTTGACGTCTATATGGCATACTGGTCATGTTGTCATGGTAATATTTTGTTGATGTCCTCAATATGTCAATACGTCAAGTCAGTCTGTGAATGGCAGAACCATTACAGACGATGCTCAGTCTAATCTACTCTGCCAGATTGGTTGAGTGCCCAGTTCTCACAGAAGAACTTACTGTCAGGTCAAATGCTTCCACCAACACTTCCCTCAATGCATATCCAAATGTCTCAAAACAAACATGGGGCCTACCGGAAGTCAGCGTTCGACGCGCGCATGCGCAGTAGTCTCAAACCTTTTTCCGCGTTGATTATATCAAAGTAAGACGACATACTTTGTACGTAAAAAAATAAGAAATATACTACCATAAGAAATCCTTTGGGGCCAAAGTTGCCCTGAAGTAAGGGTAACGTTGTAAAATCTAGTACTTGCTGGACAGAAAATTTTAAAAATACATATACATTTGAAAGATACTGACTAAAACTCAAACTAATAATAGTTATTTCCCCAATACTTGCACTCCTATCATGCTAAACTTTTGGAAATATCTTAAAAGTGGGCCAAAGTATCCCCGTTTACTGTATAGGCCATTATGGGGTCTCAGGACGCAAGCCACTGGCCTGCCTCGGGCTTCCCTAGCCCACTTAAAAGGGTCTATATCTCCTCTTTCCTATCCCCTCGGGATGTGTGTGGTGCACATATGCGCGGGCACTGACACATTCCCCTGTGAAATTGTGTAATGAAGTTCTTGCCATGAATATGACCTTAGCTGTCGAAATGGCGTTAAACATCTATTACTCACTCACTCACTCACTGGCCTGCCATAAACTTTATAATGGTGAAATGATTTTTTTTTCAAATTGGCCTAATACAAAACGGGTAATGATGAAGTTTATAAAGGCAGTGTACCATAGCTCACACCATGGTACATTGAGAGACACAACTGAGAAGTGCACCAGTAGAGAGAGTAGAAGGAGTGAACCCTAGGCCACTTGGCCTGTCTTTATTTATACTGCCAGTGAGTAACTCACCACTTGGTCACAAGTGATGATCATGAGTGATGATCATGAGAGTACTGCGCATGATGCAGCAGACACCCCAATTGGATACATTGTATCAAAAGGTGTTTGTCAGGACATGGGTGTAACGACGACTGGTGATGATAACTTACCGTCATATTAAATAAACTGATAACTCTTAGTGCATTTGCACAAACAACATGTATGGCTTTAAATATGTTAACCCTTCAAGGGCACTACGTTACAGCAGTGTTGCAAAAAAAAAATTCTCTACACAGGCCAAAGTGGCCTCCGTCTTGGCATCTTACACAGGCCATTTCCTTCTCACGCAGGCCACAATGGCACATGGATGTTGGTATTCTAAGGTACCTTTATCAGGGATGCAAGTCTTCCTGGAATTCCTGGATTTTCCTTTGTTCATTTCAGCCATCCGTTCTGAATATTTCTGTACCTTCATTTGTTTTTTATTCATTAACCCGTAGAGTCCCCTTAAGGTATTATCAGTAGACATGTAAATTACATGTATACCCTCTGGGGGATACTGGACACCTGGCAGAAAGTGCCCCTAATGCCAACTGGTCAACCCACCCTTGTGATTGCTGCAGCTAGTACCGGTACTCCTACCCAGCCAGGCACCTCCTAAATTTCCTGGAAATCAGGGAAACTCCTAGGCCTTTTACCACTGGCTAAAACCTTGATTTGATTTGATTTGAAATAATTTTTTTTTTTTGCCTCAAAGGTACAGTACATTTGTGTGAACATTGGTGTGAAAAAATCAACAGCAGATAGTAAATTGCACTTTACACGTAAGTGATTGTTATGAAGCAAAGTAAAGGGGCTGCCGCTTGGTACTAGAGTTGAGTGTACCAGTTTACGTGGGCCACCCCATAACGAGCTATAGATGTCCTTTTGTAATTTATGAACATAAGTTGTTTTCTAAGTTGTTTTCTAAGTTATACAGCTATGTAGAGTTCATCCTAGCCTCAAAATGAGGTAGGTAGTCTTGATATATATTGAAAAGAAAAGTTGTATTTCCAACTTGATTAATTTCATGATATGTGAAAATATTTTACAAAACAAATTTCTTCTGTAATTTCTCGAAATCAAGGCCCTCTCTAGTCAAATAAGGTTGTTAATATTGTGGTTGTAGGGATGCTATCCCAGTAAGGCCATGTTATTTCAAAAACTTGGATTATGGGTGTTTGCAGCTACGAATCTGGTCGGCCATCAGCAAAAAAAAACCAAAAAAAAAAACCATGATAGCCCTGAGCAACACTAATTTCCCATTAGCCGTTGGCAAAAGGGGAAAAAAAATATCCATGTTACCGGTATCTTACCATTTTCTGGTAAGAGTTGGACACACCTTGTCTAACAAAAGTAGTTTATGGCAGATGGTAGGGTGGAGTAATACACCATCTCAATAAAACTCAATAGCTCAAGTCCACACCCAACCAGTCCCAATGGGAGCCCCTTACACTCACTTCATTCGCACTTTCATTCATACCTTACTCACTGGTCCCAGACTTGAAGCTGAGTCACACTATGGCCTTCATAAAGCCAAGCCATTGAATCCGACCTCCAGTGCCTCTCAAAGAATTTAATTAGCCTGCTTTTAATAGACTTTTTAAAATCATTTTTATCTACATGACACCTTAACGCTGGCTCTAGAGAATTCCACTGGGCAAAAGCCTGATACACAGGGTGATATATAAGTCTAGTGGTCCTTGGGGATGCCTGTAATATGCGTGGTGCCCCTGATCCTCTGGTACCAACTGATGGCAGGGTAAGGACCTGAGCACCAAACACCAGTCTGTGACATAAGGTCACCTGTAAAAATATATGCCTAAGGCCACACCAAAAAAATAGGTTGGTCTACGGATTTCCCTCTCCATATTTTCGGAAATACAAATTTTTTGAAAACAATCTCGTCTACGGATTTCGCTCGCTTCACTTTCTACAAGTTTTCTCTTTGTGATGTTTGGCAAAAAAAATTTTAGAATAAAATTTCTTCGCTCGCTTTACTTTTCCAGCAAGGAATCCATTGGATGCCAAAAAATTCTTAAAAAAAAAAAAAAAAAAAAAAAATTTGCTCGCTCGCACCATTTTTTCAAAACAAAAATCCGTAGACAAACTTATTTTTTTGGTGTGGCCTAAGATCCAGGGGGAGCATTTTAGTTACTTTGTACAGATCTTTTATATGCATTTGTCTAGGAACCCACACCAACAGACATACCCTCAATCCAGTGTTACATAATACATGAAGTTTCTTTAACATTGGCACAGTAAGACCTGTAGTGAAAACTAATCCATAATCGAAGTATGGCATCACCATTGTTTTCATAATCACTATGGCTGTATCCTGGTTAATACAATATCTGATTTGTGTGAGTAGCCATGTCTTATGTCTTATAGACCTTATCATCACTTTCACTTGCATATCAAAACATATGCTCTCATCCAGTGTTATTCCTAGATACTTATAAACTGTTACTTTTTCTAGCGATGTACCTTTGATGGTCAAGCCCCGTTCAGGGTCTTCCCCATCTACAATCATGTATTTGGATTTTGTAGAGTTTAGTGTTAAACCATTGCTGTCATACCAGGATACCACTTTGTTAAGGTCAGCCTGCAGATTAGTTTCCAATTCATATACCGAATTCACATGTCCCACTAGGAGGGCGTCATCAGCATAAAGCTTTAATTCAGATAGCACTTTAAAATCAGCGATTTTATTAATATAAATTAAAAAGAGCAGCGGACCTAAGCTTGACCCCTCATATATGCATCATGCCTTAGCTTGCATGATGCACTCTGTCTCGGCAACCATCAACAATATGGATATAAAACTAAAAAATTATATCGGCATCATGGAACACCTTGAAATTGATCATATTACGTGTTGAAATTGTTGATAAACAGTCATTGATTGATATGTGCATTATGCAGTAGCTTGCATGATGCACTCTATCTCAGAAACCATCAGAAATATGGGTCTATAAGTTGAAAACATAGAATCATATGCTTAAAAACATTAAAATCGATATATTACACTTTGAAATCTGTAAATAAACAGCCGAGAAATAGGCATTGATTCATTGGTGCATCATGCCCTGATTGGCATGATGCACTCTATCTCAGCAACCATTAAGAATATGGATCTAAAAGTTTAAAAAATGGAATCGGCATGGTGAAAAACCTTGAAATTGATGTATTACCTGAATGACATGAATTTGCCATCACATTCTAAGATTTAGTAATTGGAAGCCTAGATTCTTGTGCTTCAGAACTCAGGAAAAAATTTTCCCCATTCTCACAAAAAAAAAAAAATCACCAGGCCTCTGGACTCTGGACAGGAAATGAACATATTTTTAAGGGTGGCCATATTTGTAATCCGGAACGCCATATTGCATATTGCAGTTGAAATTGCAACATGAGCACTTTTGGGTCCTACCAGAGATGGCAGTCCTACCATATCGCCTATCCCTCTGTATTTAACTATCTATACACTCAGTCCATCAAACCTATCCTACAGAGGTGCTAGTGTCAGTCTGCAGAATTCCCCTGGTCTACAGGGGCAGACTTTGGTCACTATTGGCAGTGAAAATCTGCACCAGAAAGGGGCGGGTCATTTGATGATTACCAGTCAACAGTGTGGTTAAAATCAGGTTATGAGTAAGATAGAGGCCTCATAAGCTGACCCCAGTCATAAGCCAGGGGTAGAGTTCAAGAAAAAATTATAAGCCGAATTTGGGTCAATTAAAACATAAAAACCCCAGTCATAAGCCGGGGGGGGGGTGAGTTAGGGGCCAAGCCTACCCCCAAACCCCCTCTCAGCTGCCAATTTTCCATCATTTTTATGGGTATTCCAACCATTTTTACAAACTCTCAGACGTGTGTTATGGTAATTTATAAGTATAGATGTTCTACAAGTATTGATAAGAGCCTTAATGGAACAATGAATTATCCCAGTTTACTTATTTGTATATCTAGAAGTATACAATGAAAAATGGTTTAAGAAATGAATAAAATTTTGAAAAACCCCAGTCATAAGCCGGGGGTAGACTTTGGGAGAAATTTAGAAGCCGATTTTGGTCAAAAATAGAAAAAAAAAAATCCGGCTTATGACCGGGGTTTTACGGTAATTACCGTAAATCCCCTGTCAGAAGCCGGCCCCGGTCAGAAGCCAGGGGCGAGTTCAGGAAAATCCTAAAAGCTGGTTTTGGAGTTCATTTTTTACCATTTTCTCTTTATTCTATAGTAAAAAAAAAAACGGTCATAAGCCGGGGGGGGGGGACTTTGGGAAAAATTTAGAAGCCGGTTTGGGCCCAAAATAGAAAAAAAAATCCGGCTTATGACCGGGGATTTACGGTAGTAGCCTAAGTAGGTTTTAATGAGCCAGATACCCTCACTTGACACCCCTATTCTGCCCCCTCCAACCAATTGAATCCAGTCACTTTTCAACTCGTGTACAGTCATGTAAAAGTCTCAATAACACTTCTTGACATGAAAACATCCCGAGAATATCACTATGACAGGCTTGCCAACATTTTCTCTCTGTGTATCTAGTTTTTCTTCTCCGGCAAAATTGCCTGATTGTAAGCCTATGGGAGCCTGAGGGTGGAGACCAGGCTTGCCCCCCTAGACACACTGCGGCCCCTAGTGGATAGGAAGAGTACTAGCTTAGTGAAATGAGTGTATAGGACCTATTACACAAAGATGATAGTTGATATCCACTATCATCATTGCAGTACTAGGTGGCACCACGGTTCATAGGTTCATGCATAGACAGTAGGGCCACCTACTGTGATACAAATTGGCCCAAATTTTGTATTTCTGAAAATATGATGCGGGAAATCCATAGACCAACTATTTAATTTGGTGTGGCCTTATCAACCAATAAGGTAATCTTGCCAGGCCCAAGGTCAAGCAATGGCCAACCCATACTGAGCCCTATAGGTAGTGTACTGGTACAAGCATGTTACACCAATCACACAAGCCTACTCTACAAGCCATTAGATTAAAGAACCTGCTTGAAGACTGAGGGTGCAGAGTAGCAGACAGGTAGTTGGAACCAGGCAAAGATGCAGACAAAACTGCTCATACCTTAGCGTCATGATAGACGGCCCCAGTGCTTATTGAATTATTTATGACCAGGTAAGCAAAAACACCCCTCTGCAAGGAAATTCATTACCAAAGTTCATGTCAAGATCTTTAAAATTAGACATCATTGGGTTAAATACTCCTAGTAGTTATGTCAGAACCCCTCCAATTTGCTTGAAGGTTACCCCCTGTACTCCTATTTTGAACATACACATTACAAAACACATGTGACAAGAAGGCGTCTTGAAACCCCCTGCACTAAGCTCCCTTAATTTACATGGCTTGCTAGTACGGTAATAGCTTGATGATTGGAAGGAGTGGGCAGAGATTTCACCATTCCATCACCCCTACTCTCATCCTCCCCTTGCCTTGAGCCTAACTGATATTCCAACCATTCTCACCCTGCCCTCAGTCTAATCTCACCATTCGTCCACCCTTAAACCAATTGAATTTTCCTACCCTGGTCAAGTCAGAATATATTATATTGTATTGTAATAGACAGGTTCTGGGGATAGAGAAAACATGATTGCTACCCTTACAGTTACAAGGAGGATCGGCTTCATGTATTGTAAAGCATCAACAGAGTACAAGAGTCATTATATGTCATAAAAAGTTATTTATGTCTTTCCTGAAGCTGTGGTACTGCTCAGGGGAGACTGCTTCGCACTGCGAGATTTCAAGTCTAAGCAATGACAGAGGAGGCAATGCTGGACAGCGATGTTATATACTTGCTGTGTACAGCGCACCCCTTGCAGCGAGAGGATGAACCTGTTTGCCCCACAGAGTCCTGCAGCAGCCTAGCGCTGCCATTGGAGTATATCATAAGAGATTAGAACTGCATCTCATCTGTAGTCAAGAATATCTAGATTTCAAAATTGCTTTAGACTTGGCAAGCGAGAGTGTCAAGCAAAAATCTTCTGTCCTCCAATAGATAAAACCAGCCCCTAAGCAGTAGCTGGAAAATTTGTCAGTAAACTAAAGATGCACCAAACACCATCTAAAATTGAAAATTTTCCTGGGGGGCCATGCATCAATACCTTTATAATTGGGGTCTAATAATGCACCAAATGCCCTCTCGAGTTAAAATTTTTCCTGGGGGCATGCCCCCATACTGCCTACCACAGTCATTTTGCTTGGCTTCATTTCACTTACAAATTAGTGGAGCTTCACTTGTGAACAACCTCTAGCCCATTCAGCGTCTTCTCATGGCTATGCACCCACCTTACCATCTTTTCTCAAAATCCTGGAACCTCCCTTTTTGCAGCTCGTTATCATACAGTATCAAACATCATAAAACGCCCAAAAGTATTGTTTGAAACCAGTTTTTTTTTCTATTTTCTTGCCCAAAAAGCATCAAAATTCCTATTTTTCCCGGAAGGCGGTATGATGCCTGCAATTAGCAACCTAGAAACTCTGTTTTCTATGCTAATTGACTTATTGTTTGGCACAAAAACGTTTAATTTTATACCTAAAAAAATATTCAAATTTTCATCTCCATTATGCCATCTAATAAAATTCAGGATTTTGGTCACAGAGGAAAAAATGAAAATATTTCCATATATATCCTAAGGGGAATTTTCACACTTCCAATAGTCATGCTCAAAAATGGCTTCAGCTCATCATAGAAAACACCCTGAACTTTGGTTTCCCCTTGTCTATGTTGCCCTATATTTATTTCTGACAAAGATATGGCCTCCCATACCAGCAAGGGTGACGATAATACCCCCCTAACGATAATACCAGTCACTACTCTATACCCAACATCCTTGAATATCTGAGTTCCTCGATGCCCCCCCCCCCCCCCCCCGGACGTAAAAGTGAACAAACAAACAAACCCGACATCTCTCCCCGTATGGCACGAATACATTGGGCTACTGCTGGTTCTCTGTTCACCTGTTGGCTGCCCATACCCGATGTCTACCAAATGGATATGCCAACTTAAGCCCTATGTACTTTGGTGAAATTTAATCGTGGACATTTAATGTTACCGACAGTAAACAATACTGACAACAGGTAAATTGTCTTGTTGTTGGATCTGGGTGAATGCAGAGGAAAATGCGCCAGGTTGAGGCGTCCTCTGGTCGTAATCAACATATTTCTTTGTAATAATATGAACTTTGAGGGATCTGGAATCAAGGTGGTATTGTCGAGTTTACTATATTCCAACTTTTGCTACGGCTACACACGTAGAACTCACTAGAACGACAAATACCGTAATCTCCCGCGTATAAGGCGCAGCCTGCGTATAAGGTGCACCTAGAGTTTTGGAAAATTCTCAAAAAAATGAAAAATTCATAACTTTGGTTCTACTGAATGAATTTTCAAAATTCAAAAACCTATGGGTAGCTTGGCCACCTTGGGCCCTCCTGGGCCCCATTTTGTCCTATTATGACCAAGGGGGCATGTAATATATCAAAAGAAAGGTCTTGGTGTCCCCCTTGTGGATCCAATGAGAACTAAACCCCCCGTATAAGACGCGCCTTATACGCGGGAGATTACGCTAGTAAGTAACCGCCCTGAGCCATCTGTGATAATAGCATCACCTCGCTCAATCTTAGTTTACTGGTACTTTATCTATCAGAGCATATAGGTACCTGCTTTTGTGCATGTTTATATATTTTTTCCATCCAAATTGAAAGAAATATAAATAGATGAAAAAAAAAAATATCAAAAGTAGGATCCACTGTTGCTGTTCCAGATGTGAGAACACCAAATATCCTTAATACATCATGGTCAGCGTACCGACGGTAGTTGTGCCAACTTGATCTTTCTTATCGACTACTATTCCCATTAGAAGTGTGTTACTGGAGGATAGATGAGCCGGATGATCCACCGATGGATGCTCAGGGTGTGAGTACCAAGGTCTTCAAGCATTCTATTCGGTTGCCAATAGAAACATTACACAAGAGGCAACCGGTTTTGAATCTGTGGGAGAAGGCTTTTCTCACAGCCATCTGGTTCAGCTTGTCGGCAGTTCGATGAGCGCACAACCACCACCAGGGATGAAAGTCTTCAGGGATTTTCCTGATTTCAGGGATTTTGAAGTTCCAAGGCCCTATATATTCATATAAAAACCCAGGTTTTTAGGGCCATATTGGACCATTTCAGGGATTTCCATGTGCTCTGACTTTCATCCCTGCACCACCAGTGTGGGGCATAGCAGCCTGTTTATTTGGTCCGCGCTCATGCACTTTACTCCACTAAAGATTCATGACAGGCATCCACCGCCCCACAGCAGTACCATAGCAACCGACATATAGAGTGCTGGCCAGTTCAGGGTTCCCCGCTCAGCCCGGTACTAGTTTGTACTACTACGCTACGGTCGGCCTTCTATTCCGATGTAGCAGGTTGTCACACACCAAGACAGTGTGCATACATTTAGCTATTATTTACCATCGACTTCACACTTTCATAAGGCAAAAAAAAAAAATGTTTGTTTCATGTAACCCGACCCTACCTAGCCGAACAGGGCCGAGCCTTTTTTTGTCTTCATTTTTGAAGGTTTTTGGGCAAGTTTTCAGCCATTTCCTTGGTAATACCTGAGTCACTGTAACTCATTCTAGTAGTTCTTTTTTTTAAAAAATGCAAAATAAAAAATGCTGACCTACCCTACCTAATTTCTTTCAGCATGTTACCTGAGACGCAACCTTTTTCGGCCTAAACTGGGCACACAACTCATATTAATCACATTTTATATATTCATGCCACTTGCAAGCTATTATTTCATTCTATACATATATATTAGGCATAATTCCATATACTTATGGGGAGCTGTATCAACACCGGACCATTTTTGCAATGGTTTGTACTCGGGGGTTTGTACAAGTACAAACCTCTTAAACACACTCTCCCAAGCTTCCCTAGCCCACTTAAAAGGGTCTATTTCTCCTCTTTACTCTCCTTTCAGGATGTGTGTGGTGCACATATGCGCGGGCACTGACACATTCTAATGTGAAATTGTGTAATGTCGTTCTCGCCATGAATATGACCTTAGCTGTCGAAATGGCGTTAAACATCTATTACTCACAGTCACTCACTCTCCCAAGCATGGCTGAAATACTAGGCAAAATCTATAACAAGAAGTGCTAAAACACCCTTATTGCATATGAGAATGGAAATACAGAAGGATGCATTTTAATTTGACCTCGTTAGAATCTACTGCCCAAACTTCAGAATGAATAGACAAGAATAACTTACTATAATTTTATAGTGCGTTTGATAACCCCTGTGTTCACAAATCCTGCATTGTGTGCACATGTAAGCCCCATCCACTGCAGGGCCCCGGTGTAGGGCCAGCTCAGGTACTGTATTACACACAGGGCCCTCCCCACATTCACAGAAACTCGAACAAAACACCTTCTTTTAGCAGAAGTTCTTAAAGGAAATAGTAATGATAGAATTACAACTCTTCTAATTTTGTATTTCTCAAGATCAGCTTTAGCCATTCTGGTTGAAAGATGATATTGACTGGTATTAATGTACACATTCATGTAACTGCTTGTTGGGTATGTGTGCATTGCGGCCGGGTGGCAGCCTCCCCAGCGTCTCAGTGCTTCCTGCTTGACGGTGGACGCCGGGGATGGGCGTCACGCCCAGCGCTGCACAGACTTGATCAATGCGGCACCAATCTCCTGGCTCCCGCGCGAACTGAACCGCGTTCCCGCCAAGTGTCCGCGCGCGCAGAAAGCCGCGTCCCCTCCAGATCAATATCGTCTGCTCAATGGGCTTTTGACGTTGGACGCCAGCACTGAGTTTGTGCATTACAATTTAAGACTGGTACTCTGTGGAGTTTTCTAATTTGACATATCAGTCCCTAGTAGAATGACTTTGGTCGTGGTTGGCGTACTCTGTAGACAGACAATAATTATGCTTCTTGTGACACATGTGCCAATGTGCTATATAGACAAAGGTTCACGAGAATTAGTCACTGCTGAGGGTTATCACTCGTGGCAACGCTGAGTGTTGTAACCCTCAGTGGTGACCTTTGTATTTATCCTTTGTATTTACGGTATATCATGTTAATCTAGTAGATGTGTAAAATATTCCATTTATTTGGCATTAGAAATGATTTGATCATCAGTTATGTGACCATTTAGGAATGATCTACCTGGCAGTGTGATACGGGGTAGGGTTATCCTATTAAAAACAAGAGTTATTGAACAAAAGTTCTGGTGATGTAGAGTTCAATGTAGGAATATTCTCTAACATCAAAAAATATTTTTAAACGCTTCAATCTTGCACCCAGGAAAGGAGATACACAAGTGGCTCTTAACTCCTTCTAATTGTAGTAGTGACATACATTCCTTTGACACTGACTATTAGGCTAAGAGAGAACTAAGCTTTTTTTAAGGAAATTTGCTATTTTCCCTACTTTTTCTCTCCAGGAAACAAGTATTTCTTTCCGTTGTTAGTGTCACAAATAGACTCTGTCAAAGATAGTGATGTTTTTCATGACGATTTGAAATAATTATGCTAGTACATGTAATCCTGTCAATCATAATGTCAGGTTGTTCCTGTACAGTACTATGTTAAAACCATCATAATTCCTTTTATGCATCCTAAATTTGAAAAAAAAAAAATATGTTATGAAAATATTCTCTTTATGTCGGAAAGCAGTATGATGCTATTGCCTCCCTTCTGTCATGTTTGATATTACTTCATGTTCAATTTCTTCCCGCGCATTTTTGAAAATTATCAAATCATTTGAGATATTATTTGATATTGCTTTGGCAGACACTTATTCCAAACACAGAAATCCCAGACTTCCGGGTTTGTAATACCATGATTACTAATTTTCGGTTAATATTTCTGTAAATTTTCTTAATTTCCTGGTAGAATATGTCCAGAATCATAGGTTTTCATGGTTTTTGTTGTGTTCAGGTAACGGGGCCGAAAAAAATTAGGGGTAGGTACCTTAAAACCCCGTCTATAAGTCGACCCCACCTATAAGTCGACCTGCCTCTTTGAGAATCAAAATCCTGGGATAATGCTAGGACCTTTATTCTATTGGCCAAATTGGCGATTTTGTTGATATTTTGATTAGCCAATTTATGTATCAATTAGCCAAACATTTTTTTTTAAGTCTTGTATTACCCTGTATATATGGCACAGTTTATACACGAGGATGGAGCCCTACTGCGCCTTATAGATTCAGCTGAATTGGGGGGGGGGGGTGCATTATTGCACAGTAAAGCCCTAATTAATACATAGTAAAGAACAGTACCAAACTGTTCAAAATATTACTGCAAATGTGCCTTATAGGTATTCCATGAACTCAGGTTTAGCCTTCTGTGCAGGGGATTGACTTATATGTGAGGCCTAAGCTGGAATAGTTTAACTTCTAACTTGATTTGAAAACGGGGAAAAGATATAAAACAGTGTATTTCTATTTAGAAAAAGGAAGGGGGGGGGGGGAAACTTTCATTATTGTCACCAGTACACAGGAAAAACAAGGGTAAACTACAAAATAAAATCCATCAGGAAAAGTAAAAAGGATTCGGAAATTACAGTAGGGGCCTTATTAATTTTGAGATTACACTTATTCTTGAAGAACCGATTTTTTCTTATAATTAAATTCAACTATTGATTTTGGAGTCCCTATGAATATCTCAGTTCTCTACTTACCTTTAGGCCTAATTACCAAATCAAAAAGGATATCTCATTGCAGAACTCAGGGATATTGATGTACCATAATGATGATAACTGTGCTTAGGCTTGTATGTAGGGCCAAAGAGTAAGTTAAGGGAGGGAGGAAAAATCTCTCTTTATAACAGCACTATGTGCTATAACCATGATAAGCCAATTTGGCAAATCTTGAAGAAATAAAATTAGCCAAAATGAGATTTGATTCGCCATTGGCAATTTGGCGAATGGCTAGCATTATCCCTGAAATCGACCTATAGAAAAAATGCTAGAAAAATATTTACACTATAATTTATCATATAAGAACCCCTCCTATAAGTCGACCCCCCTCCTTGGGGAAAAAAAATCGACTTATAAGAAAAAAAAAAAAAATCAACTTAGCCTGGGTTTTATGGTAGGTAGGGAATTTTTTTTTTTTTTTTTTTAAAGATCTTTTTTAGGCCGGCTGTAAATTTTCGGGCCCACACGACGCGAATTTGACATGCGAGATCATAAAAAAATCTTCCATGTCTCAATATGTGCCAAAATATCCGGTTTTCCCCAAAAAATGCCCATAAAATAGTAAATAGTTAGGGTAGGTCCAAAAAGTTAGGGTAGGTAGCGTTACCTTAACACAACAATTTTTTTTTCAGGCTTTATTATATTAAATATTCCTTCTTTGCCTCATTTCAGAAGGCCAAGAAGCCCCAGTTGGTGGGCAGTACAGAGGATCTGTCCTATAACAGTGGTCACGACACAACCCCTGAGGCCATTCACGACGATCATGATGACATACCAGCCGACCTCAGCGACGCCGCCGACAAGGAGGTGGCCATGGCCTCCCCTTCTACTTCCGCTACTTCCGCTTCCGGCGGCGTGTCCTCTGTCGTCGGTCAGTCGCAGCCTGCAACTGCAGGGCGGACGTCGGTGGCGTCCAGCGTGGGGGGAGGAGGGGAGGGCATGGCCTACATTGGAGAGACTGGCTCTAAATGTGACTACTGCCTCCTCACCTCCGAATGCAACCGGGTGGGACGGCCCGAAGACCTCCTGTACTGTAAGGACTGTCAGGCCAAAGGTAAACCTAGCTTCCTGTTCTATTCACTTGTTTGTATTAACACACTGGAGGTAAACAACCTACAGTTTCTTGTTTGTGAAGACTAACTATAGTATACATAATCTTGGATACATAAAGTATCTGTACGCAGATATAACGCAGAATTACATTTTTTTTACATACCTTAGTAACTTGCATACTAGTATAAAGTAAACCCACGTATAAGTGCCCAGTGTAAGACGCACTCTGAGTTCAAGGCACACACATAAGGTGCATCTGGCCACTGTTTGTCAAACTACATGATTTCTCACTGCCTGCAAGGAACATGCAGACTTTGAGAGGGTCCTAAAAAGGTGCATCAAAATGAAAGTGTCCGATGGTTGGGGCTCAAAAATCAATCTTGTCAAAAAACGAGTAGAAATGAACCAGATGTTCACACAGATCATACTTCCTAAGGGACCTTCTTTTTTTTCTTTTTGCTCTCCTTACCCAAAATTAAGCTTATATTTGAATCCAGAGATGTCAGACCTTCAGAGGTCCGTCTATTTTCAGATGTTCAAACTTTCCTAAGAATCGGACATCTCAGAGTGATCTTCCAACTTGTGGTCATAATTTGGATAGAGAGAATTACATTAATCATAGATACCCTTACAACATTTCCTTTCTACTTCTAGGGAGCCCAAGGCTGAGCATAGTTTAGGCTTCAGCAGGTGGAATAAAGCATGCTTTGTGCTGCCCGCTAGCCTTTTCTAGACAAACCACCTTTCAGAGATCAGAGGATCTCTGAAATATCATTTCAGAGGACATGAATCTAAGCTGGCTGCTGATTGGCTGAAGTTCTGACACAGTGTTTTTAATTGTTTTTCTATGACCATCCATTCTAGAGATGGTTTTAAGTGAGGGGAACAGGTTGAAAGGAAGACAAGATGGGTGCTTTTAGCATAACACATTGGGGGAGGGGGGGGGAATGGGTGCTTTGCTATCATCCAAAGATCTTCAGAGGTTGAGCCCATTACCAACTGACACCTCTGAATTTAAAGGAAAAATTAGATCTATACCTAATTGTCTGCTTTTGGCATGCATGCCAAAAGTCCATCCATTCGAAATACACTGTAAAATGCCTATGGCTATTTCCATTGGACCCCCTTTCTAAGCGTTTATGTGCTAAAGATAGGTACCAAAAATTAGTCCACTTACACCTAAGTATTGGTGTTATAAAGTGTGTGGAACACATTAGATTGTTTTTTTTTTTGTGTGTGTTTTTTTTTTTTTTTTTAAATGAAAAAATCGGACTATGTCACTTTAACTTTCATGTATCAGCCGTGCCTTATATGTGAGTGATTAACTCGAAAAGCGAGTTATAAGGAGACACACTGGGGCCCTGCACTTTCAGTCATTTTGGTGGTGCGAATAAGTTTTAAAAAAACGATGGAAATTTTATATATAAAAGGCAGAATTACTTAATGAATTTTGTAGTGCCATTAAAGGAGGAGATGTAGGGGTCTTGCAGGAAAAGGTATTTAATTACCAAGTTTTGTAAGTTTTGAGAAATTGTCAATATTGTACAGACTCAGTTGGTTGGCAGCCATAAGACGCTTTTTGCCTCCAATGGTGAAGGTATATGATGTTAATCCATGTATCAACTTTCCCGCCTTTTTTTGGCAATGTGGTGCGAAAAGCTCAGTTTTGTCGGGAGTTATATGAATAGTGGCTTGGTGGTGCGAATAACCTGGGTGAGGGAGTGCTGATGCAACAGGATGAGTGCACAACTCATCCACTCATGGGAGCTAATCACAGGCTTTTCACTTTTTGAGTTATCAGCAATTTACATTGCTGCATTATATTTCCGGTACCCTTCCACCTCCCCTTCCACTAACTGTCACAAGAAAGTTACTCTGGACGGAGTGAATAAAACATCTACATCATAGACAAAGTCTTATTAGTCAAAATGTGACATACATCAGCCTTAATTCTGTGAGATGTAATTAAAGAGTGATCATTTTTTAACAACAGGGACCCCCCCCCCTGTTGAGGAGGTAAAAAAAATTTTACCCCCCCCCCCATAAGGGACGAACATCGCGCATGAATGTGCCCTTTTAACCTATAATAACGTGCAGGGTTTTCCACTGAAAACAGGTGGAATTTTTTTTTATCCCCCCCCCCCCATCAGAGGGGTTGAAAAAATTCTTACCCCCATGAATGTATGAAAAGAAATCAAAAGAACTGATGATACAATGTTAGAGATAAGTTCTACTTCAGGTCACACCTCATTTGTGGCATTCAAAAAAACATATATGATCAGCATCAGAGTTCCTTTATGGCCCCCGGATGTAAAACTAAACAAACAAACAAACACAATTTTCAAAGCAAGACGACGTCTCAGGTTCGCTGTCATTGTGGGAATCTGCCAATTTCCCACACTTTGGCGGCCTCTTCAGAGGACCATATTTCCAAAAGAAATTGGGTCAAAAGAAACAGAATTTAGTCTATTACCTTCTGTCAGGCCCTTTTCACTTGCACTACAAATGGCAATAATTCTGTAAAACCTCCCTAAGAAGCCGAACCCCGAACTTGACAATTTAGAAGCCATAATTGAGAAAATTTAAATTTCATTCTTTTGTATTTTACTTGATTTGAAACCTCCCCCAGAAGCCGACCCCTTAACTTGCAACCTTTCTATAAGCCGAATTAGGTAGGCTCAGGGTAGTTTCTCTACATTGGCATTTTGAGTAATCAAAGGTAGGCAAATATTGGACATGATTCCTATGGCAACAAGTAATGTACAGTTAGGCCGCCTGTTACCGGTACCTTAGGTGATACATAGATTTTTGCTGTTTGTGGAGAGATTGCGAAATAATCAATGATAGCATGAAATAAACAGGGGGACTTGAATTATTTTCACCGTTTGTAAGTGACTTAAGATATTGACGCCTGACACTGTATGTTTGGTATGCCAATAATAGACTCAGAAAAATTAGGTACGGGGGTATCTGATATGTAAATCCTTTTAAAGACATAGAACATTTATTTAGCTAGATTATCTAAGACTCTTGATATTGTGGTCTAAAAGTTGGAGTGTTCTTGGTGTGCGCCAAATTATTTACCACTTGTTAGGAGAAGGCTAAAAAGAACTTTGGACATATAGCACACACTGCATAAGGGCATCGAGTTCTTGGGCGCTCTTCAGTTACCAAGGATGCTGTATGTACCGTAGCGCCTGTAGCGGTGGGAAGTTGGGCTGGGCCACATTGGAATTAATCACACTGATTACAGCGACGACTCTTCCTGGAGATTCGTAAGTGTGGAAATTAATGCGACTGTCTGGTTTCCATGACAACCGGACGCGCGTGCGGCTGAGCTGCTCCTTGGTCAGGAATATTGATGATATATAGCGTTCTTCTGGTCATGGAGTCGCACTGACACAACACCTATTTCTGTCTGCGGCAAAAGACTGGGCTACTCAATACCCATCAAACGAAATGCTCCAACCCTGTCAGAGCACACGAGGTCATGATACTAGTTTGACTGGTGTCCTTCGGTGGCAGAGTTATGCTGTCAAGGAGCAGTTCTAGCTAGAAACCGGCTTTCATAAAGTGCCTGCGTCTATCCAGTAAGTAGGTCAATAACACATAAAACACACACAGGCGCGTGCTATGTGGATGGTGAGTAGATATCTGTGTATTCATGTGTAATAAATCTGTGCATCACATGTTGTGTGCACAGCGTGTGTACAGTAAGTGGGATTAGTGGGAAAACACCCCCTGTGCAAGCCATTAGGCTGTGTGTTTACCACGGAGGCATCTACAGGTTGTGCCGCTGTCTAGTGCTGAGTGTCGGTCTGTCTGCCACACCCACACATCCACCCACCGTAGGGCCGTAGGGCCCTGTGTACCGGCTCCACCACTGACCCCCGTGACGTCCCTCCCCCTGTTAGATCCCGGCGTGCCCCACCGGGCGCGTGCTGCCTGATGACTGACCTCTGTCTGTTCTCTGCCCTAACAGCACACCCCTCATGCATGGACTACTCAGAGGACCTGGCCAAACGGGCCCGCAACTCACCATGGCAGTGTATCGACTGTAAGACGTGCTACGTATGTGAAGACGCTGGAGACCCTGTAAGTAGTGCACTGACAAGCTCCATCTACTACACTCCTGCTGTCACCCTGTCTATTATTCAGCTACGCCCGGGTGTGGGACAGTGAACTGGTGATGAATGAGCAGCTCTACTGCACTCGGGGTCACACTGAGCAGCTCACTACTGGGTCTACTTGACACTAGGCTACTGACTGGGTTACTGCAATCTTGTATTGACGAGAGACATGTTTGATATAGGGCATCTATCTCCTTCAAAGATAAGGTCATCATGCCATCTACAGCTAGCGGGGAATGCATACATTAGTGACCCAGTGCTGGCTGTTCCATCTGTTATTACCTCGTAAATCTAGCTATGACATTGTAGCTTTGCATCAGAGACTAACGATGGCATAACCACACCTCTCAGATCTCTTGTATTCAGCCTCATATATTAGATCGCTAGGACCTTTTATATTCAATATGTCTCATTATTGTCACTTTTGTGACGTCTGAATGTATTGTTGATATATGCTCTTTTTTTCCTATTGTTCAGGATGCTATGCTCTTCTGTGATGCATGTGACAAGGGGTACCATATGAACTGTCACCACCCCAAGGTGTTAGACAAACCTACAGGTTAGTACAATGTTCCAATTAATGCTATCACATCCCAATCCCAAAGTGATATAAACTCAGAGCTTTTCAGGCAAGTGTATTTTTACAATATAATAAAACCATCACCACCCCTAGGCATTAGGCAAAAGCCAGTGTGTCTTATAATGTAGAAATTAGGCACTAGTGAGTATGCCTCGTCACATGCTCCTATATAGACTGGCGGCAATCCATGAGCTCTCCTCCCAACGACATTATAGCTCCTATAGGACTCAGTATGGAGGCCTAGTGGAGCCGACATTTTGAATTTTGCTGGTTGAGGTAAAACCCACTGATAAGACATAAACCATGATGGGTACCTTGTCCCTGGTGAACACCCACTTCCAGGGACATGCTGGTCCCATCTTATCAGTGTGTGTCGCCAGAACCAGCCCCAGACCAGCTAGTGGCCAATACAATGTAGCCCTAATAAATCACACCTATCAGCTCCCCAATGTGTTAGAAAAACCTACACTGTCAGCGTCATCACGTGTTGGACAATCCTACAGGTTTTCAATAAATGTCAAGTTAGTAATTCCAAATCAAAAGGTGTAAGCAACGGCTCAGTATCTCTCCCTGACTTGTATTAATCATATAAGGTCAGGGTATGAGATATAAAATATTATCATGCTGCCAAAGAATTGGCCCCCAGTACCGAAAGGTGTTCTACCTCTGGTAGTGTCAAATAGGTAGGGACAGAAAGTTAAAAATCTTTCTAGTGCACTTTGAATGATATTTGTAGTGATAGTCTTAAATGTGAGAAGACAAGCAGTAATGATAGCCCGTGCGTCCAACATAGACTATTCTTTCTGCTCCCCTATCTTTTTTTTTCTAAATTACCTGTTCCCTTGCTTGTGTCAGTCACACCTACACCAAAGACCATATTGCATTTTAGGAAAGTGGGTGTGTTCTAAGTGTGTGTTGGAACTGGGAATCAGCAACGAAGAGTCGTTAGACCATGCAAGCGAGCAGGACTTGAGTCAGAGCAGTGGCAACGGAAGTTCAGAGAATAACAACACCAGCAGTGTCAACAAAAACACAGGTCCCAAAACAGGTAAGCCCTCAGCAGCAATGTCTTGTCTTTGTGTTCTCATCCCAATTTTGAATTGTTCAGCCAACCAAAGCAGTATATTTTCTGAATGTAGTAATGCCCGGGTCTCCCCCCCCCCCCAAAAAAAAAAGAAAAAAAGAAGAAGAAAGAGTATGGCCAAAGTCTCGAGAAAATACGGCGATGAAAGTCTTTGGAATTTCCTTGAATTCAGGTTTTTTTGAGATCCAAAGACATATTCATATACAAAAAGCCATATTTCAGTGATGCCACTTTTCCTGGTTTACCAGGAATTTCTGGTTTTCATTCATAGATTCCTGTGTTAAATTCCTGGGATTATGTGTCCAAAAGTCCAGTTTTCCTGGTTTTTGTCGGCCAGTGGCATCTCTAATATATAGAGGCCTCTATTTTAATATTTCAATGGGTTACTCCCACCTTCTGCCAAATATCACAAGAAGTACATGCACAACTATGTCCCATCTTGTGTTTTAAGGTGGATGACTGCCTTGCCAAATCCGTTCTCTGCCTGATGTTTCTGGCATACACACATACATACTTCTTTATGGTCAGTTAAAGAATGAACAAAATCGTAGCAAAAATCTAGTTAATTTGAATGACATTCCATGCATATTATGGTAAACCTCTGCATGACCCTATGGTAGCTTCATGGATGAATACCTCATAAAATCTTTACACTGGGGTTTTGGAAAAAAAGAAAAAAGTCACGCTGAATACGTATATACCAAGGTAAATTCAGTAAATCTGAAAATAGTGTGCGAAACTTAAACATTTTTGGGACGTACAGCTTTCAGGGATTGTTTAAATTTGATGGGAACGCTTTAGAAAAACAGAGGTTTGTAAGAGATGTCCAATTTCCCTACACATTTCTATAGTAAATAGACTTTTTTGCAACTAAAGCTTGGAAGTTGCTTTTAAGAAAGATGTTACCGTAATCTCCCGCGTATAAGACGCGTCCTATACACCAAACAAAATGCTGCTGGGTCTTATAGCTTACTCTCAAGTTGGGGGTGCGTCTTATACGAGGGGTAATTTTACTATAGAAATGTACTAATCTTACAAAATTCAGCCTATAGATGAGTCTTATATGTGAAACAGACATTGGCAAGTTAGGGGTGCGTCTTATACATGGGCTGCGTCTTATACGCGGGAGATTACGGTAGTAGTGTTTATCAGGAGAATATGTGAGAAATTTCATGTGTTTCTAATAGGCAGTTTATGAGATATTCATGTTTTTGTATTTTGATTTTTGGCCTCAATAAATAAATGTTTGCTTCAGGGAGTAGTGGCCATATTTTTGCTTTTTTTCCTTTGTCTTCAACAAAGGAATTTAAATCTCAACAGTGATAGAGAGTGAGGTTTTGCGGCTCTATCTCGAGCCACAAACTGTTCCAACTGCGCAGCTTCGAATCCCATCGAAAACATGTTCCTTCCCATTGGTTGCCTGGTGCAAAACACGTCCGCTGACGACGGGATTCGAAACTGCGCGGCTGGAATGGAAGGTAAAGATCGTTGTTCCAACACCTCTGCAAGTCACCGTTAGCGGCGAAGGTATGATTTGCCTTAAGATTTGTCTAAGATCATCCCAAGCCATCACAAGTACTTACTGATAAAGCACAATATACCCAATGGAAATGCTCCATTCACATTTGGATGCAGAGACAAAGGCTAGAGCTTGCTCTACATCCTCGAACTTGTGTATTTTGATTTTAAAATAAGAACAGGACACTATTGCATGATTCTTTTGTTTATTTCCCTTACAATGTGTTTATTGGTCATATATGTAGAAGCGATAAGTATATGAATAGGAACAAGTGAGATATTGTTAAAACTAGGCACAAGTTGAAACATGGGTGGTTGGTTTGGCCTTGAAGACCAGGGAAAGAAAGCTATGACTGATGCTTGATTGGTCTAGACACAGCTATACTTACCTACTTGTCACTAAACACATTAAACCAGTTGAGTGTGAAGGCAGAGGGGAGAAGGGAAGACTGACACAGGTTTGTCCCATCGTACCTTGGGACAGAGTGAGGACTCTTGGAGATGTGGGGGTATGTAGGGACATGGTCTACTGCACTTAGCAATACACGTCCACCTTCAATCAGATCCTTATCCTATCAAAGAGGGCAATAAAATATAATTAAAGCATTCAAGAGAATACACATCTAGTGGACCAACCACCGACTGTGCTTCTGACCTTGAGATTAACCCCCAAATAGCCCTATGCCTGCTGTAGTACGAGTATGGTAGTTGCAACAGGTCACCAGCTAAAGAGGGGAGGGGTAGGTGCTGACACCATCAGACAATCACCAGTGGGTGTGGTAGGCAGGGGGGGAGTGGGTGGGTGGTTGTAGGTAGCCAGACACAGCACTGGGTGTAGGAGGTGGGGGGGGGGGCAATCAGCAGTCCTTGGTGGATGGGGCTACTCATTCATGCCTCAGTAGTCCTGGTTGGGCAGGAGTAGGGTCAGTGGCTCAGGCCAAATTAAAAAAAAAAAAAAGAAGTTTGTTTTCAGTTACCCGACCGACCCTAGCAAAACGGGCAAAAAAACTTCTTTTTTTTTTATGATTTTGAAGAATTTTGTCTCATTTTTTTCACATTTTAAAGAATTTTTTCATTACTCTTTGAAGGATTTTTCCTGTACCCTTTTCGTGTTCTTCCCCTCTCTCACAGTTATCATTTCCCATCATTATTTTACAATGAAATCTAAGAATTCGATACATCCATTGATATGTGCCCTAACATTTCCTATGACCTACCGACCCTACCATTTCAAGTCATGTTACTGGAAACACAACTTTATTTATTCTTGGCCTTAGTAGATGCCCACGGGCTATCAAGAAGCGGTGGTGGGGGTGGGTGGACCCACCCACCACCCAACCAGCTACTCTCAGATCTCAGTAAGAGTGTTTCATACCTGTGTTCATGCCACAGGTGTAGATTGATGTTACGATATATCAGTAAGGCTCTATAAAACTATTGGGTGGGACTGATGCAGTCCTGTGCCCCCCCACTTTCTCTGTTCTCTTGTTCCATGCTTCCCCCCCCCCCCCATTCTGGTAACTGGTTAACGTTTGAATTGCTCTCACTTAAAATTGCTGTCTAGTTTTCTTAGTGCCATGAGAAAGAACATGTAATTGAATCTTGTGGCAAAAATGTGGAAATTAAGTTACCGTAGTTTTAACCCATAGGCGCGATACACCTTAATTGCACTACAATGTATTTATGTTCTGTCTCGTAAGAAAGTAAATTTAATTCCATGTTTACCCATTTCATTTAGACGGTGGAGGAGCATCTTGTTTACCAACGCCAAATGACTCACCTGTCTACTTCCAAGACCTACACGATGCCCGCATGGACCGCACCAACCATACAGCAAGCCATGACATAAAGGAACATCACAGACCAAGGTAAGCATTAGCAAATCAATATAACAGATAAACAAATGGTCATCCCTTGATCTGAGATTATTAAATGAACTTTTCTAATGAAACGATTGTCTCTTCTCAGTGTATTGCAATGGAGACACTGCTGTCGCACAAAATAATGAAAACCAAGTTGTCAACTTGGTTGCATTTTGGAGGGGGTGCTATCCCTCGTTCGTTCTTGATTGAGTTCCTCAATGGCCCCCGGATGTAAAACTAAACAAACTATCCCTCGTTCTTCCCTTGAAACCTTTTAATGAGCAAATGATACCTAGCTACTGTCATGCTGTATTATTGTATTGTAAACTCTTCTTCAAAGAGATTTTCAAATTCTTAAAAACTCTGCAATCAATTCTCTTTACAGTTTAATGCTTAAAATTTCCAACCGACACACCATGCCTTCCCTTCCACGTTTGTCGGAGACACTCCCAGCTGTGGTTCCTGATGCTTCTGAATGGTCTATTGACGATGTCGTCCAGTTCTTCCGCAGTGTAGGATTTGTGGATCAAGCTGAAGTGTTTAGAGAACAGGTATTTACCCAGTTGTATTGTCTCTTAACATAGATAAAATGCCTTCTCCTAAATGAATATCATATGATGGCATTTTCTTTTCAATATCAAGAAGGTACTGTTAGAACCAGTCACCTTTATCAATACCTTTACACCAACTATTTTTTTACGCCTCCTTTGGACTCATCTCACCAGCTCTTGCCTACTGACGTGTTAGTGCAAAGCGATGCTTTCATGTCAGCAGCACATGGGCATGCATCAGTGTAGTTCACACTAACACTGAATGGCATCTGCTAAACAATGTCTCTGTTAACTGCTAGCAGGTGTCGGGGTCCAAGGTAAACAGAACACACCTCCCAGGATCCTGGACTCCGCAGCTGCGGATCCAGGGGTCTCATGGGATCCTGACATTTGTGATGCGCTCACCTGCACAAAGACCACCTGTTGGCAGTTAAGATGCAGGAAGTGAAATCTCATGATTCCCACTTGAACATGTTGCCAGCTCACAGATATGCTGTGTATATGCACAAGAAGGTTAAAAAGAGCATGTGTCCAAACATCAGCCATCATAAAGCTATACCTACCCTTTAAAACAATTCTTATTTAGTAACACGATCAGAGCACAGTTACGTGCCGACACTTGGTATAGGTAGCCTGAGTACGCTGGGGCCAAGCTCCTATGGCAGGCTTCCCTAGCCCAATTAAAAAGGACTGTATCTCCTCTTTCCTATCCCCGCAAATGTGTGTGGTGCACATGCGCGGGAACCAACACATTTTTTCTGTGTGGTGGCCTTCCTCTCTCTGCCCCGCCATCACTAACTGAAGATGGACTCAAAAGAGTTTTGGTCTCATTAGGCACCTCGAACGGTTTGTTTACAGTACAGACCTAAAACATAATTATAAAACTTGTATAGTATCTTTTCCCAGAGCGCCCTTATATTGATTAGATGAAAGAATTTGATGTTACCATTATCAAGGCCTTGTCTTATTTGTGTTTTTAGGAGATTGACGGACGTTCATTGCTACTCATGAGGAGAAGCGATGTCCTCACAGGGCTCTCTCTCAAGCTGGGGCCTGCTCTTAAGATCTACACACATGTGCAACGGCTCCAGATGCGCTGCGATACCACATTATGAACTTCGCAGCTGCGACCTGAGCGGGAGCCGTGTAGTCGAGCTGAGTGGCTCAGAGAGCAGGTCGCAGTTATGTTACTTGAACACAGACTGAAAAATACAGTGTGAGAGAGTACTGCAGAGGCACGAGGTATGTGAATATGCTCGGCCATACTACTGCCGATGTGATAGTCATGTGATAGTTGACCGGTGGCTCCATCTAGGAGGCCCTCTTGAAGCTGGATTTTAAGGTCTGGTCTGATTTAAGCTGGATTTTAAGGACTGGTTATCAGACCAGACCTGTGACAGGATGTACGATCGGAGAACTTGGAACCATATAAGATTTTTTGAGTTTGATGCCCTTGTTGAGACAAGACATTCTACTCTAATGCGTCATCCTTCCATGTGTGTGCTTATAGGTGACAAATACTGTAAACGGCGTGAAGTATGTAATGTTGTAGGAAGCCCAGCATCTTTTAAAAATGTGACCACAATGGCAGTGATAAGAAGTCAGAAATGTTGGATAATGCCTGATTTCACATTAATAAACAATGTCTTTTTATAGAAGGACTGAAATCCTAGTGCACACCAGTTTCTACTTTGGAAGTCTAATGCAACACAGGGCTGCGAAGGAGCCCGTCTGTGCACACCATAGACAGGACAGCTTACTTCCTACCATGGGCTAGTAGTCATTCATTCCTAGGACCGTAATCTTTGTAATTATAGTCACATCTACAACACAAGTTCTACATTAGGTATATGAAATACTTTCAGCAGCTCCCAGTCATGATGGAAAATGTACATCTGTTTGTCAGTTGACAGCTGTACTGTTAATATTTATACGTATCTTCAATCTTAATCCTTTTTAAAAGGAGTGAAAAATAGAGGCTTTTAGGATGATAAAGGAACTGATAGAATCTGATCGCGCAAGAATGCAGTGTAAAACATTGCCAGTGTGGGACTGCTATAGTGTATATGACAATACAAATATGACTCTGGTAAATGATAAAAGTGTATTATATATTAGGTAGCTACCAGTAACACGATTGGTATGCAGTTTTGCACAAATTTGTTTGAATAGAGTAATACATTGATGTAAATGGAATAGCTGTTTAGGCTTGAAAGAATATTTAGGATATATTTTATTTAGATTGTACAATGTATATTCACTATACATGTAATTGTATTAGCCGTTACACCGGTGCCTGTAAATGAAATGCTAGAGTCTTCGCTACATTTGTAAAATACATGGAAGTGTGTGGCAAGGTAACTGTGCAAATCCCTCTAAAGCTAAGTACCAAAAGGTATTGGAAGTTGTTATTGATTATTCTTTTACCATATTGTTAAATACAAGTAAATGTTCACATATACATGTATTATCAACAGACTGCTCTCCCATCGCTGTTATCATTGTTACTACATGAGGCCATTTTGGCGAGTCTTTCAATCACCAAATACTCGTTATTTTATTGGTAATGTCGTTGCTTCCCATACAGGGAACCCGCCTTGACCGGAGAGCTGAGTTTTGATAAGTTCTATATCGCTGCATTTTTGTTTTTGTATCGGCGAGTAGTTTCCTGTCACTGATTTATTCATTACCATTTTGGGTATTATTATAAAGTTGCTTGTACCCAGCCCTCGGCATAAAACGGTAACTGCCAAGTGAATGAAATGAGAAATGGTACTTTAGTAGTAGTATGCATGACCTGCAAGCTAAAGCATTCCTGAAGTTGATCCTGCTTATCAAGATCTGACCACAGACTATATACCTAACTTATTACCAATTACATAGCACTCAAATTGGCTGTACCTCAACTTGTGTATTCAACTAGAGCTGGTTCTCACATTAAATATTACAATTTTTAGATTAAGGCCCAAGTAGTGATACTATACCATTATACCTTCTGTACGTTGTTGTTCACTGTACATATACTACAGTGTTTTACCTTGACAAGTGGGGTTTCATCATGTACACAGTGCTCACCATTGGGTGGAATTTTACCGAACTAGTTTCCTTACGAACCCGCCCACAATGTAGTTTTAATACATTTAGGACATGATAGATCATGTTGGGTTAGACATCAAGTCTTGGTATTGTGCACGTGTCTGTGGTAAAATATCCATCAATAGGCATCTGACTCATACCCTCTACCACCATAGAATTATAACAGAGCTGAAATTGCAGGTGTCACTAAATGAAATAAAATATTTGATTGTCGCTTATGCTATTGCTTTTCTTTAACTTCACATGTGCCATTTCTAATTGTGCCTAAAGTTACCAGTTTCAGGTAAAAGCATGGGCTTTATCTGAATATTTGGATATGTCAAGGTGAAATGGGTCATTCTTGTGATAAGCACAAACCATTGAGGAAAAAGCATTAGGAGGAGGAGTGGGTTATTATTCCCATACACTTCATCTTAAATAACAATCATGGGAGGGATGTCTCTCCAAGATGCCATGGCTGCAGATGAGTCAATAAGCAAATGTCCATGACCAGTGAATAATTTTACAGCGTATTCACCAAGGTGGTTCTGCCCGTATTCAACGAGGCCTTGAATGCGGGCAGAACCACCGAGGTGAATACGCTGTAAAATTATTCACGGGAGTGGACATTTGCATTTATGCCATGGCTCTAGGGGATGAATTTGCTTTTAAATAAAGAATCACAACAATATTTACTCATTTTGTAGAGGTTGGGTCATCATGGTTTGTTTTGATCTGCCATGACACCTTGCTCGACAAAGTAGGTCATATGATACAGAGCTAGCCGCTGCTTTTAGTTTCGAATTAAATGTTCCTTGCGCAGGGCAATATATTTTCTTTAACAGCTCAATTTCTTAGATATACCTTTAACAAGTCATAACATAATACTATTTAACTAGTTCAAACATTCTTTTTTCGTAAAACTTGTAAGAACCATGCCTAAATTAGAAACTAATTAGCTCTGTATAAATTTCAAAATGGCGCCGCTGAATATGCAAGGATCGTATTCCATCCCCCCCATTGAATATGGCGTAAGTAGTACTAATCAATAGTGTCGTCGATATTAGCCATGGCATAAAACCAGATGCTCTATTAGCTTTGCTATCATTAGTCGACTGGTCTGCGAGACTGGCTGAGTTCCTGCTGCGATCCACCAATGATACATTGATTCAGAGATGGAAGTCTTAGGTTTATCCCGGATTTCAGGAGCTTAAGTTCCAGACACCTGCAGAGATGTCAGAGTTTCAGATTTTCTCTGATTTCAGAGTTTCAAAGGTGATATTTTACTACAGAAATAATAAAAAAAAAAAAATTTAAAATGAATATTTTATAATTCTGATAATCCTTAAAGATACACCAAACCCTAAGTGATTAATTTTGAAGGTATTTGTCACTCTGATTAGGGTATAACCCCACTTTTGAAGTGCCCAAAAATAATTTTCAGAGTTTCGCCAAATATCGAACTGACATCTCTGCGTGACCTGTGCAAATTCTATAAGGGGCTGTAATCATCAAGGATTGTTGGCCCAGGTCCTCCTGGGTCATTGGCTGCGCCTTTTCAGTCAAAAACTGACGATCATAAATTGGAACTTTAGATATTTCATCGAAATTTGGGGATAATTAAACAAAAAATCACGGAAACATGTTCTTTAGGATCTAGTCTTTCATTGTACATGCACAATTCCCAATAAAGAATTTTTTTTACCTATAAAAAAGGCTGAAGAAAAAACCTGACATGCTGACTTACTTTCTCATGAAAACGAGGCTCCATAGGATTGCATTGGGTGGTAGATTTCGGCGGTAGACGGGGGGAGGGGTAGAAATAACACATTGGCTCCTATGGGAATTGTGCAACTAAGACGCTTTTTTTCAGCAGGTAAGTTGGAATTTTTTGTACAGGAGCGGTTAAGACTGTTGGTATATGAGTGTAAATCGGACCACCATAATTTTGTTATGTCTACCGCCACACTTCCCGTAGAGACTTGACGCATGCGCGCAGAGTGACCGGTCGTCAGATTTTATTTTATAGCAGTAAATTGAGGGGGTGTATTCGATTAATATTGCCAAACATGAATGGATTATATTCAAAAGCCATTAATTTTAAATCAATCGAATGTATCATTTCTCTGTCAAAAATGCAACTTCCGGCAAGGAGCGCGTTCGCACATGCGCACAGATCGACTAATGGTGCCATGGAAACTGCTTGATTATTACAAAATGAAGGAGAATGACAGTGTCCCATGCCTTTTTATGGTTAATGTGGATCCTTATTCAACACCTGCTGCTGTTTTGCAATGCTTAACTCGCCAGGAGAGGTGTATTTGCCAATGAAAGATGTGAGCGATGATGGGTGTATTCTCCATAGGCTTAACCATTGACAACTGACAGACTGTCACTATAGTGCCAGTCACCTACGGTAGGTCATGGACGAACCTGGGCCAATCGTGCATTGCATGCGTTCAATCTTTCAGTGGTGGCTCCAACTAAGGGTTCATCTGGAAATAGTTGCCAGCAGACATCAGTTACAGATGGGGTAGGAGATAACCTTGAACGATTTTCTACTGTCCAGTGATTATTTTGGACTGAACGTGTGTAGACAATATTTAAATCGTTCTAAAGACTAATAGCTTAAATGTCTGAAATTTAGAGTAATTCTCATTTATCTTATGTCAAAAATGAAAACATTCTGACAAAAGCTTTAAAAAAATTGTTGTACCACGTTGCTGCGAATATACCGTATTGGCCTGTATAAGCGCTGGGGTCTTGAATGAGCGCCATCGGGTATAGGGGTATTGAAATTTTGAAATACACTGATTTAAGTCTTGAATAAGTGCTGTTCTTGAATGAGTGCCAGTGGTATGGCCTAGTTGAAAAATAATGAGCGCCCGGGCGCTTAAATACAGGCCAATACGTTAGCTGTTTTGTGTAAAGGCTCTCGGTAAGTTTGGAGATATTTACCCTGCTTATCATTACTAAAAACTATAGTCACCTAAATGAGAAAGAATTACTTTCTGCATTACTATACCAGACAAAAATCATATACTGCAGGGATCCTGTTTACAGTCAACGTATTAGGTAATAATGTATATTTGTCCTTAATAATAGCACAAAACCTTGCATATATATAAGCTGTACCCTGACTTGGTCAGGAAGCTCTAAGCTGAAGCCTGAAGTTCATCAGGGTTCCCACTGGTCAGTTAAAAGTCAGTTAAACCTATTTTTCTCTAAAGGTCAGTTAAAACAATATTTTTTTGGAAAAAGTCAGTTAAGAATGAAATTTTGACCAATTTAGGGGGGTAATTGTCAAGATTCCAGGCAAATTCACAAAATTTCTAAAATTCTCTCGCACGAGAGTGGATAAATTTTTTCCTGAGCCCCGTAAATTATCCACTATTTGGTCAGTTAAAATTTGATAAATGTCAGGTAAAAGTCAGTTAAAACCATGATACAAAATAGTGGGAACCCTGTTCATTCCTTACTAAAGTTGGGGGGGGGGATAATCTACTCTTCTTTGGGAACTTAAACTGTAATATAATTTTCAAACCATGAATATGACTGATCAAAACGGCATTAAGCATCTATTACTCACTTTAGAAGTCCCCATTTTAGCTTTTTTGGCGGGCCGTGCCCTGCTGTGGAGCTATGTCCTCATAGTAGGGATGGGCACTGGCAGCCCGTACTGACCACTGCCTCTCTGTCGCCATAGTAAAGTGAGCAACTTCACAACTTGAAATTTGGTACTTCTTTTCCATGAAAAAATGCAATATTTTGAAATGTTATGTAAAAAGACCCATAGAATAGGGATATCATAGGCATTTTAGTGTGGGATGTGTAGTTGATTATAATATCAAGTATACCCATAGCCATGTTTGCAGTGACCGGGGTGCCTCTGATCCTGACATCACTTACTAAATTTGTTGTAATTCCTACAATTCTTTGTTAAACAACACAATTTAAGGGATAATTTAGAACTTAAGATATCAAGCTTCATGGCTAATGAAGAAAAAGACATTTTTTCAAAATTTGAAATTGAATAAAGATATTTTGGATTTTTAACCATTTTTTTGAAATTACAAAGATTTGGCGCACCTTTTAAAACTACAACCAAAATATCTGTAATTTTGTTTTCTACAAGAATCTAAAATTTATTTCTATCTATATGTGTGCTGAAAAGTGCTAGAAGCAAAAGAGTAACAGCATATTTTGCTTGAAATTGCACAAAACTGACCTGAGGGAATTTACTCCACCACAGGGAATTTTGAGTTTCCATCGAAATATGATACATTTTTCCATATCAAATCATAAAAAAAAAATCCCCAGAACCACCAAACTGTTTTCTGTCTGCTAGTATGACTGGCTTCTCTGCAACTTGAACTGTTAGAAAATTATGAGCATTTATGTGGGATAATGTAAAAAAAACACCACTCAGTCAGTGTGGTCAGTGAGGCATGACTTGACCTAATTTTTCCTCACTCAGCTGATAATGACCAGAAAAAGTTGGCAGAAAATATTCCCAACTTTTTATATTCAAAAATGCACTCCTCTTCTAATCACTGTATCTGATTAATTCAAAAAGCAATAGGTTAGCAAAGATTTCTTCTTTCTGTGGGATAAATTTCGATTAGATGGTACAAAATCTCATTTTTGGATGCCCATCCCTACTCAGAGATAACGGCCCAACATTCTTTACATTGGTGTTTTGGCGAAAAAATTAAGGAAAAGTTTGAGCTGAATAGCGAAGGCAGTAATTGGAATGTGTCTAATCTGAGAGTACTGTGAGAAACATTTTTTTAACTTACAATTTTCAGGAATTGTTAACTTGGGAGTTTACTTTTCCAAGTTTTGAGAGACAGGTGGGTGTCATGGTGAAAATTAAGAACTCAAAATGGAATGGACTGTCACTTTGCCCTCATATAACATCAAAATGCTAAAATATGAGAGAAAATGAAACATGTCATAAGATAGTGTACATATTCAGGATCATAGAGGTGTAATTGTTACCTGTTATCTGGTCCTTATCTTTCTGATACTAAGGTTTCAAAAAGTAAGTCTCCTCAAAATGGGTGCAGACGATTTGTGCACTCAATGCTTTTCTATGGAGGTGTCAGCTTAGGGTGTCAGCTCTGGGCGGATCGGGTGTCATATACATGATGGACTTTGAATACAAAATCATATATTGGTCAAAAATCATAGAAAGTGTGCAAATAGGCCATGGTGGAGTTTTGAGAGGTCTGAGAAAAAATTATGTAGTATCTCAGAAATATTTTTTGTGGATAGTGTATAGGTCTTGGGGTAACTGCACATGAAATATTAGAAGTTAAATATGAAAACCGTTGCTATGGCAATGCCCAGAACCTATTTACATGGAAACGATGTCCTCCCATGTGACCATTTGGGGTATTTTCCCTTTATTGATTGAAAATGACCTATGATATGCTTCTGGTCCACTGTTATTATGTTTTTGCTTGTAGTACTGGGTCTAATGGTTGGGTTTGGAGTATTGTAGTCAGACGTAATGGGCATTTTGCGTTGCCCTCAGGTCATTTTCCTATAGGGCCTAGCCTGGAATTCAAGTAAATCTCAGATTCTAAGATAATTATTTCTTTCTGTTCTATATAAAAGCTGAACAGACTATGGTAGGAACTATTGATTATATGGAATACAATGCCCACGGCATGTACTTTCAGGTGGTATATAGTTTTGATGGGGAAAAAATCTGTAATTTCTGTTCAAAATACCTTGTAGTTCATCACGCGCCTGGACATTATGTTCAGAATTGTGATCAAAATCCATTAAAAGTAGGCTCATTTTATGATAGCAAGGAATCAGCTGACATAGATAACAATATGAATTCCATCATCTACTGATCAAGATGGTCCAGATCTGTGATTTTCAATGAGATAAAATGATTATTTCTGTAGGAAACCAAACCCTCAACATGGAATGTTACTCAATGGTCACTCGCCCGGACACAATTTCACCTGGACAAAAAGACACTTCCCATCCCTGATACTGCAAATGTTTAGCAGCAATCAATTATCCCATACATTGAGTACTAAGGTATACACCCCTTGTGAAGTTGTCAAACACTGCTGACCTAGTTAGATGCGCACGCAGCCTGGCATGTAGGATGACGCCTGGGAACTGGGTCAGCTCACTGGTCAGCACTGGAGTGAATGGCAGAAGCTCACACATTTTTTTATATGTGACATCAACATGGCAAATAACTCACCAGAAACCAACACATACCTCTCCAAACTTAGACTGACAACAGGTGAACAACTTCCAGATCCAGTGACTTTTGATGACAAGAAGTGGTCAGTTAATATGAAGCTGTGGCCTTCCTTAGAATTCCCCCAGATACATCTATACCTTATAAACACACCTAGTGTACTGTTACCTGAGGGCCAAAGTGCTCCCCAGTCAGAGACGGAGATAAAGCTACTATGTATGATGCCTGGATTTGCCTACAGAAGAAATCAGCCGACATCTTGACTGCATACTGTAGCTGTATGGCAGGGTAAGTATAACCCCTTTTTATCTATGGTTAGGGATTGGGAGGGGGTGTGCGGGGTGGTCATAATTTTTTTATATGGGAGGGGTGGATAATTTAGGGAAAACAATGTAGTTTAGGTTAAAAGGGGAACTTTCACCTGTAAGTGAGTGGTCATTATTTATCAACAGGGGGGGTGGTGTTTTTTTTTGCGTGGACGCACAAAAATTTGTACGCCCCCCCCCCGCGCCCTAGGTGTGGAGAATTTTTGCTCCGGTTTGCATAGGTTTTTTGCTAAAAAGAGGGTAAATTTTTTATGCCCCCTCAAGAGGGATCAAAATTTTTTTACATCCCCCCCTCGGGAGGAGTCTAAAAATTGTACATCCCCCCCTTGATAAGTAATGACCACTCCCTAATGTGTTACTCATTGCACTGCACTGATGCATCATGGTGACACAAATGTTTTAGTCCAGGAGCCAGCCAAATGGTTTTTACAGTAGTGCATTATGCTGACACAAATATTTTAGTCCAGGAGCCAAATGGCTTCTAGTGTTACTCACTGACACTACATTGATGCATCATGGTGACACAAATGTTTTAGTCCAGGAGCCAGCCAAATGGTTTTTACAGAGGTGCATTATGCTGACACAAATGTTTCAGTCCAGGAGCCAAATGGCATCTAGTGTTACTCACTGACACTACATTGATGCATCATGGTGACACAAATTTTTTAGTCCAGGAGCCAGCCAAATGGTTTTTACAGAGGTGCATTATGCTGACACAAATGTTTTAGTCCAGGAGCCAAATGGCATCTAGTGTTACTCACTGACACTACATTGATGCATCATGGTGACACAAGCTTTTGAACTAATTATGTTTTGTTTTGTATTTCAGTGGTGGAAATGTGTGCAGCCATGCAGCCTCCATAATGATCAAAGTTGCTGTACGTATAGGGCTTACAGGAAAAGCAGCCTGTACATCAATGAGTGAGTGAGTGAGTAATGGTTGTTTAACGCCAAGCCGACAGCTAAGGTCATATTCATGGCGGAAAAAGTACATTAGACATCACGTCACAAAGGAATACATGTGCCTGTGCCTGTGCATATGGACACCAGACACATGTAAGAAAGAGGGGACAGGAAAGAGGAGATTCAAGGAATGAATATGTGCCAGTGCCCGCGCATATGGACACCACCCACACTCAGAGAGGATAGAAAAGCAAGACATAGACCCCTTTTAAAGATGGCCTGGGGCTGGGGAGGCCTGCCTGTACATCAATAGCATCACTATGGAACGACATGTCTAGAACAAAAGTTGATCCAGCACCTCTCACAGAGATAGACTTCAGCAAACCAAAGAGAACAACCTCATCTGAGAAGAGGAAAGCACCATCTGATGGATTCGAATTGCCCCCAAGTAAGGCACAGAGAATCTCCCATTCTACAAAGAAACTATGCCATGAGCCTGAGAAAAGGAAAGATCCCCCTACCACATCCAACATAAGAGGTATTTTCTACTCATTCATTTGCAAACCTTACCTTAATACCCTGCAAATATAATGCACAAAAATTGATTGAAATGTTGATGACCGTGAAAAACAAGATGGCCACCTCAGAGGAGGATCGGCCCGGTCGTTGAAAACTGCTCCAAACACAATTATCTGAGCAGAAAGGGCAAACAAAGAACTGCCCAAGCAATCTATACACATAAAATAGCCTGTGTGCTAGGAATAGCACTCAGACTAGAGAAAATTTTATACTTAGAGCCTAAAATAGCTGTTGGCTCTACCAGTGCAGACGAATGCCGTAGACGCTGAAATCCAAACTGTTCACGTGATCCCGGAATCATCCTCTCGTGCAATGCTACCAGCAACAAAATTGTGAGCAGAATGATTGAACTGTAGGGGACTTACCTGCCCTGCTAAGGACCCTACTTCTGGAAACCTGAGGTTTGCTTCGCCTTCGCTGCACTACCTGCCGCTGCTGCCCTGGGCCTCGGTCCATTCATCTTTGATGCCACATCGTGACCCAACTGGGGAATCAAGAATGAAAACCTCATGCCGACTTAAAGGTTGAAACCCCTGGGCTGATGCTGCTGCCTCTGCTGGGGAAACTCATGCCTGCGCTGCTGTTGCTGGCCTTGCTTGAAGCTACTCTTAGCTTTCCCTGGCGTTGCATGTTGCTGTGCTGGTTTCTCAAGTTTTTCGGCTATCTTGTGTGCTGAATCCACAGTTTTGATTGCCTCCTCGAGATTACCTCCGAATAAAAACTTTGGATCATCTCCACCATCCTTGAGAAAGTCCTCTCCATATTTAGTAACTACCATGGGCTTGAGCGCCTCCGTTCTATGAGCAGTGATGGCTTTGATTGTTTGTTTGTTTAGTTTTACGTCCGGGGGCCATCGAGGAACTCAGACATTGTACTTACAATCAACTTCATACAGTCATGAAAAGCCTCACTCAGTTCATCCAACTGACTGTCTTTATCACCTCGAGAGATCCACAGATCCATGATCGGCACAAACGCCAGCATGGCCTTTACCAGGTGCACTTGCAATTTCTTCAATGCTTCCTCATGTTTGAGAAACTCTTGCTTTTATTAATGAGAACCTTAAGCACTCTGGTACAACCAATTGGCCAGCTTTCTCCGGCTGTGGGTACTTGCTATGCATCGTTTCCAGGTCGGACCTGGTCCTCTTGTCTTTGAACATTGAGTTTAGAAACTCGGCCACGAAGGGTCTGATATCCTTCCTTTCTTCCCTTTCTCTTGTTCCTGCTCCACACACTCTTTCATGAGGTTGTAAAGTTTACCGGAAGGTTTAGGTTCCTCCCTAACCTCCTCAACTTCTTCCTCTTCCGAGGGGTCAGTGGGTGTTTGCTTAATAGCTTGCATCAGTAGACTGCCCAAGAATTGGCCCATCATTGCCAATGTGTCCACATTCTGGAACAAGGATTGGAAGTCAAAGCCTTGAGTACCAGAAGTCCCTGCAGTAGATTGGGTGGAAGTACCTGAAGTACCGCAATTGGAGATGTAGTCGTAGTACCTGCCGTACCAGCATGACCAGCCCCTGAATTGCCAATGGACTCATTGGAGTCATGCCTCTGAATGTCAGATCCATCCTCACTTATAGTATGTTTCCTCCTAGTATTTGGACCTTTCTTGCCCTTGTTTTCCTTCTGATCACTCATGGTGAACCTGTAAGAAACAGGACCCAGAGTCACTAAACTTTAAACACTACAGTGTTAAAATAGGAAGAATTACAATTCAAGTTATTAGTTAGAAGTAACTAACCTTAACTGTAACCAACATCAAGTGAACAGGGACATCCAAAATAACATTGCCACTTTATGGTCAGCCGTTCCCCGTACCGGGAGCGCGCTTGTCTCCGTCTTAACAGAGAAAACCACCAAAAACAGGGGTTTACAAATCCGTCCGGTCCCATAACGGGCGCGTGCTTGTCTCCGTCTCAACAGAGAAAAGCGCCTAAACCAGCGGTCTACAACTCCGTCCGGTCCACGTACCAGGCGTGTGCATGTCTCCATCTTAACAAAGAGACCCGCCGAAAGCAGAGGTATACAACACCGTCCGGTCCACGTAACGGGCGTGCTCGTCTCCGTCTTAACAGAGAGACCCTCCCATTTAATGGCGAAATGAAACAAAATAACTCGCCAACGGCCAGCAAAGACCACCTTAGGGTGGGCAAAGCTGTAATTTGCCCTAGAATTGGGCAAAATTCCACTAGATAGTTCTATGGTAGTTTGATTTACACCAGGGGGTGTAAATCGATTGAAATGTTGACGACTGTGAAAAACAAGATGGCCACCTCAGAGGAGGATCGGCCCGGTCGTTGAAAACTGCTCCAAACACAATTATACGAGCAGAAAGGGCAAACAAAGAACTGCCCAAGCAATCTATACACATAAAATAGCCTGTGTGCTGAGAATAGCACTCAGACTAGAGAAAATTTTATACTTACAGCCTAAAATAGCTGTTGGCTCTACCAGTGCAGACGAATGCCGTAGACGCTGAAATCTGAACTGTTCACGTGATCCCGGAATCATCCTCTCGTGGATACTCGGAAACGCCGAAGGTTCCCGAGGGATAACTACCTACCAGCATTATTTATTGTATTTAGGCTATGTAATTGACTGGTAATACACCTGCTCCAACCAAAGGCTATACTCAAATGCACTGGTCGACTCAGGTAATTTCACTGCGCAATTTTTCACGAAACGCGAAGCCTGTCAAGACGTATATTGAACCAACAGTGCTGGTTTTTTATAATAGATTAGTATAGAAACACTGAAAATTTGCCTTTGAAGTTGGCTTACCCTTGTCTTATCAGATGGGTACTACCTGCCCCCCGAGAGGCATGCAGTAAGTAATTGGGATTATTTCATTGGCTGATAATTAAACCTGGTCGGTATGGCATGCTTATGGCAAATCCACAAAGTAAATGTGCTGCTTATTCATGGGACAAGGTCTTTTTAGTAGGAAAGTCTGATATGGAAGATGTAATTACTAGTAGATCATTTCTGCGATGTTCATTCAGCCCTCCATTTATCTATCAAACAGATGCCGTCTTTGTGTAATGGAAACACTAATATCTTGACATCATGACATTTATTCAGTATAATACAGTATAAACAGGTTAACACGAAGCCAATAAATACTTGATAACATCATGACTAATCATCTATGGTCATCTGCATCATTCAAGCCGTCATCCTTCCATCGAAAACCATATCATACCCAAAATACATTTGAGCATAAAATCCATAAACGAGAAATATAAATAGGCAATGCAGTTATGTATGGTGAGGCTTCAAACTCCTGCATCATACACTGTGAATTGTTAACTTAAAGTTCATATTGAAGAGTTAAACAGCTCGCAATGATCGCAACAGTTATATTGAATTATGAAATATTTTACCAGCAACTATAATAAATTAAAGTGTTGATATGAGTAAGCAGTCTAGAAATCGGGTAGAACTCCCTTTCACGCCTTAACTACCGGTAGTATATCGAAACTCCTCCTGTTAACAATAGATATTAATCATTGATCGTACAGGTGCAAAATTCAATCATTTCTCTTCAATACGAATAGTGTTATTTCTCCTGAAAGAAATTCCTTCCATGCACTTTCCTCAACAGCTCTCTGTATATATCTTTATTCAAAAGCTGGATCACTAGTTTTGATTCCAATGCAGGGAGGACCATTAAGCATAATGCTTCATAGCAGTGAATATATTTGATGAATTGTATTTTGATGGATAATTCTTAACCACGGTGCCCAATTTGGCCAAGCAACACTTACCGGTACTTGCATGTTATACAGAGAGAAACTTATCACGACATGATCGGGATACAAGATTTATACATATACTACGTTAAATGAAAAGCATAGGTCGCTGTAGATAGCTAAGAGACCTCATGATGTCTTTAAGTTTTATGGACCAAACAGAAAGCTACTGGAGCAGGAAACTCTAAAGGTAACGTCAACTGACTTTAACATCAATGTCAATCTCAAGAATCCGACATCATGAATAAAATGTGAGCACATATTATACCAGGGACAAGCCACATAGACTTTGACCTTAACATGACGCTTTTCTTTAACTGTAAAACATGTTCTGTAACACATGACGAATGAATATCAATGGTATGGGCTAATCATCAGCATCTTTGGCGTTGGGTTAAAAATGATGAATATGAGTCTTCAATGATATTATATACATAATGTCTGTAGTTGTAACAGTGGTATTAGTTATGGTGCTGCTCCTGTTACTGATCTCTACGATGGTTGCGATACAAGAGTGCGTCCGTTTGCCTGCCCATCATGTGTACATCATCTCAGCCATTTTTGACATCTTACGAGGAATGTACACAAAATCCTCGAAGTAGCCGGCTAGCTCGTCAACTGATAGATCATCCACAGACAGGCGTGCCTGATCTGAGCAAGAGCACGGTCGTTTGCATCGACCAGGGTGAAGGGGACAGTGGAGGGAAGAGGACGGGGAGCCTCCACGGCTCCCTGAAGATGGCGGTGGAGATATTTCTACCTGACTCGACACCTCCAGGAGGCCCTCTTCCAGCTCCCGCAAACTCATGCTATCACTTGAAGTTTCCCGCAATGGTGAAGAAAACAACTCTTGTCTTGTACTGCTGAATAACGCTTGCGACGTGGGTGGGGCACGGTAGCTACCAAATGAGGCGCCTTTAAATGTGAGAGTTGGAGTTCTAACCTGTGGTGTCTCTGATGTCTTAATTTCGGCACCACCAACAGCCTCATCCTTTTTCTCTGATTCCCCTTCCTCATTTTTTCGACGCATGTGCTCAGCCACCAGTGAGGCAAAGTCCCTGCCCTCTCCAGCAACACTTTGACCAAACACATCTGGTGGAGTTTCATACAATGTTGGCAGTGCCTTGGATACTTTGGCGACCTCATCTTTAGAAGTGTTACTTTTGACCAGTCGTAGCCGAGCTGCCCGGATCAACTGGCGAGTGTCTTTATTCCGGTTGTGAAGTTTGAGATGTGCCTCTTGGATGTAGTTCCTGGAGCGACCTCCTGTTGAGGATGAACATACACGGGCATAGTTAAGCTGGTGTTTCCCTGAGTCCTCAGGGGCCTGCTTTGATGTGTTACATTGACAGTGTTTGTTTGAACACTCATCTCTGGCTAAAGACAATTTGCTAAGAGGCGGCAACTTATCATCACAGGGGTACGGCCGCACCCTTGGGTTGGTGCGGTGGCCACTGCCCTTAGTTTTGTTACAGACGGGGCTTTTCTTGGAGGTGCTTGACTCCCTCAGTTCCACCTGCACGGTAGCGCTTGGGGCAGAGTTGTTGGCTGCCATGTTCCTTGGTTTTCTGAAATGTACCATAGAACTATCTATATAAACTTCTTTATACATTATATTGAATGAGATCAAATTGCATTAGAATTGTGATGTCAAAATGTTTCATTTCACTGGTAAAAATCGTGCTGTAAACTGCAACCACGATATCAGCATTCTCCCAAAGCTCGATCCAATCAGCCCCACATACTAGTGGTAGGATAGACACAGGACGAGGCCGCATTCTCCAAGAATGCAGCCTCAGCGTACAACCACTCCACCTTCTCTTTCAATTGTGAATACTGTAAATTCTCTCATATAAGCCGCACTCATACTTTGTAGGGAGCTATGAGGTGCATTTGGCCCTTGAAAATAGTAGTTGGTGTAAAAAACCCTCCTATAAGCCGCAACCCTTCTTTGGACCAACCCTATAAGCCTAACATTCATTTGGATTCTGGTATAAGCCGCAGCTTATACAAGAGAATTTAAGGTAGGACATGTAAGACTTATCTAACATTTTATAAAAGACACTGTGTATCAAAGAAAAGGTTGCTCTCAATGCAACAATTTGTTCCAAAGATACCTTCCAGAGTATGGCACCGGACTGTGCTAGACTAGGTGACGCTCCTACTATATGCCGAGTCAGAAAGAACAATCAAAATCAGAACCAGTCATCAGATCTCATTATCTTTACCCAATAGACCACATGCTCAAACTGAAGTGAATCGATACAAAAACACAGAGGCCAAGTAATAGATCCACTATCTTATTGGATCTGGATGAATCACAAAAATAACCCTGGGATCAAAGGAAATCAAGGAAGCCGGGGGAGGAAGGTATGGAAAGAGTATGGCGTTTCTATTACAGTAACTATAGGATTATTGAAAGTTATCCCACTTTTGAGACAATCTTGTAAAGCTTCTGGGGCTTTTATATTGAATCAATAACACATAACTTAACTTTATTTCAGTTATTTTGACCATTGGATCCCTCAATTTATCTATACATTCTCAAAGGGCCCAAAAATATATAGGGCAAGACCAAGAAATATACAGTAAGTTGCGTTACTTGATGGTAACAATCCCTTAGTAGGGCCCTATAGATGACTTGTTTCAATTTGCCGAAAATGTTAAGGAATGTCATCCCAGAGCAGGAACCAAAAGCTATGAACACATGCTGCTAAGATTGTCATTAAATTAAAACAAAGAACAAAAAAACATAGGTGTAAAGATACGGTGAGTTGGTATTTTTTTTCCTTCAAGAACTCTTCTACATTATAACGTCAAGTTTGACATTGATTTTAACCATTGTAATCGAAACACTTTTCTTATCTTTTGCAAGAATTTGTTCATTCATTCCCAAAAAAGCCAGAAAAACAATATTTAGGATAATGCCAAGAAATATATGGTAAGTAGCATTACCGGACGGATCTTCATATGACTTGTGCCAAAAATATCAAGGCACGAAGCAAAAGCCATGCTGCTTAAATTGAATGAAACCAAGGGTAGTCTGGTTAACGAGAGGTAAAAGGCACAGAGGTAAATGAAAAATAGATCTACGTTCATGCAAACATGCTATGGACAAAAAAGACTGACATAGTAGAGTCAAGATGACTCACCCGTCCCAAAACTCATGAACGGACCGCTTCTTTGCCTCTGCGAATGGTTTGCCCTCATCCCTGTAATGTCATGTGTACATGTATGTTTACATGAAAGGGATAATTTCCACTTATTAAACAGAATTAAGTCAATTCTAAATTGTCTACAGTTACCCTACTTAAACATTTGTATAAATCGTGATAAGGCCGGTTTATTCTAATAACTTGGATTACGGATCCAGCGACGAGATTTTTTTTTACCGATGGGCGACGGGATTTTGGGAGTTACTAACCAAAAAAGAATTTTTATTGAAGAAAAATGTATGTACTGTAATCTCCCACGTATAAGACGCGTCTTATACAAGGGGTTTTAGTTCTTTTTTTTTTTGCCTCCTGGCGATGGCAATATTTGCTGGTCAGAAAGGTTTTTTTTTTTTTTTACCGATGGCCGACCATTAAGATAGGTTAAAAATTCTGTAATTCAAGTTATTTTAATCAAGTGGCCTAAGGCAATAAAAAAAATTTCAACCCTCATATTCAAGCCGTTATATAACACCCTCTTGTCCATTTAAACTCCATTTTAAAGTTCTTTCACAATTCTCGAGAGCAGAACCCTGGTTACTAGGGACCTGGCAAAGGGTAAAATCATAAAGTTAATGTTCTTGAAAAAGTAAGCTTTTTGCTCTTTTTTTTTTTTTTTTCTTTTTTAACATTTAGATTACAAAATGCATTCACCGTCACTGCTGCTCCCAAGAATTAGAAAGCTGAGATCATGGCAAGCCATTAAGATCCTATGTCTGCTCGAGCCAGCATGCTGACAACATTCCAGCTACACTGATAATGTTGTCATGTTACTCTGCCTGTAAGACAGACCTTCTTTTGGAAGCTTCTATAAGGCAGGGGATGCCTCAAAATCATGCATGAGTGGCTTGCCGTATAAATTATATTCATGGTAGTTCAGTACTTAGGAGTTTAACTGCCTCCAAGATAGTGAAAATTAGGCCAATTTCTCGTCTGTAAAAGGCTACAAAAAGGGGGATGAGGGAGGGGGTTTATTACATTAGATCGAATACAGTATATACATGTATGAGGTATTCCGTAGTACTGTTTATGTGACACTCTTACATATAGTGGAATGGTCGGAAACCAAAATACTGTAGTGCTTCAGGTATAATGCCTAGAAATATTGCTATCATTTGTGAACAAATGTGGGAGATCAGGCCACCCTTAAAAATATGTTCGTTTCCTGTCCAGAGGCCTGGTGGATTTTTTTTTGCCTCTGGCCGCTGGGATATTTCAGGGGTGTTTTGGCAATATTTTTAAAACTCACTTTTTGCAACTGGCTGCCCGAATCAGGCCTAGGTCAGTCGTATCTGAAACCTCCCCAGCCGGGAGGGTGATGTAGGCAGAGGCAGTGGGGCTCTAAACCTCTGAGAAAATTCTCTCCCATTTTTTATTACCCAAAGTCACAAAATCATTGATAAGTTATAAGAAAAATTTACAGAAAATCTAAAACAAATCAGGAAATGACTTGATGAAATATAGAAAAGAAAAATCAGCCTATTTAGTAATAGAAATTACATCTTTAAGAAAAACAGAGAGATTTGTAAACCAGGGGCCAGGAGTAGAAGGCCTCAATTGGACCCTTATCTTATCTCTTATCTCCGATCTTCTCAAAACTACTTCAGACTGACCACCAACTGGAATTCTGAGTTCAAAAAGTCTGTAATCCAAGTACCGGGTAATTATAAAAACATGGCCTATGCTTGCACAGATTTGAATATTTTTGAAAACAATACTTACCAGGTTGAATTAACTTTGAGTTCTTTGAATATGCTGTAGAGTTTATCCTTTTCTGTGGTTTCCTCATGATCTCCACTCATGTTATCTGTGGGGAAACCAATGTAATCAGTTGGTAAACCTCTACACAATCGATATTCATGCACTCTGCACATTAAAAATCAATTAGATCCAAATGTATAGTTCATACAAGGCCATAGTTATCAGACAATATTATACCGTAATCTCCTGCGTATTAGGCGCGTCTTATACGGGGGGTTTTAGTTCTCATTGGATCCACAAGGGGGACACCAAGACCTATCTTTTGATATGTTACACTCCCATATAAGCTCATCTGCTGCTTTTGGGGTCCAGGAGGGTCACGGGGGTCCAAACAGCACATAGCTTTTTGAATTTTGAAAATCCATTCATTAGAACAAAAGTTATGAATTTTTTATTTTTTTGACCATATTCTGAAACTCTGGGTGCGCCTTATATGCGGGATGCGCCTTATACGCGGGAGATTATGGTATGTCATACTGTAAATTCTCCCGTATTAGCCGCATCCCTCGTATTAGCCGCACCCTGAATTTGGGAGGGGCTATAAGCCACATCAAAGACTTGAAAAATGAAGGTTTTATATTGTCCTATAAGATTAAATACCCCCCTCATGGGCGTGGAAAGCAGGGGGGACATGTCCCCCCACTTTTGGCCAACTCCTCAAAAGGTCAAAACTAAAAGGTCAAACAAAGGGAGGTCAAAAATTGCAGAAAACCCCCCTGGTCTCACCCACTCTGAAACTGCTTCCCACGCCGCTGCCCCTATAAGCCGCACCCTGACTTGGGGCATATTCTATAAGCCTCCCCTTGAATTAGGTTCTAGTATATGCCGCGGCTTATACAAGAGAATTTATGGACATTGCTACACTGAAAAGTTAACATGAAAACACAAGGACAAAGTGATCGACATTGCTGATAACCCAGAGTGCTTTTTTTTAGTGAGCGTGGAGGGGGATGGGGAGGCTGTTATAGTCTTCAGTGACACTAGACAATATGAAAACTTGTCCGACATTGGCTTTTGCCGATAAAATCACTGCCGGGCTGGCGGGAATTATCTGCCAGACCGAATATTGGCTGTTATCTTTGGACCTTGGGCTACATTTTGGTTTTCATGGCTTGCAAATTGGACCATTATTGAGGTTTTTAGTCTAAAACAAAAAGGTGTTACTTTTGTTTTTGTTAAATTTTGAAGAGTTAATGATTTAAAATAGTGAGTTAATTCTTGTTTTTCATTATTTCTTTCCTGACAATAACAGGGTTCTCCACACATAGGGAGTACACGGGCGGGGTTCCCGTGTGCTTTTCAGTGCCGCCCGTGTGCCTTAGCTGAAAAGCACCGCCTGTGTGCTATAAGCTTTCTATACTTTTTTTAATTTTGCAAATCGGCCAATTAGAACAGAAGTTAGGCCTGAAAAAGTAAAATTTTATCTAAAAATTCCAACAGAATCCAATCTTTTGTCCATTTATAATATAATTTTTCAAAATTCTCCCATGAGACATGCCCATGTTCTGCCGCTATGATCCACACAGCGCTTGTGTTCGAAAGTTACCTGTATGCTTTTTCATCCTGTGGAGAACCCTGCAATAACAATCTTAGGTCCTGCAAAAATCATTCCTCACATGGAGAATGATAAAATCTTTCTTGCTTAGTTACTAAAAAAAAAAAAGATGTTGGGGGAAATGGATGAAAGTACCTAAGCAACTTTGAAGAGCTCTCCCGATCTTGATAATTGGAGTATCGACAAAATAAGAGAACGGTCCCCAGGAAATGACTCTAGGATAATTCTCCAAACACCAAAACAGATAAGTATGTTGAATTTCCATCCCATAATGCTGTTCTAAGAAAACAAAAATCTAAAAAATAAACATTTTTCTTCCATTTTTATGCCTAGCAACACCTTATAATATAGAACTTATTTGATTGTGACATCAATTACAGTCATTTTGGTGTGTATCAAATGTAATTTCATCATACCTATGACAAATAATGCACAAAAATGTATTCAGCTGAATCACCCTGGAAACCTACCTTAATGAAATTTTTCCCAGTCAAATAATTTTTTTTTTCAGTTATTTTTCATAATCACGATCTGAGGGAAAAAGGAGTGCAGATCCATCTCCCACAATGTATTGTTGTGAAAATTTTAAACATTTCACAAACTCCAAGGATGGACATATCACAAAAAAGGGTTTTTACATCAACAAGCAATTTTGTTATATGTACAGTTAGGCCTCCATACTCTTAGCACCTTCTGAAAAAAAAAGTGTCTTGATTCTATTTCTCCATAGGACTCTGTGCTAATGAGATCACCAATTTGATCACATTATGGAAATTTATGTCAAGGTGAATATCGATGCTCCATAGAGAAAGCACTGAGACCGCATATTGCACCCCTGCGTTGAACAGACATGTCAGTTCAGTATTGGCCAAACATCTGAAGATTACCGGTATTTTGGGGGACTCATAAATGGGGTTTATACCATATGTATCTCAACAAAACACCTAAAAATGGATGCTTTGGGATAGCACACACATTTACCAATAAGGAAAACTATGAAATAATCATCTAAAATGCTTTATACATTTTTTTCTATAATAAATTATCAACCTCAAACATCTGAAATGTTGCAGGCATCTGAAACTCTGACATGTCTGGTTGAATAACCAGCGCCAAATCCGCACGATGACGTCATAGGTCCATTGCGCATGCACAGCCCTTTTGAAACGTAAACATCCAAGATGGCGGCGGTCAGCATTTTGCGATGACGACATGTGAATAAGGGTTTAATTTCAATCTTATTGATGAAATATCGATTGATTTTCCACTCAAACACCTTGACATAAATGTAAAGATTAGTTTGAGCCTCCTGTTTCTTCATTCGTGCTTCCTGCAGGAAGCGCTCGTGAAGAAACAGTCGACTCAAACTAATCATCGTTCACCTTTACCATTGTACTGCAGTGATTATGTACTCGGTATAGCATAAAAATTATGACTCACTTACAGCACTCTTTTTAACCATGAACCATGGACAATATCGACATGGCAAGTTGGAAAGAAGGAGGTTGACAGTACATTACAGATATAAAGTGAAGATGAAATAGGTACCTTCTTTTAAAGGATGTAGAGGATGGAACGATGTCTATGTGCATGGTTTGAATATAGGATAGCATTTTGCAATGCAAGTAACCCGAAAGGGCACTTAATCTCTTCTTTTAGGCCCCTTCTGATACTAAAACCTCATGTATTCTTCGAGCGTTATCACTGTCAATGGTTAAGCCTATGGAGAATGCAACTATTATCACTTGTATATTTCATTGGCGAATAACTCCTCTCTTGGCAAGTTAAGCATTGCAAAACAGCAGCAGGTCTTGAATAAGGATCCATATTACCCATAAAAAGGCATGAGACACTGTAATTCTCCTCCATTTTGTTATAATCCAGCAGTTATAGCACCACAACTCGATAGTCTCGCTGTCTGCCATTTTGGATTTTGGTTATGTTTGCGCATGTGCAACCAAATTTCCATGGGTATTTGGGTCAATATGCACCACCCCAGGCTTTGGGATGCAAATTAACGACAGGGCAAAGATAATATGTATCGATTCAAATGGTATCCTCTGCTATACTTTATCATATTTCTATATACCGTAATCTCCCGCGTAGAAGACGCGCTGAGCGTATAAGACGCACCCCAAACTCAGCACATGCATTTTCGCGTATAAGACGCACCTCTTAGGGGTGAATTTTGTAAATTCAGTACATTTCTATAGTAAAATTACCCCTCGTATAAGACGCACCCCCAATTTCAGTACATCCTATAAGACTCCCCAGCAGTTTGTTTGGCGTAGAGGACGCGTCTTATTACGCGGGAGATTACGGTAATATTTTAAAAAAAAAAATCGTTATCCACCATTTTTCTGCCGAAATTATGACATTGGAGACGCCCACAGATCGAATGATGGCAAATTCATCAACAAATTCATCAACATTCATCAAATATTTGCACCACTCTGGTCCAAAAACGCGGGAATGTTGATCCCATTCGCACCTCATATGGGATTTAACATAGGCTGGAAAAGCATCTTAGTTTTTTTCACTGTTAGTAGTGTCTTAAAAGTTGCATTTTCAACCCGGCTCTTGTACCCTCCTTTTGGATTAAATATCTGTATGAAGTGTATCTGAATTCTCTTCTTTTTTCCCCCCGTACAATCCTTTTTTCTTTTCTTTTTTTTTGGGGGGGACTACTGACTTCAATTAGGGGTCGGGTTACGATTATTCCAGCGACAAATCTAATACCCCATATAATATATCAAGCCATGACTGGCTTCTAGAACTTAATAATGGGGCAGAGCAGAGGTTGAGTTTACTGAGTCATGTAGATGATCTACATTTGACTTGATTTGTCTCTTTACTTTAGTCTTTTAATAGGGAGAGTCATTTATTGCCAGCTTTTTTCTGACCCCCGCCCCCCACCAATCTGATAAAAGTTAACCCCCACTAGGATTAATCGTCGATGATTCGAGATTCAAATCATGTCAAGACTTCAATAATCAGGGATGTAAGTCAGGGTGTATATTAAATTCTGAAGATATTCATACTAGGCTCGCGCTAGCCATTCGCCAGATCGCCAGTGGCGAATCTAATCACAATCTGGCTAACACTTTTCTCATTTGATTAGCCAGACTGGCTAATCCTCCTTCCAGAAGTCCCAACTGGGAATATGATATATGGAGTGTAGCATACCAATGGAGAGCTCATAACATGACAAAACATAAGCACATTGTGTCTCTATTCATATGCAATGAATCTGAAATTTTCAGACTAAAAAAAAATAAAAAAAAATAGAAGAAATTATGAAATCCCAACATCTTCCATATTGTTTGTTATATCATTTTAGGCATTCAACTTTACAAATCTAGCATATTACAATTACTCTATGCCTCTGCAGATTGAGCTTCTTTCTCCTTTATATGTTCCTATGAGTAGCTGGTCCTGTCACTTCTCAGAAACATGGAAAAGAATTGGAATAGTGGAGGGAAATGCCAACACCTTTGTCAACCCCTTTAACCAATTGAACTACTGCATAGGTCTATAGTCCACTGATTAACGCCTTAATTTCAACAGATATAAGAAGGGGAATTAAAACTGTCCTTTTATATATAAAGCCAACTCCTACTCCACCTCAAATCTTAGCTAGAAGATGAAAGTGTACATGTCCTTTGATCACATGGAAATTAAGTGTCTTTTATTGCATTGTCCATTGGTTGTTTTGGCTAATTGATTTCGTATCTGGCTAATCAGAATTGATACAAATTCGCCAGACTGGCTACCTGAAAATATTGACTAGCGCTAGCCTAGTCATAGAATGTCCGAATTCATTCTAAAACAATACAAAACTTTTAATCAAAGAGAGGAAATTTGGTAAATCTATAGACATTTCACACCCTGAAAATTCTGAAATCAGACAAATATTCTTAAAACTTACATCCCTGAATAATTGATAATAATGAATAGATCTAAATCATAGTAAATGAATAATGAATATCAAAACATTTGGCAAACCAAAACCAATTGTCGTGCATTGGTAGCGAAGTCAGCTGAATTTGGCTGCCCGCTGCCCATATCTGTCACAGTAGTAAACATGTGTTAGTAAAATAATGATTCTGGGGGTTCTACTTGACAGATTTACTTCTATATGGTATCAAATTGAAGAGAAAACATAGCTCTATCTCACTGGCACAATATTTTGCTTCATTTAATATTTTTTCCACCACTTTATAGAGTGAACATTTGAGTGAATTTGGTGATTCTGTCAGACCCCCCTGTTTGAGTTACATGCTTGACCATGCACTTATTGCAGAAATACAAAGATATTCCCCTATATGGTAAAAGATACATGAAGAAAAGTATCATATACTTGTTACCAACATATTGACCTAAATTTTGATGGGATTTTGATAAATTTTTCGTGGTTATTACTCACAGGGCGGTCTCACAAATTGTTCAACTTTGGATCAATTTTCCTTAAAAAATATTTGTTAAGGAAGCTAACTGAACCAACAGTGTTATTCTCCAATATCTCTTTACTCAAAAGGAATAAAGTTTTTACAGCTATTGTGCTGCGATTTTCTGCGATTTTTAATCTCCTGAATGCATCATACTGAAATTTTCCAAGAAAAAATAATTTGAAACCTACTTTCAACTTGATATGTAAAATACTTTTGCCATTCATAGCAAAATGCCTCTCAGATATGTTAATCTGCTAATATTTAGCTTTAATATGGTGTAATTGATTAGTAGATGGGCCTTTTCAATCAGAATCTACCAGTAATTATGTAGAGCAGTGCCCAAATACCATGTGCCCACTGCATGTTTAATGGTCGGTCTTATCTTAAGATTTTGGCAAATATACAGAGTGGAAATGACGGAAAGATTATGACATTTACAAACTATAAAGTGCCATAAAAATGGTTCTAGTAGGCATATCAACTTGATTCCAAAAGCTATAAATTTCCATTAACAAGCCCGTTCATTTGATACATGATTTACGTGAATTGGTTGAAATCCTGATTTTTGTCTGACTTCGCTAGCATTGGTTGGCAATGTCATGGCACGAATATAATTTTCAGAGAGGTGTGTTTCCTTTCTTCTATAATAAACAGTTAAATTGACAGGAATGCGTTTTACAACCTATCCCTCGTGACGTTCTTCAATACAGTACGAACAGTATCAGTGGGAATGACTCAGGAGTCAGGTCAGGAGCGAGGACAGTTTTAACTGACTCTATTTCTCTAATGAGACTGAGTTGCAACTTGAATACAAGTCCAGAATCCACACAATTTCTCGGGTTACAGTGCCAAGACTCGTGTTCATATGGTAGTGATTACATTAAAAAGTTGAAATATCATATAACTTAACTAGTTCTAAGTTTCTTACCTCAATATCTAGGCAATATCATAGTACAATTTCAGGAAAACAACGCCACGCCATTCGCCATTTTCGTCTTGCGAAACCACAACACCTGTGATGTCATAGCTATTTGTGTACTTTGAAAAGTAATCGTAAAAAAAGCCTTACTTTGAGGTATTGACGATTTATTTAGATAACGTTTGAAAATAATGTATAGTGTACAACAATTGTCTCAGACAAAAATATGAATCATTTTTTTTATCACCGATAGAGTACACATAGAACGGTGACGTCAAAGATTTGCGACGTCAGCATAGAGGGCTCATGATCTGGTAGTGGGAAGAGGTACAATCTGTTCATAATTATTCCATATTTTAGTGAATTCCCATGTCTGTTATGGAATTAGCAGAGGTGGTCAACCCCCACTTTGCTGTTCCAGTGGTGGGGGTGGTAGTTTGTGCGGTTTTAGTATTCGCTTTTGGGTTTAAATCATCAGTCCAGCCACCCAGTTTTGACTTCGAGAAAGATGAGAAGCACCGCCTCCGCCAAAAGGCCCACAGAAAACCCAAGGTAAAGCCATTTATCTTATTTCATACTGTAATGCTGTTGCCTCGTGTTGCACATTGAATGTATAAAAAAATGTTCCCCGAAAAAAACAGTAGTGGCCGATGAAGTGTGCCCCCAAACAGTTCGATTATCGATAGACAGTCGTCACTGTCAGTGACAGTGTCACACTGTCTGTAGACTCTAAGACTGTGGGTGTGACTGTTTTAGTGTGACTGTGACTGTTTTACATAGCTTAGAAATCTATTAAACTCTCATCTCTGTACCGCCGTGTCCGTCTATTTTCAGATGTTTCATAATAAATTACATAATCATTGATTACCCGGTATAAATATGATGAAAATGATAACTCTTAGGGAGTGGTCACTATGTATAGGGAAAACATGCCAAACTTTTATTTGGGATTTACCCGGATAATTTTTCATCACCGGGAAGCTGGCAACTTGAGTAATTTAATGGTGTTTAAATTGTCTTTATAATGTTACTAGAACAGAAGTTATGAGGGATTGAATATGGAATTTCTATAATATTTTCTGTCAGTGGATTTCCAGCCAGTGTGGGTCTTATCAGTCCCTGCCCACTGTGCACAGGCTACACTGGTTCTCACAAATTTCAGACCTTGCTTTACTTAATCTCAAATTAAATTTGATTGAACGATCATAGAGGGTAACCAATAACATCTCTGTAAGCACAACAGTTTGGGGATTAATAGGCTATATTTTGCATCAAAAGGAACTAAGATAAGTATTGTAGATCATGTTGGAAAGTCAACATTTTCTAAATGGCAGTGTGATAAGCAGACCTGAAATTCTTGGATTTTTTACTCAACTCTCCTATACTCTTTAGCTTTGGGCTAATTTGGGCTAATAGGTAATAAATAGCTGATTAAAGATCCTAAAAGTACACACTTTTGTGGTTACCTATATAAGTTTAAAAAAGTTACACAAATATTTAGTTTTGATATTTTCAGGTTTAAGTCAAAACTCTTCTCCCTCTATGATATCTGATAATGTCTTAAGCTTTCAATAGAGGTCTCAAATGTAAAAAATGACCAAGAATTAACAGAAATATCAGCATTTCATATTTCAAAGTTTTATAGAAATTACAGTCTGCGCACACCAATACCCCTTGAGAACTGATAAGATATTAAATCAATTACTAGATCTAGAGTAAAATGACCCACAAATTCTGATTCCTTGGTTATTTCTACCCTTGGTACATGAAAATAGTTAATCTTGACAGTAGAAAAGAGCCCTAAAGTAGAAAATAATATTGATTGATTTACTATAGTGACAGATAGGGACTCGCGGAAGTGGGTGCAGGGGTGTTATTCCTACTATGTATCCACCGGGGGAGGGAGGGGTGCGTTTGAGGGGGGGGGGTAAAAATTTCAGACCCCTCTCAAGGGGCTAAAAAACATTTGATCCCTACAGGGGAGGCATAAAATAATTTACCTTCTTTTCAGCAAAAAAAGCCCACGCACTACTATAATACCTTGCGCCGGAGGCACAAAAAATGTTGACTGTTGACAGTGTTGTCGTGGGGGGGCCTAAAAGATTTTCTCATGTCCGCGCGAAACCCCACCACCCCCCACCCCCGTTCTTAAATAATGACCACTCCCTTAGTCTTAATTTAACAGAAAACTTTAAAGGGGGCCTAGCATGTGAATGCACGCCCACATTAAAAAGTCACGTGACCACCCCTTGACCAATCAGGTCGTTGTAAATTTTCTGCTGGGTCCTGCGAATTTGTCAACTATCATTGATGCGGTACCCATGTTGAAGTTTGCCATGCTAGCCCCACTTTAAAGCACCATCCCAAACTTTAGAGGGAGATAAAAGCTACATCTGTTGCTTGAAAACTGTTCTATAGACCCTCCTGTATTGGTCACAAGCTGGTCTGGAGCTGGTTCCAGCAACACACCCTGATAAGAACTGGTAAGAGGGGACCAGCATGTGTCTGGAAGTGGGTGTTAACCAGGGACAAGGTACCCATCATGGTTTGTCTTATCAGTGGGTTTTACCTCAACCACCGAAATTCAATATGGCGGCTCGACTAGGCCTCCATACTGAGTCCTATAGCGAGCAATCGGCAGGACGTGTGTATGCAGACATGGTCCACCCATTTCGTTAATTCCCATGGGAATGTTACAGGCCTGATGCAGTTTCTTTGATTACATTGCTGGAACTAGTGGTGGGCGAGACTTTGGCACCACCTTGGCTGGTAAGGGTGATTGGCATGTACATTTCATCGCCAGGTGGGCACCAACTTGAGCACTATGTACCCCATTCCTCGCTATGAAGCCACATCCCTTCTTTTGGCTGATCCTATAATTTTGATTTGGGTTCTGGTACTAGGAAAGTATCATTTGTGTTGATGCCCTTTCAGATTCTGTAAGAAGAGAGAGATATCATCATAGTTAAAATTGGACCAGAATCTGTCCCATCATCCTGTAGCATGGTGTCACGTCATATAAAATTCTGTCGAATAGCTGGACCTTGCGATATCTCAAACTGGCCCACAGCTAGTCCTCCAAACATATTTTGTTTTGTTTTAAAACAGATCTGCCAATCTATGGTTCTACCGGTAGGGGCAGTCTCCTTTATATTTTTTTTTTCAAATTATATAAAGCCTATACCTAGTGGGTTCACCATTTCAAATTTCGCTGGTTATACAAAAGGTGGCAAAACACTGATAAGGCATTGTCATGATGGGTACCTTGTCCCTGGAAGTGGATGTTATCCAGGAACATGCTGGTTGCCATCTTATCAGCTTATCAATACATGTCACCAGAACCAGCTCCACTCCCGCTTACACCCAATATGACGAGAGGGGTATTGCCATGGTTTCTTATTGCCTCCAAAATACTGGGATGAAATTCATCCCAGTCATTGGAAGTGCACATTGCGCTAATTATGTCGAATATGGTAATGCTTTTTGCTGTAGCGAGTGTAATCTAGAGTTTTTTGGGTTTTTTTTTTCGGGGGAAGCAGATCCCTGTCAGGGAGGCTTTATAAAAATGTCACCCTTTTTAGCGAAAAAGGCAGTACATTGATGTGATGTATATCGCCCTGTACTAGATGAGGTAAGAGTGGTCGACTGAAGGTAAAATGTTTAGGCTAAAGTAGCAGTTGTTTGTACTTTTGCTCATATCTTAAGTCTTACTGGCTCTTCAAGTTAATAATTTCAAATTTTGTATTTTCAGAAGCCACAAAGCAATGGACATGTTTTGACAGTAGAGGCACCAGCAACAACGGCCACCAAACAGACCTCTCCCAAACCAGCTTCAAGCCCAAAGACGCCTCCAGCTGACAAACAAGAGTCTGCTAAACTCAAGGTACGGAAACACACATGGTGGGGGTGGTGACTTCTCCTGTGATGATTAACCGCTGGTTAGGTCACCCCTCATTGATTGTCATATAACTTAACCGTACCTGGATAATCTATACTTAGAAATTTATATTTCGTCGCCTTAGTGAATGAAAGGACCCTCTCCATTAACGCAAAATTATCTAGTGTTCATTGTGCTTAATCTATTCGAACCCCTCCTCCCGTTTGATAGGATAGATTTTTCACAGTAAATCTGGCAATAATAGCTTCTCTATAGAAAACAGTGATAAATAATGGGAGGGTCACGTGCACGGGTCATGATTTTTTTTTTTTCCAGAATTAAAGAAAAAATGTAGGACCAATGCTGTTTGGCTAAGTAATGCCGGGTTACCTAAAAGTAACCTTTTTTAAGGGCTGAGAAGATGAGATAACCGAGGTAATGATAACTGAACTAGCAATCTTTTGGACAGTTTCAATGAGAATAGAACAATTTACTGTTGTGTATTTCATGTGTAACATTAATTCAAAATGGTAATTCAATGTGCAGGTAAAGAAGACTCCAAGTACACCAAAAACGCCCAAGATTGAGGCAGCAGCACCACCGGCGGGTGCCAAGTTTGCTAAGGAGGAGGATTCTGGTAAGTCTACATGTTTGTTGTCATACTAAATTACCTATGATCACGTGTATCACGATATGAAATGTCTAACATTTCTCTTAACCATCTAAAGCCTTAGATGTGAAGAAGGCTACATCTGCTATCCTCTAAAGCTCCTCACTTACATATCAGTATACTTGACTCCATGTTAATCGCTTGGTTGTCAATCTTCTAGTCAAACCTTGCCTGTTGGTGTCCATATTACAGTCTGCCATATGAGGGGGAAAACACGAGATGAAGTGTATACATGATAAGCCGCACCCAAATTTTGACATTATATTAGGAAGTGCTCAATATATAAGACCGGGGAAGGGGTGTTGGCATCAAATTATATTTTTGAAAAGAGAATTGTTTATCCCCCCCCTCTGATTTAAGGGGTCGAAATTGTTAACTAAAGGAGCATAAAATTGATACACATATTCAGCTTTGTGGTCACAGCTGTAATCCCTACTTTTTCCCTTTTGTAAAAAAAAATAGAATCCAAAAATGGCCAAATGGGGTGAAAAAGATAAAGCATTCCGTATATTTTACAAGTTATCTCGGTTGTTAATTGTTGTAGAATCAAAATTTAAATGTGTTCCTTGTTTCCACTCGCAGATGCGTAATTGTTATGTTTTTGTATAAACCGTGGCTGATACACAGTGCTGTTGTATAAGTGGTTTACATTCACTTTTGGCGACATGTTAGATCGGTAATGCACCTACCATAACAGTGCGAGGGTAATGTGATAAAACTTTCAACTTCTAAACTTAGCCTGTCGACTGTATATAGATATAGATAATTACCATGGATTAACCATCGGCTAGAGGTAATTCCCCCTAAAGCTCCCTCATGTCCTCCATAGCCAGGTGTGGCACGGTAACACGTGTTGTAGGTGTCTACTTGTCTGCCTCTCCACACCACTGCCTCACCAAGTAAAGGCTGCACATCAATACACACAGCACCCAGCTGTCCCCTATTCAACAAGGATCTGATTAAATTCTGCTGCCACCGGCAGGGTTGTTTTAGTGAATGTTTTATATAGTCTCCCAGTTCATTACATATAATTGCTATACCTATGTAGATTGACATTTGATTGTAATAGGTTTAATTCCACGACCTCCTCTTCCATACGCACATGCCAACTGCTACGCCATCCATGTGCATATACTGCTATGTACTAATAGTACTACCGTAATCTCCCGCGTATAAGACGCATCCTCTACGCCAAACAAAATGCTGGGCAGTCTTATAGGATGTACTGAAATTGGGGGTGCATCTTATACAAGGGGTAATTTTACTATATAAATGTACTGAATTTACAAAATTCACCCCTAAGAGGTGCATCTTATACGCGAAAATGCATGTGCTGAGTTTGGGGTGCGTCTTATACGCGCAGCGCGTCTTCTACGTGGGAGATAACGGTAGCTTGATTAAATAATTTCCTAAAGCAATTTTTAAGTTACATATAATTTTATTGAAAGTGTGTCAAAAGTCTCACAGACATATCAGTATCAGACAGTAACATGTGGTTAACCTTTTAAGGGCTGCCAATGCGCATGCTCATTATTTGGCATGATGTACTAGTGAAGTGCTTCACAGTGACGTTCTGGGAATGTGTCAACCCAATAGACGAGGGTCGGCTACAATACATGAATGTGTAGGCCTGGTCAGTTAATTGCCAAGACTAGATTCATACCTCAAGACAACCGATGAGCATGATGGATTAATGTATTATGGACCTTAAAATGCCAAGGCAGCACATGTGCGTGCATTCGTTACTATCAAAGGGTTAACGTGAACATGATTTACATGGTCCACACACAGCCATGAATGTAGCAACATGTAGGTCATCCCCGTAACTTAACAGCTCTGGACTTCATACAGCCTCAACAAGTAGTCAACAGAACGAGAATTGTCCTAAAAAGACTAAACAACTTACACACATGAAATCTGGATGATAATACTGACGAGAAAGCATTAAACCTAAGTACAAAATGCATGTACAAGAGCCTTGTTAACTCAAAAAGCGAGTTATAAGGAGACACAATGGGGCCCTGCACTTTCAGTCATTTTGGTGGTGCGCATAAGTTTAAAAAAAAGATGGAAATTTTGTATAAAAGAGGCAGAATTACTTAATGAATTTGTAGCGCCATTAAAGGAGGAGATGTAGGGGTCTTGCAGGAAAAGGTATTTCATTACAAAGTTTAGTAAATTTTGAAAAATTGTCAATATTGTACAGACTTAGGTGGTTGGCAGCCATAAGACACTCTTTGCCTCCAATGGTGAAGGTATATGATGTTGATCCATGTATCAACTTTCCCGCCTTTTTGGGCAATGTGGTGTGAATAGCGCAGTTTGGCGGGAGTTATGCGAATAGTGGCTTGGTGGTGCGAATAACCTGGGTAAGGGAATGCTGATGCAACAGGATGAGTGCACAACTCATGGGAGCCAATCACAGGCTTTTCACTTTTCGAGTTATCAGCAATTTACATTGCTGTATTATATTTCTGTAGACAGCCCTAGTCATCCTCGGTTTTAAATACTGTCAGGCACGTCTCTAATGATCAGTTATAGACATGCTCCAGCTGTAATAGAAAATAGATGTGTTATTACGAGCACCATGGTTGTTTATATATATATATATATATATATATATATATATATATATATATATATATATATATATATATATATATATATATATATATATATATATGTGCCCGGTATTCCGACCTTGTGGGATACCTTATTGACTAATGAGAATACTCCTTTTATTCAGTGCAGACTTTTTAGGGTGCATTACATAACACCTGATACCCATCATGCTGGCTGTTATCTGTCCTTGTCTCTCAAGGTATCAGCTCAAGCAGGGGTCAGCCCACTAATGATTCCGCTAACCGGGAATATGCATAAAATGTGATTGTGATCGAGTTTAGGGCCTTTATAGTCTCCCATGTGGTCTCCTTTATCACTAGGTGAATGGATGCCCGCAAAGGCCCGTAAGCGTAAGTCAAAGAAGGACGAGGCTAAGAAGGATGATGGATCAGACAGTGCTCCAGAAACGTACAAGGTGGAATCAAGCCCCGAGGTGGAGAAGAAACCTAAGGTTGTGGAAGCTGCCCCTGAGACACCGGCCACTGAACTCCAGCCATCACCAGAGGACGCTGTCGCCCCTGTGGTTGACGCCCCACTCGAGAAGCGTGCACCAAAGAAAGACCGTAAGAAGAAGGTGAGTTTTGATAGCACTTGAGCTGTGCTACCATTCATTTTTACACATACAGATAAATCAGATGTGTAAAATGCATTTACATTTACACACCACATATAATTATTAGGGCATGCTTTTGTTACTATAACTCTATATGTTAGAAACAAAAGTATGCCCTTTGGTAGTTGGGGTCGCCACCATTCACCTCAGTGTTAAATCCTGAATATGTAACATTCTATATCCGTCTCCATCGACCTTTTCTCATTGATATATTGCCTAATCACTGCAATGCTGAATACTAGAGAGATAACCAGTTTCTATGCTGCTTTTATTTTTTATAAAGAGTGCAGAAAAAGTAGTTTAGGGGTTGTTGAAAAGAGGGTTTCACAAGGACATTATTGGTCTTTGTAGCAGACAGACTGGCACCTCCAAACATGCCAGCCAATCAGATGTGCGGTCAGCTGTGACAGACATCCTAGAACAACCTGTTGATGACATTTACACTTGTAGACATGCCCTCAGTCTTACTGAACAATGAACCCACAATTAGGCTGAATGTGACAGACCTGTTGATGGTATCAATTCAGCCCGCAAATAGCACAGTATAGTATTCATCAAAGACCTATCCAAAACTGCTATGGTGAGCAACTGTGACCTAGTGGCAAGGCTGGTATGTGGTGGGTTTTTATGAATTTTCTGGCCTTTTAGATAGGAACCTCACCCACGCAACTGTCACCCGGGCTGGGGTTGAGCCTTATTCATAGGGTTTTGCAAAATATGCATTCTGGGCCAGGTGCGCCTTATAGGAAATCAGGTTGGGGTGTGCCTTATACTTAGGTCTCCAGATACACTGAGTACTACAGTAGCTCACAAATACCACCTGGAAGAGGATTTCAATCCCCTCTTGGAAATTTCTTTAAAAATCAGCACCATGCCTATATTTGTCAGCAATAAGTCAAAATATGTCAGTAATTATACATTCTATAACATTAAAGCACAAAAGCATGCCCTATTAGTATACAAGATGTTACTAAACCTAAGCTATAGATATAAATTGCTCTATTTTATTCATACTGAGTAGAAGTCTTTTTTTAGCAACTATGAATTTGAAATGATGGTAGGACTTAAACATGTTTTTGAAGCCACTCACCTTTTCTCTTTACTAATACCTCATTACAGGAAATAGCAGACAAGGCCCCTGCTGCAGCCCCAACCCCAGCTCCAGTAGAACCTGCACCAGTTGCCCCGGAACCTGCAAAGAAGGCTACCCCCAAAACTGACTCCGCCAAGGTATGTTGACGTGTTTAGGAATTGGAGATGCGCAAGCTTCATTGATATTAAATTGAATTAGATTTTCATTCATAATGAGAAGCCGCTGGGGTGGTTAACATAGTAGTATGACCACATTTTATGATTGAGTAGTTGTCAGTGGGTTTGTTGATTATTTGAATATACCGCAGTATGTAGCATGAGCCGTGTTTTTTTTTTTTATACACAAAGTATTACAATCTACAAAAGCTGACAAGAACTGGTGCTAATTGTGTGGAATATGTCTATGTATGCATGTCATTCTATGTCATTGCAGGCACTTATGGTACAGCGATATATGTGAAAGTGTAGTGAAATACCCATTTGTGGTGTGGAAAAAAAAGAGAAAATATAGGGTAACGCAATTATGGATCTGGCTGCTTGTGATAGTTTGTTACATCTGGTTCATGTTTCCAGCTGGCAGTAACATCAGTCCCAGAGCCTACCAGTGAGGAAGAAAAGACTCCTAAGAAGAAGAGCAAGAAGAAGGCCAAGGCTGCAGCGGCTGAGGCTGCACCAGTGAAGGCACCAGTTGCTGCACCAGTTGCTGCACCAGTTGCTGCACCAGTGAAGGAACCAGTCGCTACAGTGGCAATGGAGCTGGCAGAGGCCGCACCTGAAGATGTGACCCCTGAGGAGGTTAAGGACCCTATCCAAGTAGAGCTTGAAGCAGCTGCTGCTGATGACGATACGCTCGAAATGACAGTGGTCAAAAGCCCCAAGAAGAATAAGAAAAGTAAAGAAAGTAGAAATAAATATCAGGTAAGATACATTGTGACGATGCTATGTCTTTTGATTTGGAAGATGGGGAATTCTTGAAAAGAATTGGTGGGCCATGTAAGGATATAGGTAGCCTACTGCTACTTCTTGTGACCCATTGATCATGTTGAAAATTGAACTACCTGTAGCTCTGATCGCTTTGTGGTTATCCCAATATAAGTCATTTATTTGAAGGCAATTGTACGAGATTCAACTTCAACCAATTAATGTTAAACATCTTGTTTCAGGAGAGCCTGATTAGTGCCAAATTAGCTGTAGAAGCTCTAGAGGCCCAAGCCTTGTCTAAAGCCTCGTCATCTCCAGCAGCTGGGGAACCTAGTATATCTTCTAATACAGGTTAGTGAGACTTACTTTTCAAATATGACAATGCCGAATATTGAACTCTGTATTTTCATAATATCATCAATTGCAGTATGTAATGGTATGTATGTAAGCTTCTACATGATAGGGCCTTCGCATTCCGCAGCTTTTGCCTAAACATGAAACACATGGTGTGGGATGAATATGCAGATACAAATGAATTTAAGTACTAAGGCACATTACAGTATCTAAAAAGTCGTAGTATTAATTTATTGCAACATCATATATAGATACCGCTAGTATCCCAGGGCATCCCCTCCGCCTTTTTGGCTGCTTTGCTATGACTTTAATTCTGTTATTTCCTTACAGAGGGCGCAGCGGGTCGCCTTAACCCTAACTCTGCAGAGGGCGATGCTGCCCCCTCCAGTTCACCCTCGTCAGATAGTGCTCCAGCAGCACAAACAGATTCATCTTCTAAAGTTACTTTTGATGAATTAGGAGGTAAGCCTTTTTCTTAATTTAAGTCCATTACACTTCTTGAAAAAATGGAAAATGATCAGAATTGATGAAAAGGTCACTGTGCGTGTATAAAGACAGCCCATGCCTATGACACATGGTCCGTATGTTATCACTTGTGGTGTGGTGAATGAAGTGTAGGTGAATGAAGTGCAGGTTCAAGGTATATGCTTTAAAGTGATGAAGAATGGTGTATGTATAGTGTGAATGTTTACTTGCCACAAAATTCCATTAAAATCTATTCTCCCTTCCAGATTGGCAAGAAGCTAAGCCTGTTAAAAAGCGGAGAAAAGCAAGACGGGACAACTAGACCGCCTGCACACACAATCTTTGATTCCTCCTCGCCACAGCATGTACGATGCCATTCCATAAAGGGGTCCAGGGGAAGGGAGGGTGGGGGGAGGGGGGTCCGTTGGCTGGGTACGCTGATACCAGGTGCATTGTCATGAATAAGATGCGGGTGTGTGATTCGCTTTGACATGAGAGTTAATTGATTTAGGGGATAGCACCTCAGTGCTTCTAGAGCAATGGGCAGCTGATTGTGGGGCTTTTTGTTTTCGCCACACATTAAGTATGGGTACAAAAGGAGATGGAGCAAGGTGTTTATGTCTACTACGGAATGGCAACACACAGACTGGACAACATGTGGCTGTGTGCTTAGATAATAAAAAAAAAAGGAAAGCACAGGAGGGAAGCGTTAGCTTTGTGGACAGGACGTATAATGTGTGAGCTAAGTGGATGGTGCTGCGGCCTGGTGTCAGACACCCGGTGCCATAGTCTTGGTTTCCGTTGTAAGATATGAGAATATGGTATTATCAGAGAAACGCGTGCTGTGTTTGTAAGCTTGATAGGAGTTGCCAACTCTATATGGGTAATAGGATGTTCAATACTGTATGGTTGTAAGATTGCCATTAAATAATACTATTTACGAATGAAATGTATGCCAATACAATGTATATGAACCTATCTACAATTAAAGGGATCACAGCTTGCTCTTCTCTGTCAAACAGGAAACCCTTAATACCTTGTGAATATGAATAGCAGGAGTTAAGCATTTACTGATAATTGTGTAGGTCCCGAACACGGTCTCAGATCTAACAGTATTTAGGGTCGATTAGCGTGTTCATTCGCCACCTCATCAGATTTCGTTGTTTTTTTTCCCTCCTTCAGTCTCTTGTTTCTTTTTCAGAGGATGGGCACTATAGGTTTATTATTTATTGATAATGAGTATGGTTTGTCACCATCTCTACCCATCCTCACTTGGATAGTATAGTTATAATGAAGAAAGACTAATGTATTATAGTTTCCTTACAATTTAAGAGGCATGGGTGTCAAGTACATGTGTTGGTGTTGGGGTACTCCCTTATATACAAGCGGGTGATGTGATGACGGCAGACGTGCTGGGCTGCATGGTTTAGTAAATCAGCCCTGTGCAGTGGTTTCTACTTACTAAGGACCTAGTTAATCAACCTTACCGCTCCATAAACTTTTGATAAGTACCATACCCAATATAGGAAAAATCCTTCACAAGGCTGTATTGTAATATCATGAAAACATTAAGTTATTTTTTTTCGGTAAAATCACTTAAATGTTTATATTACTAGGTTCTGTATTTGCCCCAGGTTTCATCAATGCGGTCTAACACGTCTGTTCCTGAAGCACCCACTAACACTGTTTAAAAGTGTGTCCATTTCAAAGGTGCAAGTTACCACTTGGTGGTTACATAGTTATGTCTGTCCATAAAATGAAGCTGCCATATGAAAAGTACATGGCATCTTAGTGTAATACTGGGCTATAGAGTAAAATAAACAGTATTTATTTTTGTCACAAGTGTAACTCATACAAAAAGATGAATATAAGAGATGATCTTACTGATGGCCATAGTGATGCATCTGCTTACTCCCTTTCATACATTTATGTAATGATGCTATAATCTGTCAGGCCCTTAATACACTTAACCCACAATCTTTCTCAATAACAATGTATGCATGCACTACAATACCACCCTGCAGGTCACTCGGCGAGTCTCTGCATGACTCGACTGCTGTTCAGTAATTTGTGTTTGAGCGTCTGTAGTCATGTTTAATCTTTGCAATCTTTGGTGATGGTGAGTGTATTGTGCAGTATTTGGTCTTCCATTTGGCTCAACAAGATGCGCCGTGTCTCCATATTGACAGTACTGTGTATGGATATACTGTGTATACACACATAGGACATACTGAGGGCGTCGGGTGTTTTACCTTTTTTTAATAGAAAAACAAGACTGGGAGGTGACGGGAACACCAAGTCCTCCCTCATCGTGCTGTTCCATGGATAAATTGTTTCTCTACGTGCCACTCACTGGATGCAGAGTCCAGTTCATTAGGATAAAAAGGCTCTCTGTATACGCCCGTTGGCAAAAAAGCACATTGCGGGTTTTGCCAAAGTTGGGTCAGCAACCTTTGAACACCCTCAGATTCCTGAACTTGTCATATTGAGATTTTGCATACAATGTTTCGACCATTCACCCGCAATCTCTTCGGATAAAAATATACCCATCTTGTACAGAATGTATTAATAGTGAATCTTGGTCATAACCTTACCTTATCAGTGCTATTAATATTGAGCTAAACGCTTAGACTGGACATTAGTATCTTTGACTCTGCAACCAGGAACAGCATACAAGAGGGGGGACACAAAAAGCCAGGTGGCAAAATGAAGAGTAGATATGGTAAAATGATTTCACTATTTTATATATACTTATATCTATACACATATATACACGTGCATACATATACACTATACTTATAAGGTGTGTGGGTAGGTACCTGGCTTAGAACTAATATTGACAACTAAACTATTCGAGGTTAAACCGAGATTTCTATTCGGCTTGTATGTAGAAGAGATAACGATAGCCAGGTGGTAATGATATTTGTAAATGTTATTTTGAGTAAATACTTGTAACTATAGATAACGATTGTCTCAAGATTCTGTATTCTTACCTAGACGTGTGGTCCAAAGTGAAACTGGAGTAAATGTAGATCTGGACAGTTCCCTGTCTCTACCACTATGGTCCAGTTAACATGCAAACAGGACACGTGTTTTCAGATTGTACTTGTAATAGGGTACACCTCTCTTTTAATTTCTTGTCAAATTCACTTGAATATCATTCTCGTTACAATTTGTGAAGCATATGTTAAGTCTACATTGTGGACCATGGTAGTGGTAGTTATATTTTAGAAAATACAGACCAACTAAAATGCACTGCAGTGCATTTATGTAATGTGGTCATGGTTACTGACAGATTATTTTACTTATTGCTCACTGTAACAGGAGAGTGGGAGATAGTCTTGGGATGGTTCCAATTGTAATTCTTTGTATGATAAAGACTATAGAAAATCTCCATCCACAAATTTGGAGTATTGTTGGACAAAATCATAAGTGAGGTCCGTTAGTATTTAAAATGAGAACTAGGCGACAGCCCAGGATGTTCAAAGTATGTGTCAAATAATATAGTTTCTCAGCAGGTAATTGCGTTTAGATACCATCACAACGTTTGCTAAGCACATCATATTCTAAGACAAAAAAAAAAAAAGGTGACATAAAGCCTTCTTCACTGTCATGGTTTTCTTTGACCAGTTTTACGATGTAAAACGAGTGCTTTCCAGTGATGGTAATTGTACATGATGACGTGTTTGAATACAATGATGTACGTCATTGTGACGTGTTGGACGTACGATGATTTATGTCATTTGCAACATGTTAGGAACAATGCTGTATAGGTTATTGTGACGTGTTTGACGCACAATGACGCACGTCAATGTGGTGTGCATGACATACACTAATGTATGGTATCGTGACGTGTTTGACATACAATAATGTATGTCGCTCGCTTAATGGTATGTAAAATATGTTACAGGATTTCTAATTTTTTTGGTAGTGAAAGGTGACAAAACTAAAATATGTCTGATATTGAACATGTTTGATAAGATTATTGTTGAGAGATCAGATTTTTGTTTCCCGTTTGGGGAACCCATGTTACATAAGGCCACAAATAAATGAAATCGTCCAGTCCAAAGTCACTTGCATCAGTATATACACGACAACGAACCTTTGACGTTCCAAGTAGGTAATGATAATTAAACAAGGGCCTCAGAAAAGAATCACGATTTTAGTTTCGGTTGGTTGGTTACTGTATTTAGTACCAAATATGGATTTCTAGGTTCATTTACCTAGGTGGTATTGCTAATGTGTATGTTAAATCAAACGAAGACTTTTAAGTTTAATAAGGGATCAGTTGAACCAGATATTAGCATAATTTTAGTTATATCATTAAACGTTTTAAGCTGCTTATTGTCTTATATAAAAGAAGAAGAATAATGTATTATTTGTGAATCACAAGCATTTGGCAACCTTGTACATAACCTCGGGCTGACCTCAGTATTGACAAAAGTGCCACGTTCGCAAATACCCTTTGGATTTTGTGTGTGTTGGAATGATGTAATATACCTGGACATGTGAGGGTTAAAGGTACGCAATTACAGTCTACCTGTATTAAGTTCTTAGCTTTAATGCGGCTCGAGGTAAGCTTCATGGGTCATTTCATTCACCATTCCAGTTGAAAATTGTTTGGACTGGCTGGGACCCTCCTCGTGAATCATTGCTGCCACCTGGTGAGGTGCAGCAAAATTAATTGATGGTTTTGATATGGGTCCCACCATCTGGCAGTTAGCCATTTTTCTGAATCCAAATTTCTCAAGCCAGCCAGAGTAAAATAAAGGAGTTCTCAACTCTCCTCTTTTTGTGCTGGAGAACACAGCTACACTCACTGGCTTTGCTGCTACCACTAGGGCTATAAGGACGGCTAGCCACTGACTACAGGGTCTTGGTGGTGTAGACCAGTGTGGATCACATTGATGAGACAATGGTCCACTGTGTGGACTTGTTTAGTGTCCCACACTGTCTAATACTCATCACAACGTGTGATCAATAGCTTAGCCAAACGATGAATAATCATACCCATGTGCTGATGCAGCTTCACATGAAATAATCAATGTTTAAGAGAAAAAAGGGTGCCCTGGAATAAGTGATTAAACTCAATATTCAATCGGAGACTTGCAATCAATTATAGGAATGGCTTGTTTTTCATACAGATTTGTTCAGAAATTTTACTCTCAGCTTCTCCTGTGCAATGTGATAATGGTTGGTCTACTAAGTATATTAGACTAAGACGTATACCAAATATATTGAAGGAGTAACAATCTATATTTTCGGAATACTGAGGTAGTTCTATGAAGAATATTCGTTTCAATCCTTGTGATTTGTTATTCGTCACCATAATGATGAATGATGAATTTACCTGAAATAAATATTTCAACATAACTAGGTTTATTGCTTTGTTATTAACTCAAAAAGCCATTAATTTCAAGTTAAATCGATAGAATATATCATTTCTCCATCAAAAAATGATGGACAGCGAGAAGATCGATTTGTGGGGCTATAACAGTAAAAAGATAGGATATATTCGATTCAATTCGATTGATATTGCCGAAGATGCATGGATTATATTAAAAAAGCCATTAATTTCAAGTTAAATCGATAGAATATATCATTTCTCTATCAAAAATGCTACTTCCGGCAAGGAGGGGTCGTGCATGCGCACAGAACATCAAAATCCAAAATGGCGGACAGCGAGACGATCGACTCACGATGCCATCGAAACTGCTGGATTATAACAAAATGGAGGAGAGTTACACTGCCTCATGCATTTTTATGGTTAATATGGATCATTATTCAACACCTGGTATTGTGCAATGCTTAACTCGCCAAGAGAGGAGTAATTCGCCAATGAAACATACGAGCGATAATGAATGCATTCTCCATAGGCTTAACCATTGACAGTGATAACGCTCGAAGAAAACATGAGGTTAGTATCAGAAGGGGCCTAAAAGAAGAGATTAAGTGTCCTTTCGAGTTACTTGCATTGCAAAATGCTGTCCTATATTTTGTTATCTGGTTGGAAGATAGGCGTCGCTTTTATGCAAGTAAATCCCCTGGCTGCGCCATATAGAATGTGACCGAATGTGCATGAAGTCAAGGTCCGCCTTATAGGCAAGGATAATTATAATCTAAGACAGTTACTACAGTATTAAACTATTCAAAATGAAGCCCCAGGTGCACCTTGTGGGTTTGGGATAGACCTTGCACCTTATAATTATGCAGGTTGCTCCTAATATACGCATGGTTAAGCCTATAGCAGTTGTAAAATAGAAAACTTATAATATAAAGTAAATCCAGAGATCGAAGTCCACAGGTTTTTTCCCAGATGCAAGCTCCAAAGACATTTATATTCCTAGGTAAAATCCATACAATTGGTTCTATAGATATATATGTATATATATATAACATGGTTATCGAGTTTAGGCACTGATTTCAGTTCCTAAAATGGATAATATGAGTTCTGATATTTCGGGATAAGGAACCCAAAATTGACAGCGGACCGGACATACCTTGACAACGAGTTGACACAAAAGTAAATCCTCCATTTTTGAGGCTTATAGACCAAATCTTACGAAATAATTTCAGCAGTATATCCTTTACATGTTATTCTAACTCCCTGTCGGGTAGATTACTTGATATTATGGCTGAATTTAACATAAAAAAAAATCATAAAGATTCGAAGCGGGTGACTGGCCGTGCGTGTTTGCCATTCTGTCAACACTACAGGTGCCACCGCCTAGTGTGTACAGAATGGATTAGGCTATAGACTGGTGCAGCTCTGTCTCAACGTATTCGCAGTAGTAGACCTACGAGAATGGGAGTTGCAGGAGGTCGCTTAACATGAAACCAAGATGGCGGAGGGCCGTCTTGTCGACTCGCAAAAGAAAACAATGGATTCTACCCATTTTAAGGGTAAATACTTAGAATTAATGGTGGAAACCATGTTATATATGCAATATGTAATGAATAGACTTGCATTCATTGGCTTCATGGGTTTGATAGAAGCATTTGCCTCCGGCTCATGCTTTTATCACCCCCTGAAGCCAACGAGTGCAAGTCTATTCATTATATATTACATTCATATGTTTTTTTTGTTCTCTTAGGTCATTTAATTAATTACGATTACCGTAATCTCCCACATATAAGACGCATTTTATACGCCAAACAAAGGCCAGGTGTGTCTTATAGGTTTTCCCTAAGAAGGGTGTGCGTCTTATACGTGGGGTACCTGAAATTTCTAATCCAGATATCCTGCTGCTTGAATTTTATCTCACCTCGTGCCTTCCTTACGGCCGACACTCAAGGGTGAGAGGTCCCGCAGGTTGTATCCACACTGAAGTGAGATTACCCTTGTGGCGTTGTGCCCGGACCCTAGTCTAATGGGGGGGATGATGGCGACCGAATCTATGGGAAGATAGAAAGCATCCGAGGCAATGGTTCTTTAACATCCGTCACTACATAGGCATAGTGAGAGATGGACAGGCCTGTTTTAAGTCATTTGTCTGCCATGACCGCTAAAGGACTTTCCAGCACAGCCTAGCCAGTGCAGGGAGGAACTCAAACGACACCTTACGGGGACATTTGGAGCCACCACTGTGCCCCGACCGGGCCGGGAACCGAACTCACGACCTTACGGCCCCTGAGCGGATGCGCTACCACCTGCACTACGCCTCCCGGCTTCCAGATATCCACTTCCATGTACACTGTATAGGCCTGAGTAAAGCCTTGCTGAGGTGTTACTGCTACAGTAAAACTTGGTTACAACGAACCTCTTGTTTCAAGGTTAAAAAGTTCGTTGTAACCAAATTTCGTTATAACCAAGTTCAGCATCATGGGTGGGGTGGGGGGGGGGGGTGGTTGCTGAGGTGTCAGGGGTGTGCTAGGGCATCTATACCAACCTTTATTGCACCCTGCACATTTTGTTAACAGTTCAGAATTCTAAGTATTTTTTTCCTTTCTTTTTTATAATGAATCTTCATTTTCCTAAATTCTTTAGTATTTTCATATTTTTTTTTTATTGTAATGGGTCTCAAGCCGGCTGTAGCTACAGTAGCGATCTGAGAGGTGTAAGGGTGTGTGATAGGGCTTCTGTGTGTGGCTGTATTGAACCATTAGCTAGAGTAGCGGTCTGAGAGATCTGAGAGGTGTAAGGGTGTGTGGTAGGGCTTCTGTGTGTGGCTGTATTGAACCATTAGCTAGAGTAGCGGTCTGAGAGATCTGAGAGGTGTAAGGGTGTGTGATAGGGCTTCTGTGTGTGGCTGTATTGAACCATTAGCTAGAGTAGCGGTCTGAGAGATCTGAGAGGTGTAAGGGTGTGTGATAGGGCTTCTGTGTGTGGCTGTATTGAACCATTAGCTAGAGTAGCGGTCTGAGAGATGTGAGAGGTGTAAGGGTGTGTGATAGGGCTTCTGTGTGTGGCTGTATTGAACCACTAGCTCCAGTAGCGGTCTGAGAGATCTGAGAGTTGTAAGGGTGTGTGATAGGACTTCTGTGTGCGGCTCTATTGAACCCCTAGCTAGAGTAGCGGTCTGAGAGATCTGAGACGTGTAAGGGTGTGTGATAGGGCTTCTGTGTGCGGCTCTATTGAATCCCTAGCTAGAGTAGCGGTCTGAGAGACCTGAGAGGTGTAAGGGTGTGTGATAGGGCTTCTGTGTGCGGCTCTATTGAACCCCTAGCTAGAGTAGCGGTCTGAGAGTTCTGAGAGGCTTCTGCACTGGCCACACATCAACTTTTATCTCACTTTCTTTCAACCTTGGGTTCAAAATAACTTCGTAATAAACAAGTTCCTATCAAAAGCACTTCGTTCTAACCAAGTTTTATTACTATAGAAATGTATGAGAGAGGTTTGTGATATGGTATTTTTGTTTGTTATAACCAAATTTCGTTATAAGGAAGTTTGTTATAACCAAGTTTCACTGTATATGAGAGGGTGTGAGGGCCACATTGTAGGATGTGGGGGCCACATTGGAAGGTGTGAAGGCCACATGGTAGGGTGCAAAAAGCTGTAAACAGGTACTGGTAGGTAGGAGGGCAGCTGAAGCCTTGTAGCATATTGCCCACGTTTGACCTTATATCAAATTTGCAAAGTGGCTTCACCTGGTGTTAATTCTAGGAATCATTCTATGATTCCTAGAATGATTCCTCGAATTGACACTAGGTGAAGCCACTATCCAATTTCTATCAAATTCCTATCCAATGGCTTTATATTCAACTCAAAAAAAGATCTCCAAACTATGTATAGATAATGTGAAGATATAAGTTCAGTCCTAACAAGGGGGTGTGGATGGGGGGTCCCCCATGTCACATGTCGATTTTAAAAATGATCATGGCACTTGTCACTCAAATCCCAATGTCCCATGTCACCTCTAAGAGCCTATCATGTCCCATGTCGATTTTTAAGAAAGCACCTATGTCATGTCACTAATTGTTTTGCCTCATGTCACTAAGGCCCATGTCACATGTCGATTTTAAGAAAAGGCCATGTCACCATGTCGAATTTAGTGGTCCATACCCATTAACATGCCCAAACAGTGATGGAATGCTCAAATGGAGAAAAAGACTGATGATAGAATGCCAGAGTTGAGATCTATTTCTATTCACACCTCTTTTGTGGCATTCTGAAATTCATATGACCAGCATCATACTAGATATTTCCAGGACGTTTTTCACGTAGAAGGTGCGTCTTCTACTTGAAATATACCCAAGACGTTTGGGGTGCGTCTTATACGCGGGGTTCTTCTAAAACTCAATCCAGAAGCACCTGTGCGTCTACTACCTGGACCAGCCTTTTCTGAGCTTGGGGTGCGTCTTATACGTGAGCTGCGTCTTATACACGAGAGATTACGGTACTTGCATTACGGATTTTTTTGGGTCAAGAACTTGGCCGGCCAGAGGAATAAAAAAAAAGTACCCAAATTGAGGCTAGAAATCCCAATGATTCCCATTGACCAAAGGGGGAAAAAAAGCAATGTGAAGTCACGTTTTTGGACAACAAATGTAGCTTTTAGCCAACAAAGGGTACATTTTTGACAATCATTTGTCGGATAATATTGTACATGCCTATTTAGCGCTATTTGTTCATCTCCAAGGACTTTTTTCATTTTTTTTTAACCCCTGAATATGGAGAGGTGTCGGGTGGGGGTCGGAGCCTGACCATTGAGAGGAAAGGCAAGATTAGGCCTAGTCCAGTGCTGCCGCACAGTGAATGAGTGTAGTACTCGTACTAGACTACATGATGTGGTTACAGTCGGCATCTAGTGGCAATGGTCGGAACTACAATTTCCTCACTGGGCACAGTACCCTGGCTTGCCTCGGCCGTAGCGTAGAGCATATATACTCCCCCAGGATTCTGAGGAATCATCTAAAGCTGAAATGACCTTCACACTGCGATATCCAGTTGTGTATTCTGGCTAATTATTTAATCACTTATTGCCCCCTTTGATCTAGATAAAAATCTGTTTGAAGATATGAGTGTATTGGACAATCCCTGACCCCCTCCCACTGCCCCCTCCCCCCGGGGGGGGGGCACTTGAATTTATTTTGACGGGGGTGTGCGGCTGGGCCTCTGACAGCTCTTACCCTTGTTAGGGAGATTTTACCCTCGAAAGTCCACCCTTGTTAGGGAATTTTCAGCCAAAAACTCCATGTTTTGGAAGAAAAAACTGATCAATGAAATCACATTTTGAAAATTGACTCAAAAATGTCTAGTAGTTGGGAAAATTTTCTTGAAAAAACAGCAAACTTTGCCTGATCCGCGGGCTTTTTGCCCAAAAGTAGACCCTTGTTAGGGAGATTTTCTTAAAAGTAGACCCTTGTTAGGGGGATTTTTCTTAAAAATAGGACCCTTGTTAGGGCGATTTTGGCCAAAAAGTGACCTTGCCAGCCGCACACATGTGGTACCAACACATATGAAGTGCCCCCCCCCGGGCCCCTCCCCCTCTCCCTCTCAGTACAATGCATCTCCTGAGCCACACTACCCCTAGTACACTACCCCCTTATCTGACCAATGGGATTGCCCCAGTCATTCAGGGAGGAAGGCTGGTTTGCTGATATCTGCCTGTAGTGTAGGTACAAACACGGGCAGCTGGTCAGCCTATGGGCACAGCACAATTTCAACCCACAGAAACCCCTTGAGGCAAATACAAACAAAATAACAAAACTCAAAGTCTTTGCTATCAGTCAAAAGTAGAAATTTAATTTAAAAAAAAAAGGAGTCAAAGGGATGCGCCTAGATGTTTTCTTTACATGATTGGATATGATTTGCCTGATTTTGACTGCTGGTTTAGACCGGGGTGGGGGGTGGGGCACTCACCTCTTTTCTGACACTAGTGACAGAGGTGTGCAGCTGGACCTATGACCACCCTTACCCTTGCTAGGGGGATTTTGTCTTGAAAACTGTACCCTTGTTATGGCACTTTTTTTTATGTTTTTAAGGAAATATCTGACTAAAAACATTGCTCTTGAAAATTAACCACTAAAATTCCCAAAATTTCCTGAAAACTCATGAAATTTTGCCCAAAATATGGGATTTTCATGAGATCTGTGGTATTTCCGTCAAAAGTGACCCCTTGTTAGGGGAATTTTGGTGAAAGTTTACCCTTGTTAGGGCGATTTTTGGCAGAAAATAGGACTCTTGCTAGGGGAATTTTGATGAAAAAGTGCCCTTGCCAGCCGCACACATGTGTCAGCAAAAGAAATGAAGTGACCCCGGGGGTTTAATTAGACCATCCCAGAGGCCTCCCTCTAAACACGACTCGATATTTGAACGTTCTCTTGAACCAGTAGATTCTTGTGGGGACCACATGTCATGACACATGTAGATTTCATTAGTTATTTCTGGGAATTAACCAAGTGGATTCTCAGGGCATTCACAAGTTATGACAGAAGTTTAGTTATTCCTCTACAATAAACATGTTGTCATAAGCCAGTGAATTCCTGTGGGGATCACAAGTCATGACACAAGTTGACATGTTGAGTTATTCCTGTGAATTATACTGTACAATTAGAGTCAAAGCACAAGTCGGTAAAACAGGGGTTTATTGCAAAATAATCATATGCATTTTGTGTATAGATAGTTAAGTCGCAATATGGTATTGTGGTTTATGAAGGGTTAAACGCAGCTGGTCAATTCTCACGAAAATGGAGCACAGGCTCAACATACCTTTGTCTGCCCATGTACACTTAACAGGGGGTCTAACTACTATATTGCTGATGCATTCACATGGCTGGTAACATTATCATACCATGGGTACCCACTTTTGCCTATGTAGTGACATAATCTGAGCCAATAAGAGGGCAAAAGGTGGATAATTCAGAGGTTTTCAACTGGGAAAAATATAAGTAAAACATGTTAGGTGATTTATTTGAGGTACAATAAGATGCATGGTATCAGAGTTCATTTTTCGATTATTTTCTTATTATCTATAAGGAAAAATGTAGTTGTGTAACATTTGCATCACTGTACGTAGGTACATTAGAATGAGTATAATATCAAGGAGAAAATCATCTTGGGATTTATAGATGTCTCAGTTTTTAGGGCTCAATGGGGGGAATATAATGTCAATATAAATTATTTCTAGCATGCACTTGTCAATGACCTATAGGACTGACAAGCATGTGGTGTACCCCTTAGCATCACCGTACGTAGGTACATTACATCATTGATTAAAGAAGAGTGCTCACTGATTAGTGAATTATTTCTTAACGTGTTAATACATGTGGTCCAGGGAATATAAATGCAAAATATTTTCATAACTGGATGAATACATTACAATCTATGGGGAAAAATCCTGGAAATATCACCATACATAGGTACATCACCATGCACAGGTCCATGATGGAAACCTATGCCATAGAATGATAAAAATAGCTAATGTTATGTGTAAACTGGTTGATGTACTTCAATTGACTAAGGATCAATACTATGCAAAAGTTACAATACCAGAAATCAATGAATATGGGAAGATAATGACTGCAGTGCATACACATCACCGTACATAGGTACATCACCATACATAGGTCCAGCACCCTGAGTAGGTATAATTAATTGCACCATAATCTATACTTATCATAGATATAAATGATGAAGACCCCCAGCCAATATGTTGTTATGACTGAATGAGCAATTTATATAAGTTTTCTTGCAAATTATTTTAGTCTATAGCAATCCATCTAATATGTTCATATGCAAGATTCATCACCGTACGTAGGTTCACCAGTTTTCTTCCTAAAAGTGTCATAAAATCTTTAATTTTCATAATTAGTGTTCCCAATTTTGTGAGTAACTAACTTTATATGCTGCCTTTCAGCCCATAAGAAATCTAAGCACTTCAGATTTTTTCTCCCCTTGGGCTATGTGCTCCATTTTCATGAGAACTGACCAGCTACAGCAGGCACCCACCAAGGCATAAGGGAACACCTGCAAAGATAACAAACATATAAAAAGGTGACATCCAAGATCATACGGGGTAAGGTACAGTACAATCTAAATGTCAGACACCTGCACTGAACATAACACCAAAACACCCTCCCAACTGCATAGTCCAAAATGGAGGCCAAAGCAGTGGACAGGTGTCCTTGAACATGAAAGATCAAAACCCACCTTTACCCCCAGCCATGTCCAAGATCTAGAATGTAGTCAGCCATATACACCCTCCCTCCTACTCCAGTCCTGACCATGAGTACAGGAGTTGTCCAAAAGCTGGATGAAGATGAGCAGCTCAAGCAGCATACCCTCATACATACACACACATTAATATCAGGGGAGGAGTCTACCCACCTAACGGATGGCCTGGCTATAGGACAGGGTGGCCCTATAAATAAAAGATAATATCAGATAAGCGGTAGTCAGCCTGTGAATTGCTTTCTTCATTATTTCACTTTTTCCTACATAGATAGGACTGCTGAGCATACTTTTGTACCATTGAAATGTTCCCTCCCTTCATTAAGACTCAAGCGTCATTTCTTGCTCTAAAAGGTGTATAAAGTATACTTCCACCCCATATGGGCCATTGATATTTAACTCGGAAACTTTAACCCTGCCCCCACCTGTTTTTAGAGACAGGTGGGGGCAGGGTGACACTTTAAGAACTCTAAATGACAGTTTCAGAGATGGGACTGTTCACTTCAACCTCAAATAACATGAAAATGCTTAAATATGAGAGAAAATGAAACCTGTCATGAAATAGTGTACATATTCAGGATCATAGAGGTGTAATTGTTACCTGTTATCTGGTCCTTATTTTTCTGATATTAAGGTTTCAAAAACATAGGTCATCTCAAAATGGGTGTAAGATGCTTTGTGCAGTAAATGTATTCCCATGGGGGTGTCAGGTTCCCCACCCTTTTTAAGCAGGGTGATGGTCTCATTGTTCATTATTTATCAGGGGGAACTGTATAATAGCATTATTTTAACACTTAATATTACATGAATACATAGCTATAGATAATATATTTTGAAAGGGTAGAGATTTTCTGATACTTGGTCCACCTATGTTAAGTACATCCTGTGTCCTCCCCTCCTAAAATATGAGCCAGCTACCAGCCTTCAGGTTGCCTGGTTCACCATTTACTCACCAGGAGGCAGCACTTCTATAGAACAGTGCTGATGTCACCTAGATCCTGTCACCTACTGTATACTGGGATATTTTATTGGTTTAACAACTACCCCAGCTCTATAAACAATTGTTGGTATGGAGCTTTACGAGTTACCTGTGATATAAAGCGTTAGCCATAAGATTGCCCTTTGATTCCCCTAGCTAATAGAAGTACCAAGTAGTAAATCCTGAATACTTTTTTTTTCATATAATTTTTCTGGTGTTGATATTTTGGGTTTTGATTAGGTTTTTGATCATTATTTATCCACACAATTGCTGTATGCTCTGATAATTTTTTTATTGCCCATAGGCTATCACTAGCAGCATATAGATGCACCATAATTTGTGTTTTCTGTAATTTGCTGTTAGTTTTCTTTTTTACATTTGTACTATTGTACCAAAAGATTGGAAATGTGAAATTTTCTTTTTGAACCCATGGTGTAGTACGGAGCCCCTAAAAGGACATACCACAAATAATTTTTCCCCTGAAAAAATATTCTTGTGGGTACTGAAGAATTCTTGCGGATACTGACGAATTCTTGCGGATACTGAAGAATTCTTGCGGATACTGAACAATTCCTGTGGGTACTGAACAATTCCTGCGGGTACTGAACAATTCCTGCGGGTACTGAACAATTCTTGCGGATACTGAACAATTCTTGTGGATACTGAACAATTCCTGCGAATACTGTATAATTCAGCCCCTAATAGGACATACCAAAATCTTTTTCCCAAAAAAATTATTCTTGGGGAAACGGAACCATTCTTGCAGATACTGACATTTTTTGCAGGTACAGAAACATTCCTGCAGGTACAGGAACAATTATTGCAGGTACAGAAAATATTCTGGTGGGTGCAATAGAATTCTTGTGGATACAGGAATAATCCTGACTGGTACAAGAAAGATTTTATGGCAGGTGATTACATAATTCTCGCACCCACAAGGATAATTCTAGCACCTACAGGAATTCTTTGTGCACCTGCAGTTAGAATGGTTGTGTACCCACAGGAATGTTCATGTACCTGCAAAAAATACCCCTGTACCTACAAGAATACCCCTGAAGCCGCAGGAATCCTCCCTGTACCCGCAGGAATCCCCCAGTACCCGCAGGAATCTCCAGTACCCACAGGAATCCCCCAGTACCTGCAGGAATCTCTCAGTACCCGCAGGAATCCCCCAATACCCGCAGGAATCCTCCCTGTACCCGCAGGAATCCCCCAGTACCTGCAGGAATCCCCAGTATCCGCATGAATCCTCCCTGTACCCGCAGGAATCCCCCAGTACACACAGGAATCCCCCAGTATCCGCAGGAATCCTCCCTGTACCCGCAGGAATCCTCCCTGTACCCGCAGGAATCCCCCAATACCCACAGGAATCCTCCCTGTACTCGCAGGAATCCCCCAGTATCTGCAGGAATATTTTTTGCAAGGAAAAATCTTTTTTTTTGTATGTCCTATTAGGGGCTCCGTAGTACGGACCCCATATGGGCCTAAAGTGTGTATATTTATGCTGTAATTAATAGAGGAAGGTGTTTTTTTTGTCTTAGAATGTAACATGGATGTAATCCATTGAGTTTTAGTGGGTCTATTGTGGACTATTGTGGAAGATGTCGACACGTTGTTTTTTTTTTTGTTTTTTTTTTCCTTTTTTTTTGGGGGGGGGAGTCTGAGGGTTCAGTGAAGGCTGTCCTTAGCTGCTGAAGTCACTTATAGATGGCTAAGGCCAAAAAATATATTGTAAGTTTCCGGTAACATGGTCCAAAAGGTTGAGGTAGGTAGGTCGGATTTTTCTTTTTTTAATTTTTTTTAATGAACTGTACTTTGGCCCATTATTGAATTGTTTAAAATTGATAATTAACCCACAGATGGTCATCCCTAGCACCAGCCAAAACGTTGGATCTTGGGCTGAAATGCTCGAATTCTATGTTAGAACCCAAGAACATTTCAAAATATTAGAAAAATAAAAATAATATAAAAAAATGTGAATAATTATGAAAACAATATGAAAATTTTCCTCAAGAATCTGAGGTCGGCCCTGTTTAGCTGATGTAGGTCGGTTGACCGGAAACCAAACTCTTTTTTTGGCCTAAGGATCTTTCTTTGGTACAAAAGACATACTGTAGATAAAGTAGAGTGATTTTCAAGAGCATTGTTATTAAGTGAGGGTAAAGTTAAAATTGTGGACTGATTTTCCCCAAATCTTTCATCTCACGCTATATAACACAACCACAAGACCCCTTATTCCAAAATTTTTGATCCCTAGTTTTTGATTTTGGGTACACTTAAACGACCACAAAATTTGGTAACAATTCAAGCATTACTTAGTGTAGTTTTGATGGTATATCTAAAAATGTGACCGACACTTAAGGCACTTCAGAAGGTTTTATGGCACATGCTATAAAAACTGAAACCTTGGGAGTTGGTGACCTGAATAAACCTTTCTTATATTTAAAGATATAGGGCTTTCAATAAAATAAAGTGTTATTGAGTAATAGTGAGTTTGTTAATACATGTACAACACTTCTGAGCCTGATATACATACATAAGATTCTGAATCAGCCCATATATGAAAGATAATGTCAGATAAGCAGTAGTCAGTAGAGATCAAATCAAGACACTGGAGGGCAGGTGATTCAGATCCTAACTCGGAGTAATGATTTATTACCAATATGAGTGTGCGCCAACATAATACCATAAACTCATCCAGAGATGGGTAGCTAACACCTACCGATGGATTGACTACATGTTAGTGACAGGCAATAACCTTATACAGCACACCACACGTGCAAACCCCACAGGTAAGCACCAGATAGGCATAACCCATTCAGGACCACAGTGCTAATGACTGTTATGCCATGGATTAATAATGGAACATCTAACTGTACATCATAATGATGCCATCAATACAGTAAAAGGGTTATCTAAGGCTGGACTTTGTTGATTCATATCCATGGTAAGCTACACTAGTTCTCTACCGAGCTACTATTCCCCAATACATCAGGCACTTAGCAAATGGAGACACCACTAAAATGCTATATTCTTATGACCTAAACTCTTATAGCGCAACATGAGTTAATTCTTATAGCAATCACAAGTCATGACACAAGTTTGGATCTTAGGTTATTCCATGGAACTGAACATGTTCTCATGGACCAGCGAATTCTTGAGAGGATCACACTTCGTGACAAAAGTTCTCGCCATGAATATGACCTTAGCTGTCGAAATGGCGTTAAACATCTATTACTCACTCACTCGTGACACAAGTTCAAATCTTGATTTACTCCAGGGAACTAACTAGGTAGATACTTGTCACATTGTGACAATATCAAGTCCTGACACAAGTTTACATCTCGAGTTATTCTCAGGAATTAGATACTATATTCCTTCTAAGCAAAACTCAAGAACCAAATGTTTTGATCATAAGGTGGATTCCCATGGAGAAAACATGAGTAAACATCATGAGTTATTCTCGGAAATTGAACAAGTGCATTCTCATGTGGATCACAAGTCATGACACAAGCTTGTATCTCGAGTTACCCTCAGGAATTGAACATTCTTATGAATTTATGGATTCTTGTGAGAATCACAAGTCAAAACATGTGTGTACATTTTGTGTTTCCCCCCCAGTAAAGAACATGTTTAACTGGGGCAAATCTGGGTTGTGTGCCATGACATGAGAAAGACACTTGAGAGTCTTGAGAGTTATGAACATGATCTTTTCCCATGGAAACCGCGAGTCAAGATCTTGTTAAGTGAACGTGTACAATTCTCAGGAAAATCACAAGTCATGACACAAGAATGCCTCGGGTATGTATCAGGATTGTGTTTACAGGGCTACTACAGCATATATAGCAATTTACTAAACTTTAAAAAAACGACCTTTCTTACCAGTAAAATTTGGTGATTTTGACCATTTACACTGTCTAATACTTTAACACACACTTTATTTCAAATAGTAAGTCTCAAACGTTTAACTTATAGCATTTGCACGTTCACAAAATAGAGTATCATCATTTAGGAAGCAAGGTTATTGCCCCACATTATTTTCAATTGCAACCTCTGCTAGCCATTTCTCAAAAGCTACGATCCTACCCCTCTCCCTCCAATTTCAACCACCCCTACGATCCAGTCCAATCGTAGTGATTGACCCTGGGTGATTATGTATTACCTACGATTGCCTATTCAAATGCATGCACTTTACTTCTATATCTGCACCAGTCATAGTGATTGACTCTGTACAATCAAGAAATCCCTTACGATCCAGGCCAGGTCAGTATGATTTGAGGGTGCTCAAAACTTAGTGTCTGAGAAATGACTTCCTGATATAGAAAGGGACATTGTTGGTAGAAATTGCTGCATGCGCGTCTGAGGTTGGTTCCCGGTATTATTATCCCGACCAAACTCATCTAAATGGGACCGACCTTGGATTTTTTTTTTGTTCAGTTTGAAGATTTTCCCGATTTTTGAAGATTTTTTAAAGATTATCCACGCAGGAAGCGATCATTTCTCAAAATGACCAGTGAAAACCTATGGCAAAGTACAGCTATATGAGGCATTGGCTGCTAAAAAAAAAATCCGACCTACCGACCTCAACTTTTTTTATACCATGTCACCGGAAACCAACATTTTGGCCTGATACAGAGTCCAAACTTTTGTTTAGAGCGCGTCTGGTCCGTGGCTCGCGGATGATGAAATTGTCTGGAATTTATGCTCTTTTCCCTATGTAGACTAATGATTAATTGGAGGCTTTGACTGGTGCGAAGCATTTCCAGTCCAGCCCTAGTGTGCAGGTCTTCATTTAAGTCATATGGTTACCATATTGTTCTAGAGCTCCTTTGTCAAAACTTCTGTATAATAGATTTTCTTTTATACACACAAAAAAAAAACAATTGAATATCCTAGGCCTTTCGCCTAACATTTGTTGGACTTGCTAACCCAATTTGGGAGTTTGCATGTCCCCAAACCACCGAAGTTTTCTTGGGAGTTTACGCCTAACCCTTAGGAAAAATGCCCGACTTGCCTGATTTCTCCTTTCAAGCAATATAGCAATTCTTTTATCTTAATCGAAATGGTTAGTGTAAACTCCACATAGTTTAAGGCAACCCAGAACAGAGCCTCTCCATTTGAGAAGCAAGTTCAAGGCCTCACATCATTTTCATTTACAACCACTGAACTAGGTTGCTCTTGGTTTGTCATAAGGTGGTGGTCGAATTAATTTTTATCTCACCTCGTGCCTTCCTTACGGATGACACTCAAGGGTGAGAGGTCCCGCGGGTTGTATCCACACCAAAGTGAGATTACCCTTGTGGCGTTGTGCCTGGACCCTAGTCTAATGGGGAGTGGGAATGACGGTGACTGAATCTATGGGGAGGTAGAAAGCAAGCCCCTACACATTTACCGAGGCAATGGTTCTTTAACATCCATCACTGCATAGGCATAGTGACAGATGGACAGGCCTGTTTTAAGTCATTTGTCTGTCATGACCACCGAGAGACTTTCCAGCACAGCCTATCCAGGGCAGGGACGAACGGCGATGTTTGGAGCCACCACTGTGCCCCAACTGGGCCAGGAACCAAACTCACGACCTTACGGCCCTTGAGCGGACACGCTGCTGACTGCACCATGCCTCCCGGATGTCATAAGGCCACAGATGTGAGTAATTTGAATTTCCACAGAAAGGGTGTTTCCATTCTTCTTCCTTGCTCCTTCAATAACACATAAACGTATTAGGTGAATTCTGTTAATTTCCATGCCAGATTGAATTGTTCAGGCTTTATCATGTCAGTAGTCATTGCAAGTGCCATGATTTTCACATATATAGATGTATCCATGATATACATTTGCCAGAAAAATCCTCATGCAAACCACACTGCAACCTGGTGTGAAGAAGTCTACCACCCCTTAGACAAAACTACTAACCCTTAGACAAAAGGACCAATTTTCTCTCTTGGCTGAGTCAAGTCAGCTTGCCTAAATAGGTTAGTTGATACTGCTAACATGTTAAAAAGATTTTACTAACATGTTGGGTATTTTGCCTAATCAGTAGTTTTGTCTAGATTAAATTAGCATTTACTAACTTGGATTTTTTTTTCTGTGTACCATAAAACACCTCTGCCGAATCCAGAATACAGTCCAAATCAGTTTTTTTTAATTCAAATCTGAGCAACATAGGCCTATCTCACGGGCTATTAATTGCATTGCCCTATACATGTAAATGTCTATACATGTATATGTATAGGTGAACAGATATTTCCGCTAATTGACCTGAGTGCAAAATTCTGAAGTTTATGAGGATAGATTTTCTCATATTCCTAAAACATCTACAGCAAAACATCTGTGGCACCATTTGTTAAACAATAACCTATACAGCTGCTGTCACCTTTATCCTAGCTTTTGAACTTTTGCCAGATTGACTACTAGTACCTATAACCTTCGGGGTGTTACACCTGGTACCTGCTATATACTCTCACCATTCTAGTGCCTGTGATCAGCACGATTATTAGCGACAAAATGTTGTGAATTCATAGACCCTGTGAATACATGCATGTTACGATAGCATACCTGTTACATACCCACGTTATTTCAGGTTCCTACACTGTAAAAAATGTGTGTTACAGGAACACACTAAATCATAATACACATGGATATTCAACTCACTTTTAACATTTTACTCACTTTCTGGACATTAGCACACATATTCTTACACACATACACACTTTATCCTGAAATGTGCTTAGATCCTGAAACATGTGTTCAATCAACACACATTTTATTAATCCTTTGCAATACACACATGCCAGCTCAGTCTTAAGTGGCATTATGCAAAGGATTAACTATCCCTTCCCCCCCCCACCTGACCAAAGGTCAGTTTTAACAGTTACACACAGTCAGTTTGAATCTGAACCTGCTGAACAGAGGAGTGTCTTTACTTATATGCTATATGTCTGGTAAGTAATTTTATATATTATCCTCTTAAAAATGATTGAAATGCCAGTTGTAGTACAATATGCAGGTACATTGTAGTAATTCATAGCAATACAATGTCATTTATATAAAGGAATACTTTTCCATTAAAAGCTTTATGACTATGTAGCATGTTGTGTGCCATCCAGTAAGTATCTTTCATGTTGTACAAAGTGATCTATTATATAAATGCATGTAGTATATACTCATCTTTTTTTTTCTCTTCAGATAATTGCTTCTTCCAATGCCTGCAGGTACCCACATGGACTTAAGAAGAGTAAGTTATCAGGAACTAGCAAGTGGGGCTATTCTACATTTTGAAATGTTGATACCATTATAGTACAATGTATACATGGCATGTATAGTTCAATGAAGGCCTTATATAGACATCCTTGTGAGTTCTCAAAAAGAAATTAATGAATTAATCATGGAGTATTCTAATGTACTATCAATCACTCATGTGGCGTTCTTGTCATGACTTATGTTTTATCTTTGTATAACATGTTCATGGCTCAGAGAAGAACTGTATAGTGATGGACTGGCTTTAAATGCAAGAGCCTGGAATAACTTAACAGACACACTGAAGTGATGATAAATGTTGAAAAATAAAGATACCCCCCCACTAACACTGCCTCCCCCTCCCCACCCTCCACCCTCCTCAAAGTTTAACACACACTAATCTCCACACACTTTATGTTTACACTCTTTTGATGTCAACACACTTTTTCTGTCAACACACTTCTGAGAGTTACACACTTTTTAACACACTTTTGAGTTTAGTGTGTTGTGTGATGAAAAAATAAGTGAGTAAAAATGTGCTGCAAATAAGCGTGTTACAAAGTGTGTAAACTTAACAGACATTTGTTACAGTGTAAGTTCGCCAAGTGTTTGTTTTAAACATAAAAAGAACTTTAAAAATGTAATCGAAAAAACGTGTTTTTTACGTCCTTTAAAGAAACGTGTTTTTTTTTTGGGGATAAAAACGTTTTTATTACGTAGGCCTACAAAGGGTCTCTTTAACGAATAAAAACGTTTTCAGCGTAAAATAAACTCTCTTTTTTACAAACGTTAAAAGGTACATTAGCAGTGCATGTACAATACACTCTAAAAAATGTGTTTTGTTTTTAAACACTTTTACCTGTATTTAAAACACTTTCTTGTAACACTTTGTTAAACACTTTTTTGGGCAAAACACAAAACACTTTTCAAAAAGTGTTTAAAAATTCAAGTGTTTTGATTAAAATGTGTTTTAGATAAAAAAGTGTTTAAGTGATTCTGAGAATAAAGTGTTTAGGTCCAGAGAGTGTTTAAAATGAGCTTCAGGCAAATTTATGCCCTTGCTATTATTTCGTTTTCCTTATAAACCCATTGTCCCAGTTTTAGGATTGGTAAGTCCTTCCTACTGCATATTGCTGTCTCTCTGCAGGTAGAGAATATTGAAGTTATGTTGATAGCAAGTTGATGAATGTTGATCATCCAGTTATCAACATTGATTCTCAGAATCTGTGCTAATCAGGCTTGGCCTACAGTCAAGATGAGTTCAAACACATTGATGCACATAGTTAGTCAGAGAGTTTAGGACTGGGATGTATGTATTAATCCTGAATGTTACAAAATGGGTGTTTATCATGGGTTACATTGGAATCAAGGTATTGAGAAGGTAATTTTTATATATTTCTTTTACAAATCCATTCTAAAATAAAGTGTCAATGTTACGTTCTATCAAGAAGCTGCGTATTATTATCATTTATACTTAAATTCAGACATCTGTGTCCATATGAATGTTACAATACTACCATCATAGGTGGCCCCTGCCACCTGGTGAGTTGGATTGGAACCAAGTATTAAAACACTTTTATAAACCTAAACACTTTTGCAGGAAAAGTGTAAAGTGTTTTAGGAAAAGTGTTTAGATGATGAAAATGTGTTTTACCAAAAAGTGTTTTGGTAAAATATGTTTTAGTTAAAACACATTTTTTAGAGTGTATACTTATTTCATCTGCTGTATGGGGGCAATTTCTAGTTAACCGTATATCTCTTTCTAAGGACGGTAATCTAGGGACAACTGAACTCAATATGTTTCCGTAACACTGTTGTCACCTGCGCAGTCCTCTTTGATAGTCCCGCTGGCCAGGTGAAAGATTCTTTGATCATGAAGGTCAGCACAAACATCATAAAGATCCCATGGTGACTGCCGTCCCAGTTACCCTGTCGCAAACACTAGTTATGGCAGGTGGTCATTCTACTTTTCATGTTCAATACGCCACTGTGCGGAAGGGACGCTCAAGGGAACACCTGTTGTGTCGTGAGAAGTCACATGTAAACCCACAAGGAAACGACAAGATCAGGTCTATAGGCTCGATCTTCTTATCCGTTCCGCAGGAACGTCTTTGATCTCTACTGTTAGTGTTCTGCTGCTGAACACACCTGCTCTTCTTAGGATCACCTGCCCCCCCGAGTCTCCTATAAAACTACCGCAGAACACATCACAGTGGGTAGAAAACGTTGAATGGATATTAAAAAAAACTTGTTTATAAACGTTGATCAACCAGACTTTAACATCGATTCAACGCACAGAACCTTTAATCAACATTAAAAACTGGTTAATCAACGTTGATTAACAAGCTTTCAACATTGATTTGGCGTTCTGTGCCCATCGGCATATTTTCTCTTTACACCAGGTGATCTATTTTCCAATTAAACACCTCGATCTAGTTGTGGGGTGGTCCTGGTATTTTCCTATTTTACCATAACCCAGGCCGAGAGGATTAATATGGCTGGTCAGCCATTTAAAGTCCCTATATTTCCGAGGGAACATACTTTGCGGGCTCTGATATCGCCTTCACATTGTGTGCATGTTTAGTTTGGTGACAACAGCACCTCAGGGAGCTGTCTACCTGAACACTTTGATGTCCCATCACCTGTCTCCCTCCGCCACTGCACCACTCACCTGGCCAACCCACTTCTCACCTCATGCCGCCAAAAGACGTACGTCAGGTGTTCAGCCAGAAATATGGTTCGTTTTAAGCCTATCTGGCCACACCTGCCCTGCCCGTCCTCCTGGCCGTCCTCCCACCTGCTTCAAACCTTAGTACAATGTATCTATACACAGAACCCTATACACATACCTGTAGGACTCCAGGGCGTTTTGGAGAGGCTGCTCACACTGCAGGGAGTCTGCAGTCCAAGGGTTTAAATTCCATATCCCATTCAATATTCGGGGTAATGAAGGTTAATGTAGACACACCCACCCAGCATGAGATAGCCTTGACAGATTGTGATGTTAGAACGTTTACCCACATTATATTATAATGGTGTTGCAATTAATATATTTGGGACTTTGCAACGCTATCAAGTTACTGACCATAGGTCTCTCTATGCGATAGGAGAAGAAAAAAGATAACCAGCTGTATTAATTCAATGTAAAGCTACACACTGTCAGGGTCGTTCTGAATGAAGTTAATACAAAATGGCACTCATGATTTTATAAATAGGGAGTCTGATCTTACTGCTTTAATATGTTTTTTCAGCTTTTGTCTCGAAATTTGTCTTAGTTTTGATCATAAACGTACATTTGAAATAGAGCGTAGAAGCAGATGTGTGGAGGCATTTTCTTTATCTAAAAGCAAATTAACCCCATAGGCCATGACATAAATGCAAATGTCCACTCCCATGGAACATTTTTGCAGCGCATTCACCTTGATGAGGCCTGTCCGCATTCAACTCAGCCTTATACATGGTCGTGGACATTTGCTTATTTATCTCGCAAGTTATAGGCCTACCAGCTAGCTCAAGCAGGGTCAGCCCACTAAGGATTCCTCTTGCCGGGAATTCCCGGCTGGTATTATGGGAATGGACCACTAAATTCGACATGGTGACATGGCCATTTCTTAAAATCGACATGTGACATGGGCCTTAGAGCTCCTTAGTGACATGAGGCAAAACAATTATCAACAAGACATAGGTGCTTTCTTAAATTCGACATGGGACATGATAGGCTCTTAGAGGTGACATGGGACATGGGGATTTAAGTGACAAGTGCCATGACCATTTTTTTAAATCGACATGTGACATGGGGGACCCCCCATCCATACCCCCGGTATTGCACACACCGCATTTTCCCTTGAAGCAACCAAAGTTTCGAATACCTACCACACTCCTCCCCTGTTATACCGAATTACGAGTCAAGAAAGGGCCAAATGGTCCGGGCAAATGGTACTTCATCACTTCGTGCTAGATTTCAAATAGTTACAGTTGCAGGAGCAGCTGGTCAGCGGCTTATGTTTTTCCCGCCAACCAGTCCTACACGAACAGCAGACGACAATCAACATAGTCATTAATGAGATAGTGGTATCCAGGGCGAGAGGGCGTGCCCATCTTCGAGCCCCCACCTGTCAGTGCTGTGTTTGTGGTGTGTGCTCCAGCAGCTGCGAAACCAGCAAGCACGTTCAGATTAGTGGAACAGGTGGAGCGCCAGCAGACGACCACTGCAAGCCAACCTAGGACGCTCGGCGGGAAAAGTCAGTAGCGCGGGAAAAACAGGCGCGGCACAGACGGCCTTCACTAAAATATAGATAGAGGTCCTACGGGTTCTACATTAGGCCACTCAAAAAAAAAAATTCTCATCACCAACCCCTGAAAAATATGACGAGGGCGATTTTTTTTTTACCCTGGGCATATAGGGGCAAAAACTGTGTGGGGCGAGACCAAAATTTCGATTTTAGTACTTAAGAGTTTATTGATAAAAATTGTGAAAATGCACTCAATCTCTGGTCCGCTGCATTGGTGTCATCGTTAGCTTTAATTTGATACCAAATATGCCCATGTTCGTCTATTTTTACCATGATTTTTGACTAAAATTATGTGGGCTTCCCTAGCCCACTTGAAAGGGTCTACATCTCATCTTTCCTATCCCCTCAGGATGTGTGTGGTGCACATATGCGTGGGAACTGACACATTCCTCAGTGAAATTGTGTAATGTAGTTCTTGCCATGAATATGACCTGAGCTCTCGAAATGGCATTAAACATCTATTACTCACTCATTAAAATTATGTAAAAAAAAAATTATTTATTAAAAACACAATTTTATGATGCGCGCGGTGATGAGAAACCAGTTTTTTTAGAGGCCTTATAAAAACAAATGCTATATGGTCTCCTGATTAATCCCTTCCATGTCAATTTTAAAATGGCCATGTCATCCTGTCGATTTTTATTAAAGGGGAATAGATCCATGTTAGGGGGAGGTTAAAACTACCCACTCCGGATAGAATTTTGTACGTGACAGAATCAAGTCCTTTCCCCTAAACAGTTATGATTTATAAATAATTTATATTACTCTTTATACTATATTCTAGTTACTCCACGCACATATATCCCAATAGGCCTACATAGGTCTCAGTTTCCTAAATCACCCTCTAGCTTTGGCACAGTTGTGTGATTCCGTGGGGTCTGCCCATACGCTATATTTTGAACATTTAATTTTGGTAGCAGATGTAATAGTAGAATAATTAAAGTCCAGTCTACGCACAGTTGGTTGATTAATTTTACTGAATCCCACAACCTGTCTATCAGAAGGGGTTCTCAGCGTAATCCCTGACACCTGGCGGCCAACTGGAGAAATACAGCGTCTGGCAGGTGTGTGTCGGGGTTAGAGGGCGTGACCAGCTGGGGGTTGTTCCTTGGACCCAATGGCCGATGATTCCCATTCTCCATAGCAACATGTTTGTCCTTTTGCACGTGTAGGAGATTTTATTGAGTGGCTGAGACCATGTGGCTCTTCTGAACAGCCTCCCCTCCTCCCTCTCCAAACCCTAACAAGCAGGGTCTGCGGGCCGGTCAGCGGACAGCACCTGTCCTTCGTGCATAGCAGTTCTAATCAAACGAGCACCTGTCTATTTTACCGTTATCTGCGACGCTCAATGCTACTCCCCATAATACCCCGCATTGTCTAATCAACGCCACCCAGCTGCCTTTTGCCAAGTCACTTTGGTAACTTTAGAGGGTAGACCCTGTCTTCTTGTGTTCATCATGAATGTCATCCCATGTTTGTGCCGGTCTGTATAGGTGCTATCATGTGATGCAGGTAACGCATGGGGCACCATGAATACATCCTACACACCTGGCACCACAACCTCACACCCCTCACCACACTTTCACGCCTCACACCCTATGTACCTACAAAGTGCCCCACTGACGTCTTCTCAGCCTCCTGATCGCCTAAATCAGGCTAAATATACTTACTTCCTCCTGGCTCCGTATTTGCAGATATGTCACACTTTTAGGATGGGGCCTGAGCCTCAAATCAGATCTAAAATTCAACAAAAATTACTTTTCTATGCCGATTCTATATAGGTATTTAGACGTCATCGCGCTTGAGCCGACAGTTTAGGGTGGTTCTGGTTGTGGTGCCCCCCCCCCCCCACCCCGGCCCCACCCCCATGAAGATCTGCTTCCTACACCTCTGAATTCTCACTGTGTAGCTATAACTCACTATACTTGCTCTTTACCACCATGAGAAGCGACTTACGACCTTATACACAATGTACTGTAATGGAATTTACTGTAGTTTTTACAAGAAGGTCCAGGTGGCAGTGCGGTGGTACACAAATGTACAAGGAATCTCTGTGAAAATGGCAATGGGTAAAAAGTGACGGTCATGACGCTGTGATGCAGGGGTTTTAAAAAGTGATGCAGGGGTTTTAAAAGGTGACGGACGGCAACACTACCAAAAGTTCCCAGTACATTGGCATATTCTTAGGAGCAGCAGTGACGTAGAGTTGAATACGGACAGCCTCACCTCGGTGAATACGATGCAAATTTATTCCCTGGTCATGGACATTTGCATTTATGTCATGGCCTAGGGGGTTATTTTGCCTTTAAATAAAGAAAAACAGCTCAGATCTGTTCAAAATCCAAGATGGCGGACACCCATTGAATACAGACACATTGTATTCAATGCCCCCCATTGAATACGGCGGTTCTAGTACTAATCTATAGTGACGGTCGTATCAGCCATGACATAACAGGTGTTACGTAATGCACCCTGAAAAGTCAGCACTGAATGAAAGGAATTTTCTCATTGGTCAATAGTGTATCCCACTTGGTCGGAATAGGGCTCTGTATGATGGCCTAGTAGAACGGCCATTGCTTAATCCTACAACTGGCGAGATAAGCACTGATAAGAACCAGCATGATGGGTACCAGGTGTTACATAATGTACCCAACAAAAATTGCAGTGAATACAGGGAATTATTTGATTGGTTAATAATTCATCCCGGGTCAACCCTATAGGCACAGCAATGGATCTGTCCTTATCTCGACAACATTTTTTACAGTGTACCAAATATCATCGTTCTGAGTATCAATAGACGCTGGCCGAGGCTGACCCCCAGCACCCTAACCGGCTGCGCCCCCTCGCCCCCCATCCGAACCGAGACTCTTGTGCCCCCAGTAGAACTTTGCTTCCTACGCCTATTATGTCAAAAAAGTAATCCATAACGATAACCCTGGCTCATCACCTATGATTATGCGATATTCCAATGCATGAATGGTGGAAAGATATGATTTCTCTAAGGCATAAAAAGAGGTTTGATTCCAAATTTTCATGAATTTTTATCCATTTTTGATGACTATTATTTTGTGTCTTTCATAAATTTTCATACAATTTCTTACCCATTGTTTTCAATTTCCTCGTGGTTTTCGTAGTTTTACCGTAAAATCAAAGAATCTGGCATAAGTGCCTGTACATTTCTTTACAATTCGAAATTAATGATGCTAAATTCATCAGTGGTGTGGCGTTCTTCAATTCTCAGCTTTTCAGTGTCATTTCCCCTCTAGAGGTTATTTCAAATAGTGCCAATTTACCACTGTTTTGAAATACGCTCCTGGACACTCAAAACAGAAGGCACAAAAGATATACGGATGTGCTAAATATGTCATGGCAAATTATTTGCGCATCCATCATTAGTCTATAGCTCAGCCATTCAAATTTCATAACTGCAGTGTCAAGACTGAGGCCCGACTCTACTGCACGATGGGCACAATGAATTATTCAACCAATGAATCTCGATCGCATATCCAAGGTCTTTGTCCCTCATAATTGCATATGGAGTTTGCTGGCATATTTATTACACATAGGATTGCATGATAACACAGATTATATGTGCATTGTATGCTGTTGTAAGTAGGATGGACACATATTTTCCTTGCGTGAGATAATAATAAGCTCATGAATAGGTTATGGGAATGATAAGTACCACTTATCCACTTAAGCCACACTACCTTCTTTGGAAAACAGACGCAACATAATGACATTATATCATCGATCCTAAAAGAGCAAACCACAATGGTGTCGTGACGGGAATTGTATGCAATATTTTACATAAATGGCCATAGGTAGCTAATTAGTGACGGTCATTCATACTGAATCTAACTTAAGTCACTCACAGCATGGGAATCTCTATTGACAAAGCAGTATATATAGCTGTCAATGATGTAACCACTACTCAGGACTGTGACATCTATTGGTCTATGTGCTCCTGTGGTGTCACGTCTATGTTGACAGAGGTGGTGAGGGGGTGTCCATTTTGTATAGCCTACTCAGCTGTCACATGCTGTACAAGTGTCAGTATAGACAAAGCCATTCATCTTATTTTTAGTGGACTGAGATTAAAATTCCACTCATTCCCACTTGTGCTCCTGGCATAATTCCCAAGTTTAATACATATATAATTCTCAGGTCATTTCTAGGTCTACATCTGTGACACGATCTGCGAAAAGGGCCCTTAGTGCAGGGGGGAATAAGGGCCCCTTTCCCAGTACATGTCACATTTATTATTCTACATTGGAAGTGTGAACCGAACACGTTTTCCTCAATACTCTCTGAAAAGAGAGGTTCTTCCCTGTTATCTTTTGGCAAGACCCGCCTGGGCTTCTTTCCTGTTTTTGCAAGAACCTCTTGGGATTCTAGACCTCTCACCTGCACGAATTGCTCAGGGCCAGGTGTACAGACTCCATACCCCCTCCCCAGGGGACTTACTTAACGTGTCATTTAGGGCTCCCTGACCACGACCCTAGTACAATATAAGACCAATTCTAGCCGTAACAATTATTTCCTTAAAGACTTTGCTCCTTAAATTAAAACACATCATAGGAGATGAACTGGGGGAATTTGACACTGAAAAAAACCAAGGTATTGCGTGTTGTGTAAATATGAAAAAAAAAGTTACATAAAACCCAATTGGTGGAGGGGCATTCATTTTTAGAAAGACACCTGACCAGTTTCACCTGTTCTCCAGGGACCAGGGGGATGGCTGGCTATTTTAAGGGGTTTGTGGTGATTGTGGGGTGTGAGTGGGCCTCGGGTGACAGGAGGTGGAGTTGATCCAGGTGTGTTGTGTTGTGTACCCGCAGGTTATGCAGCTGTGTGTCGGGCGGGAAGGTGTGTGTCTGGGTGGGGGGGGGGGCTAGAATATGTGCAGCTCAGATTTTCCAATTCTTGGGAGCAGCAGTGACGTCATAGCAACCAGTGCGGCCCTTATCAGGCTTATCTCCCCACTGATAAGAGTCATCATGAAGGGTCAAATTAAATTGGAAATGTACTAGAAAAAGGTGTTAAAATCCTTATCAGAAAAGATCTAGACCACCTACGGCAAAATGCATTACAAATTCTGAAAGATATTCAAAATTTACATCACATACTTGATGCACTATTTTCAAGGTCCAGTAATAGAAAAGAAATCAGCAAAAAGGTGACTTTTTCTAGTATATTCCCTATGTACTTTGACCCTTTGCAAGGTCCCTAGCAACCAGAGTTCTGCTCCCTAGAATAACACGATCAGATGCATTCATTCTGATTTCGATTTATCTAATTTTTCGTTGTTCTTGATGGGTGAAGTAAGAACCGGGATATATTCAAATATCATCCATATTTGAAAACAAAGCTTTTTTTCGGGCTTTTCCTCCATCGATACAAGTAAGAAGTAGAAATTCGCAGGAGCAGAACATTTGACCTGCCAAAGGGTCAAATTATATAGGGCTTAGTATGGACATTCTGTGGGTCCACCATTTTGAATTTCTCTGGTGGAGGTAAACTCCACTGATAAGACATACCATGATTTGGGTACCTTGCCCCTGGGTAACACCCACTTGCAGGGACATGCTGGTCCCATCTTATCAGTTCTTATCAGTGCATTTCACCAGAACCAGCTCTGGCCTCGCTTCCAGTAGGCCATGTACATTGTACTTGAAAAAGTAACTTTTTTGCTGTTTTCTTATTGGGATTGGAAAATAGTACAACAAGTATGTGATGCAAACTTTTAAAATATCTTTCAGATTTTGTGATGCATTTTGCCTGGGATGTTTAGATCCTTTCTGATAAGGGTTTCAATACCTTTTTCTAGTACATTCCTTATTTAAAATGACCCTTCATGAGGATTCTTTTTGTGTCTGCCCTCGTGTCTGCCCTCGGGTGCATGTTAAACTGAGATTTAGGTAAAAATCCTGAATCAAAAATGAGGCCAACAAAGGAAAGGATAAAAATATAGAATCTATGTATCACACACTAGTATGGACGAATCATATCCCCCCCTACCCATAGGACTGTAAGCATTGGCCATAAAATGATGATGAAATGGAATCCTGCAGCTCGCTGTATGTTGATTTGGTCCATGTGACACCACTGACCACAGGTGGGCGAACACCTGTATGGCCGCCCCATCCAGGTGCGTCCCATGACGTAAGGTCCTAAGTGGGTCCCGCCTCACCTGCCCGCTATCTACGATACTGTGGGATGGGAGGTGTTTCTATAGCGACTTACAACGCCCACTTACACACCCCTCAGGTGGGGTACAATAGATGGGGGTGAGGTGGGGTAAGACTTGACACCTGTGCCGTCATCACCTGTCTGACCAGTGACAAAGATGAGTATCAAGAAGCAATGCACCATGGTCAGTACGATTCCCATACGATGTGACTAAAAGACGATGTGGCTAAAACAATGCATCGACAATGTTGTTTGTTCACATTTTTGTAATCACAATCATGGGAGCAGCAGTGACGTCACACAGACCAGACCTACAAGAAAAGGGTGTTAAATCCCTTATCAGAAACAAGATCTAGATAGGCTATAGTTACAGTAAAATGCAATGCTAGTATAAAGATGGCTAACATATGTGAAACTTTAGATTTAAGGATTCTATCCCTGTCATTCTTTTTACAGAGAGGGGGAAGGGCAAAATGGTAGACGTCTTTCGCACACTCATCTATATAAGATCACACGTAGGCCTAGAGAGTGATGACCTAACTTGTTCACACACGCGAGTAGTCTAAAATGTTGATAATACACACTGGACAGTGAGAACCAGAGCAGACTCGATGCATTATCTCTGATTTGATAATTGATTTAATCGAAATAAATGAGAAGGACACTTCGTGATGATATGTATATCGAATTCGTTCATTCGGAACTGCAATTACTTATATCATCACTATGCACGAACTAGCAATGGAATTCAATGCAAAAATAAATACAATATTTTGAGACTTCTGTTGAGAATACAAATAACATCCTGATCACGAATGGGACATTAGAAATGGGGGTAATATTTAGTGCAATAAGTGTGTCATGATATGTGCATCGCACTGATAATAATACCAGTGCAGCTTGTATGACTATAAACAGGCAATGTACGCATTTGTCAAAATGATTTTGTTTTGGTATAGATGGACCAGTTCATGGGGCGACATCATCACAAAGGGATGCATATTGTAATAAATGGTCATTATATTTCAAGGATAGGATGTCCATATCTAAAGTCCTATGATAGTTTTATTCAAAAACGTTTTCTACATAAATATATACGGAAAAGCGACCTAATATCACACATGCACTTGTATAAAGAGTGCAAAGTGTTCAGAGGATGGACTATGCGCCAGAAAACCTCATTGGAGCTGAAGGATCTGTCATAAAATGTGTATAGCCAAGTAAAAAGGGTCCCCCAGGGGAAAAGTCAATTTTTAAATTCAGGCCACAAACTTTCCAATGATATATTGCATGAAAAAATATGTCTCCTAGTTTTAGAGTTATGGCTCTATTATCTTAGATGGTTACTGACCTATTCAAATCCCAAATTAGGTCTATCTTGTATATTTCATGAGATATATCAGATGATATTTTATAATTAGGCATAATTCTGCAAATTAGGGAAATTGTCATATTCTTCACATTCTTTTTCTCATAAAATTTGATTTGATTATCAGATTTTTACCATCTTTTCAACACACCGATCCTTGTGGGTGTGGCTACAAATAGGCTTTTTTGATTGCTCAATTTTGAGTGAAAATAATGTTTCCATGGCAACCAATATCAACAAAAGCACTGATTTCTGCCCCCAAATGCCCAAAAACGTTCGATTTACATTCCAAATTTGGAAGGTTTTCCTTAAAAATGGGAATTTCCCTTTAGGACGTTTTTGTAATCTACATAAAAAAGTAGTATATAACAATTATTGGTATATTTTCCCCCTTTAAGCCCTATTGGTGTCCCCCTGGTGGCCAGAATTGGTACTAATCCCCCTCTGACGGTCCCTTTAACTTGCCTCCTCACAAATATCAACTTTGCTCAGGAGACTAATTATGGTAAACTCCACAGAGGTTTTTGTTGAAGTAATACTCTGTCGGTCATAATTATACATGGCCTGCCAATTATAATAAAGCAGTGATTTCCAAGACAGGACCCTATACTCCCTAATTACATCCCAGTCTTTGACATGATTACTGTGACATGTTAAGACATGCCGCTGATTTATGACACACTGCATGCAGCCCCACGCCCCCATGACATCCCCAGTCCAATATTCATGTCTCCCTCCCATCCAACCAACCCAACTTTGTGGGGTGGGTGACACGATGTCCACCTAACCCCGCCCTTCGACCGCAGAAAATGACCAGTCAGCTGGGGGTACATGGAGTACATGGTAAGGATTACCATTCAGATCAATTTGTGTCAGCAGCAGGTCAAAGGATATAGGGGGCAGATCAAGTTAATAATCATGCTGGTATCCAATTAACTATATAGGCCTTATAGAACAGCACCAAGATTTTCGTTATGGATATACATGGGCTCTCTAAACCACTATTACACATGTGTCCTGCATATATGGAAGTTGAAATCTAATGGATTGCTGTGATTTAGCTTTATACCAATAAATGTGAAAATTGAACATTGTAACAGTCCAACCATGGATAGATCCGGTCTCATTACTTCTTTCATTATCTTGTTATTACAAATTACCCGTATATAAAACTCTCAACCTTTCATAGCAAAAAACCTAGGTTAAAGCACGTTAGGTTCTGCATGACACAGGGATTTGATATACAATTACCCTGTTACCTCATTTAACCACATTATCATGTAGGTGTCACAAATCTTGTCGGTGGTCAGAACTAACTGTACATGTATGAGAGAGAGTCAGACCGTGACAGGGCACCATGACACCCATGTCACACTACCCCAACCTCCTCCCCACATCTCCCTTGTCACACACATGACCTGTCCTACTCCTGTAGCCTCAGCACCTGAGCACACAGCTTCAGCCGCCCCCTGTATTGTCCACCCTGGGTGGGGCATTGTGTGGGGCTGAGGCTGGCGGCTCTAACGAGGTGCAGGTGGCTAAGATACCCCACCTGTGTCATTACGTGCTGCTACCCCGCCCACCCTGACACTACCCCCTACAGCCATAGGGGGCTGTTACTCCCCTTTTGTTTTGTCATTGATCAGTGCATTCATTGGTACTTATCAATTTTAACTCAGGATGTGGATACTTATATAAATGGCCCTGTTATGTATACCACCATTTACTGTATTTTGTTATCATCGTTGGTGGACTATCCGATGGATTCTGACACTTCATGTATTTAGTAGCTTTACCAGAGTGGCAGAGAGGTGATTATATCGATAGGCTATTCCCTGCCTCTATAGTCTGAAATGATCCCAGACAGTTTGCCATGACTTACTTTGAGTAATTTGCATTTTATTTCTTGGGCTGTACTTCATATAAACAGTTCAAATCAATATTAGTCACCCGGGATTAGTCATTCATTTTTCATTCGTTCACATACTTTTGATATTCATATTTCACTCTATGTCAGAGTAAAGTAAGTCAAAGCTTAGTTGGTTTAGTTACAAGTACTGATATCTATAATTTTTGCTTCAATTCACCCCCCCCCCCGTTCCTCCTATCCCTCTCTCACTTCATCCCCACCCCGACTGCCCCAACACGTGACTACCCAATCAGTGTCAGCCCCGACACGTGGCCGACGTGACGTCATGATCCAGATCCAGTCCCGCGTCACGTGACGTATCGGAAGTGGCCTCCAGGTGGCGCGCGCACCTGAGTGACTACCGGAAGTCATCTGAGGCGCTACCTTGGACAGCGCCCCCTGTGGACGGCAGGTAGTTTACTTCCTGTCAAGTGTATTGTTGGCGCCCGTGTCTAATATTTGAGGCATTGTTGCTCAAATCAATACTGTTCATATATTTATTTACTGTGTTGATGTGGATCCACGTCGTGAGATCTGGAGATAGACGCTTTATACATATGTTTGACAAGTGACTCAGAGTGACGAGCCGAGTAGTGAGCTGCACTCTAAATATAATGTGCTTTGACTCACATTATCCATCAAAGCTTAAAATCATGCTATTTTCCGCAACTAAATAAAAGATAGTGGAAATATCATGCGTCAACCAATTGGGTTCATATATCAATCATGTAATGCAAGATGTCGATTACACATAATAAATAAAACAGGTCAAAGTAAAAAGCAAAGGATAATACAAATCAAGGTTTATCATAACACAAAAAATGTCCTATGGAAGTTGGTTCAGTCTCACCCCCCCCCCTCCCACACACACACAGCCTGCACTAACGACTGGGTATGAGTGACTCCTGTGAAGCTGCCTTAGCAAGGTGAGCTAATTGGTGAGCAGCAGGTGAGTGGCCATGTCCCTATTGTTGTAGTGCGCACATCTTTAAATAAGGAGTCCTTGTAACCCACCCCCCTCCTCCTTCCCACTACCAGCATCCCACCTGCTACCTTACCACAAGACAGGAGGCCCCAGGCCGCAGGTGCACCACGCCCACCTCCAGTGCTTGATCACAAGATTGCTCCACGAGGTAATTGGTGGCGACGCCGTGCAGCTAAGGCTGGAGCTGCTTTGGTACTGTACAGGCCTAGGCCAGTCAACGAACTGAGGCCGTCTGGAGGCTTAGTCTCCATGCCAAACATGGTGTGTTCTGCATGGAAGAAGAATATTGACCTCTGTAATTAGGTTTTAATAAAGCCTATTGAGGGCTGATATTGAGAATACTCGACATCCATGTAGGGGCCATTGTTGAGTATTTTTGACCTTTCTGCAATGCCCTCAATCAGTGTTAATGGTTCTTATACATAAAGGGGGTAAAACATTGGGCTTGTTTGGGAAAGGAGTAGGTAGGGGAGTAAAATGAAATTTAATCAATATGATCCAGGCACCACATGCACTGCCACTTTGGGATGACATAGGTCTATTACTGAAAATTGATCAACAGAAGTACCTGTTGCAATTTTCTCCGCACTTTCGGGGGGGGGGGGTTCCTGGGGATCTCCCCAACCACACTACATCATGAATTGCTCCGTGATTTGACAGATGGGAATTTGTGGCACTTTGTGGGTTTCACCTTTGTATGTGTGCTGAGATAGTAAAGTCTCAACCCGGACCGCTGTGGCTGTAGTGTATACAGCAGGACCAAGATCGGGTCATTGGTTTTGTACCTACATCAGCTACTACTGTATTTCGGAATAAGAAGAAATCTACTGTAAAACCATATGATGGGCTGACACTGTATACTGAGATCTGGTGAAAATCACATTCTATTTCAAATCTTAACTTTATAAATTAGACCCCTGTGTTGCTGAAGGTGGGGTTAAATTGTGAAAAAACCCACTGTACGCTGTAAACTGTACTGTGGACGTACCGAGACATGCAGAAGTTGAGTTTTTCTTGTAAAAACAAAACAAAACCCCATAAACAAAAACCACCACCAACAAAACTAAACTGTAGACTTTCTGTACTGCTGAAGGTGGGGCTCTCTTGTGCAGAAACCCTGTAGGTTGTAGACTTTCTGTGGTGCTGAAGCTGGCTGGCATGAGTAGGTAGGCAGGTGGCGGTGTGACGGTTGGAGGCCAGGTGGGTGAGGTGTGGCCGTCATCAGTATGGTTTTATTGGGCTAAAAGAATGAGCAGATGGTAAATGCTCTACATGCACATGGCTACAATGACTGCCAGTTTGAATGTACAATGGACGTGTACTCAACTCCTCATGGTGTAGAAAGAGGTAGTTGAGGACTTTCACAAAAGCTCAATTCTCATAGACTTATCATTTGCTGCTTGAAATCAAAACCGGTGTGATATCAATTTTTTAGGTCATAATAGAAGCTCTCTTGATACCAATAATCTAAGATGCATAGTAAATAATGACAAGGAGCAGACACCACTCTTTACATCAGGTGAACTGAATAGTAATATAAAATCCCGTGTATAAGCCCCTCCCGCGTATAAGCTCCCCACCCCCATTGTAGAAGAAGCCACAAGCCGTACTTTGGGTCTTAAACGTATTGTCGTCACTTACCCCCGTATTAGGCCACACGTCGCGTTCCTCGGCACCGTATAAGCCGAAGTAGACCTCTGAAATGGTCTAATAAGTTCAGTCGCGACTTGAAGTTATACGCAGGGTTTACGGTACGTGTTTGTAAGTCCCTTCAGTGTATGCGAAATAGTATGAGTAGTATAGGTACATGTCGGTATGGCGCGGGCCGCGAGCGAAGGTGATGGGGATGGGGACTTCATTAGACTTGTATTGTAATGATACTATACTCCCAATACAATGTCTCCTTTTCTCTAAAAAGAATATGCCGTTTAAGTTCTTCAATGGTTCATGTTCATAAAACAAGTTAGTGATATGAGTGAGCAGAGCAAGAACTGGATATTAAGCTGTTGGGGTTATGTCATCTTCTAAGTATTTCTGATGTGATTTAACCTACATGGTACATCTGTATGGACATCATCCATCATTTGTTTCAGACATCATCATTATTATGCCCAGGTGTACTATCATCCTGTCGTAGGTCAATGTCGTCATCATCAACCCTTCATGGGTCACAAACACTGGGTCACAACACCATGTGAATTATATTAATAGGCCATAGAGCACACCTTCACCTAGACTACTGGAATTATATTCTAACCAAAGTATCATAGGTGACTTACTGAGTGACTAATATAGTCCCATGTAATCACAAATTCTGATACCTATATTAGCCACAACTGATAACAGTTTATTGTAGATATCATAGTCGAACTCCCTCAGCAAGTATTTTCGGATGCAGTATATCTGTTTCTGTTTTGCTTTTTTTTTTGCGGATGTTTTTTTTTTCTTCAAAAGAATAAGGGGGAAAAATACCCCCCTCGGAAAAAAGAAGAAATAAGCACACGATAACCTTATTCTCAATCACTGTGGATTACCGGTAGCTTGGACTTCTTAATCCTTCATCAAATACCCCCACGTATATTAATACGATTAGAAAGACGTCATGTGTTTATGATATTGGGAGTCTGTCGTCCAGTGCTTATTTCCCATTGTTGTCTTGATATCTCAAAGGCACTAATTAATCAGGAGGCCCAGCCTGGGGGCTATATCCAAGCTGGCCTTTCGTTCTACCAGATATTGCATAGACACCAGCAGGCCGCCCTGAACAGCAGTGGAGGTACCAGCCGGCCAGCCAGCCGGCCGCACACAGCCTGCAATATGCTGATAATACGCCGCGCCGGCTGCAGATGGCGCTCCGTAATTGTGCCGCCCGTGTTGTGCCGCGCCGTGCACGTGCAGCCTGCGCGCTGCCGTCTGTACGCGCACCTGGAGCCCGAGTACTTCCGTAACGGTCAGGATGCTGGAGGACGGCGGCAGATGGCAGCACAAACACAAAGACCACCATCAGATTAATTTTCAAAAGTAGCCAAAGGCGGGATTTTCTGTCTGTAGTCGAGATGGATGGTTACCTGAAATATTATTACGTTAGATAGTTGATATTTTACCTGTGTCATAGTTGGAATTTCTGTGCAGGTGAAGTATTATTTGCAAGTGAAATGCTTGTCATTTTTATTTCTCATTGGCGCATGTTTTTTGACGGAAAAAGCAATGTTTAGTACCAGTGACGTTAGACTAAGTGAGTTTTACAACAAATATGAAGCCCCCCACTTTGAAAAATAAAACAAGCATTATTAAATGACAACTGCCTCTTTTAGATGAGTGTTCTACAAACAATAGAGAAAAAAGCAACAACAAATAGAAACCCTCTTATGTGTTTGCCATTTTGTATAATGGTTATGTTTCCTATATAGGGTTTATACATGTAGTAAATTAGTAACTTTTAGTAGCAAGGCCAAGCATTAGACCTATTACATATTGTCGATACGATTTTTCAATTGCAATTAAAGATAAAAAAACAAAACAGCAACGTTATAAGTTTCTCCCACTATCTTATGCAATAAAATATACCCGAGAAAATGTATCCAAACCCAAATCAATAACAGCCGTATGCGTGTTGTGTACAAAGATGCTACTCGGCTTATTGTGGTGCGTTATGATATGAATCTAAATGTCAGCGTTACCTTGGCCTCAATGCCTTGTCAATGTCAATGAGTTGCACACCTCCCCAGCGAACCTTTATAGATGCCTGTAGGCAGCTGGACGTGGGCTGCAGGTGAGAGACGCCACCTTCTCCAGGTGGGCATCACCTGGTGGATGCTGTTATTACCATGGTAACGTACGGCGGTCAGCTGGCCACCAGTAGTGGTGGTGATGGTGGGTCGGGGGGGGGGGTAATAGAGGGCCAGAGACAAGGCAGCATCAGCTCACACCTGCTGTGGTGCCACTATACATAAATCTGTGAACCTCTATGATAAGTATTTTGTTTTACATCTTGAAAATTCACCTGTGGCAATATCCCACTTGCCTATCCAGTGCACATATCTCTTTGTGAGCAGGAGCCTGGAATGGATCCCCTGATTGTCTTACTGTATGTGGCACATTTGCCATAGATGTAGGCTTTGTAGAGGAAGGACATTTGGTACACATGGGTGGGGCGGGGGTCCATATAATAGAGTTGCAAACAGAGGCAGGTAGAGCTGTTACCTGAGGGTGGCTGATGAAGTGTTCTATTGTTTGTAGGTTCTGACGAGGAAGCCTCACCTGGTCGGACACCTGGTCATGGGGAGTTGGTAGGTGGGTGGGTGGGCGCTACCACGCCTGGCACTAATTGTGCATACTGGATAAGGGCAGGGGCAGGGATCCCAGCCGGCCCTATTGAAAACAGCTTAAACTGACCGCAATTAGTATTGTAATTAAATACAATCTAAATTGGATATCGTGACTGGAGTAAATAACAATAGCTTGATTAGGGCATTTCTCTCACTATACTGTCACTGTGCAGGTACTAACTTGTACATTATGTAAAAGTACGATTCTTTATTCATCTAATCTTTTACACAGCATTCCTCGTATACCTTCAGGTTTTCACGAATGGCATAAATGAATGCATGTGCTATGAGGGCCACGCACGCATACAATTTCATTTATTAAGAATTAATTTATTTAAAATACAAATATGGATATGGGTACAAAATGTTCATAGTGTATCGAGCACCTGGAGGAAGTTATAAATTGAAATAAAGGTATCCAGGTCCGATTGACAGGCGGGGTGGGGTGGGGGTTCACCCAATGAAATAAAATAGCCTTTAGAGAATTCAAGGGAATGGAAGCTGATGCTGTCATTAACATCATCCAGCTATTGCAACATCTAGTGAAAAGGGCCTTAACATAATTGTGCTCTCATCCCAGATCACATAACAAGGTCTAACAAGGTCTAAAGGTGTAAATTTACAGAAAAAAATGCTGGCCATTATGCTTCCAGTAAATTTTGTTGCAAGGCAAATGGGTTGTTGCAATCTCACAGGGCAATCTCGGTAATTCTACAGCAAATGTAAATGAAGGATGCATATTGGTGATCTCTGGTTTACAGGAAAACCTGCTGATGTATTGGTATTACCCATGATTTTACTGTTATATATACAAGGTCGGAATCGAAACATCTTTCCGTTTTTGGTTCCTATACCAATATGAATTGCTGAGTCAGAGGGCAATTCGCTAAAATTACTCTGTGTGTATGCCGTAAATCTACAAGATATCGTAAATTTAACATCGTTGGTTTCTGTACTTTATTTTAACCTTATCTCTACGATCTAGCCTGAAGAGGATGGCTTAAGACAATCGAAACGTCGCAACTGAAATAGATCATCAATCGATTTCTATGTACAACAACAAAAGGTCTACAAGAATAAAAAAAAATCCATATATCTTCATATCAATTAAGGTTAATGCCACTTAAGTCATCTTGTTTGGTTTTGTATGGATGTAGGTGTATTGATTTTACATCACTTTATCATTTTTATAATATTATCTCTATAGAGATCGTTGGTGCGATATATTGTTCAAAATTGGTAGAACAGCCGAAAAAAAGAGCTTCCTGTAGATTCCTGTAATTCTGAATAAAATCAGTGTACGGGGGGGGGGGTACCCTATGGTTATATCGACACTCACCGGTAATTCATGGACATAATTCTAAGACCATATCCACTTACACACATAAATCTCTACGCATGAGATAATGTCTTACTATTCAGTGGTCAATGTCTATCAATGGCTATACCCTCTGCATCTCCATATTGTGCTTTGTACATGTATTGAAGAAACTCTAGGGGCGTGGGGGAATCTGGGCACGTTTAGTTCACTACACTGTGAGCCCAGCGACCCAGTTTTACATTGGAAAGGCCTGTAATTGTGCACTACAGGGGGAGTTGATGTTAGTACAAACCCATTGACTTGATTGGGTTTCTACTGTAGCTGCTACGGCGGTATCTACTGCATATTTACAATTCGGGCTGAGAGTGTATGCATGCATTTGGCTGAAAACCTGTCTGCAATAATAATAGGGACGTTGAGGGATCAGCGTATGTATGCCCACATAGGTGGACATGGTGAAGTAAATGGGCATTATGAACATTTAATAGTTCACAGGGGTGGTAGGGTCCACAACAAGGAGGGAGTAGGGGTGTGTAGAACGGTCTCAGGCCTAGGTCAGTCGTTTCTGAAACCTCCCCTGGCGGGAGGGTAATGTGGAGAGAGGCAGTGGGGCTCTAAACCTCTGGGTAATAGAAAGTGACAGAGGAATTTCTCAAAGTCACAAAATCATTGATAAGTTGGACGAAAAATTTACAAAAAATCTAAAACAAATCAGGAATTTAAACTTGAGGAAATGTAGAAGAAAAAAATCAGCCTACTTAGTAAAAGAAATTACCTCTTTAAGAAAATAAAGAGATTTGTAAACCAGGGGTCAGCAGTAGAAGGCCTCAATTGGACCCTTATCTTATCTCTTATCTCCGATCTTCTAACAACTCCTCCCGACTGACTACCAACTAGGTCTGTCAAACCATTCTGTTTACCCTCCTCCACACCTGTACATAATACCCTGCACATAATAAATAGGACATCCAGCCTGTGCGAAGGCTCTACTTAACACGTACGTTTTGGTCGGCGATTATATAGTGTTTAATCAATGTTTTGAGAGAGCACGCTTCGCGGTCATGGAATATTGAAGCATAGACCCACAAGTGCTCTCTCATAAATTCATTAAGGTGTTTATCTCACATTTGTCTCCATTTTGTATTAATTCCTTACCTTATAACCCCAGAATTAATCCAGGAGAAGACATTTTGTAAGTGCATGCGATCCGCTTGCTTTGCCAAGCCGTCGTGGCCATCTTGTCACTCTGCCTGACATACCTCCACCGCTACACACATTTTTCGGGTAGAATTCAATGAAGTCCTGTACTTCTAACACTGCCATATATACGATCTCTAGTTGGTTTTCGCCTACATTTTGTCTCCATTTTCTTATAAATAAATGAGAATCCAATGATTTTACATAGCACACGGCCATTTCGTCTTGTTGATGAAGCGGCTAGGTGCCCGGATGTACCTGACATACTTTCGGCTGAAGAACTAGGTCAGATACACATCGAACAAGGAATGGCCGGACAGGGCGGGTCCCGACCCATACCGCTATGGAAAAAACAATGGATTCTTATTTATTTCGAACAAAATGGAGAAACTAGGCATGGCATGTTTATATAGGATATCTAAGGATGTTTCTCTGTTATTAACTCCACCTTCCACCATTAGATTCTATGCTAACAAGGTGTATACACATCAGGTATCTTGGAACACTTTTTCAAATCCTTCCTGTACGTTGGTTTCTATCACTGGTCGGCTCGGTATAATGGACAGCGAGTTCGTCTCCTGCCCCAGTGGCCGGGGATCGATTCCCCGTTGAACCCTAAACGGTTTTAAAAGGAAATCAATGGCGTACTTGACTTTGTATACTTCGCCAATTTATTAACATGTCCAGGTTGAAACCAGCACCTTCTTGAAGACGAACAAAAGGTCTGAGAGTGTGTTATGGCTGGATAACGAACCGGGTTATGACCAAAAAAGCACTGTCCAGGCCCAAATCATGAGATAAACCTCTATGATATCAATCTACCTCACGCCCTTCGCATTTCTATATGGTGCAAGGTATAATCACCATACATGAGTAAAGGGAGACTATAGGTAGGGGCACGTACATGGACACCCTTTAATTTCAGCGGTGGGCGTTGAATACACTATTGTCATCGTTTTCTTTTTCTTACCTTGCCTCCCATGATTTTTATTTGTCATTATAACTAATGCAGTATTGGAAAATCGTTGACTTCAAATTTTGACCTCCCACATTGCCTATGGGCGCGATAAGCACTGATGGCGTCCCCATCCTCTAAGAGTACTACAGCAATATGCAGGCCGCCTGCATGTCTCGATGCCAGGGTAGATCACAACTAAAGACACGGTCTATCATATGGATGATAAATGATGCTTAAGGTCATGTAAACAGAACAGGCAATCGACATAATGGAGACTTGTATGTACCTTTATACATGTACACACTTAAATCCAAATATCCAACTCAGATACCCTGGAATCTATCACGATACCACACATCCCTATTGGCCACTATATATAGCTGGTTCTGGCGACACACACTGATAAGATGGGACCAGCATGTCCCTGGAAGTAGCTGTTAACCAGGGACAAGGTACCTATCATGGTATGTCTTATCAGTTGGTTTTACCTCAACCAGCAAAATTCAAGATGGAGGCTCCACTAGACCTCCATACTGAATTCTATAGTCTTCCAACCCCTTACCCCACCCCCCGCCCTTGCCGCCTCAGCATACGTCCCTTCCACAGGAATCCCAGCGCGTTCCCGTACAACGCTTAACACCACAGGAGGCATTAGCATGGAGTCATGTGGCAACATTAATATTACATTGCTGACGGGTGGGATATTTAGTCAAATCGGTGATTGGCGTGCGTGATTGACAGCAGTGGGCGTGGTCATTAAACAGCCTCTACCTCGCTCTTCTCGCCAACTGTCGTCGCGAGATCGACCGAGAAGTCAGCGATGAGGGGTTTGTTTATAGAGGGAAAGAAAAATGGATTCTAAAGCAAGAGAGTAAATCATTAGATGTAGATGGAATGTTTAGAGATGTGCAAGAGGAGTATGTATGTATGTATGTATGTATGTATGTATGTATGTATGTATGTATGTATGTATGTATGTATGTGTGTATGGGTGTGTGTGTGTTTGTGGGGGGGGGGGTCGAGAGAGCTACCCGATAGCTACCAATACAATTACGATATAACAGGCCTCTGGACGAAACGTGGCAGCGTTGACATTTTTGAAATAGTCGGTCGGAAGAAATAAAATAATGAGATCACAAAAATTTCACAAACAGTAATGTATATGGCTTGTGCCTAGGGGCCTACATTTCATTTTGGACGACCGTAGACTGATCCAAAACACCGTGTGAGAAAGATTGCTCAAAATGGAGGAGCGAGGCGGCGCTACCCAGTTGGAGGCCATAGGTCACCAAGAGACGCCCGCCAGATTATTGGTTAGAGCCAGGTGAAGCACCCATCCCATGCAACCAGCAAGTTCAGATAAGAGTGCTGGGAAGGAATGTAAGGGCCGTTTTCCACCACCCGATAATTATGGTTCCTCTATCGGCTGACAGCTGCACCAAAGTACCACCTCGGCCGACAGGGCTGCCATAGGTTTCAATGGAGAGGCATGGTATCTGTCGGCGATGGTAGCGTCTACTATGGGTCTGTCGGCAGATACAGGGGCCATATCGGTTGGTGGAAAATGGGCCTAAGGTACTACTACATGTAGTAAAGGATGAGTGGTGGGAACCAGGAGTAGGCAGTCCCTTCGCCTGTGTACCTCACATGTCACACACATGGTGCAACTCACAGACCACTAGGTCCTATTGTGGCGGAAGGTGTTCTACACCGCACGCCATTGTTTATCATTTCTCTATAGGTGTGGGAACTGATCGTCCTCAGTCCACGAGGTGTTTTGCTGGGTGAGTGATGGGGGATGGGGGTTGGGATGCTAGGAAGGGGAGGTGGAGGGGGAGGTGTCTATGATGAGTGGTGCTCTGAGACCTTCTACTACTACCAGGTGTGGATTATAGTTACGCCGAGTCACGTTACAACAGGTGTAGAGAACACTTATAAGAGACTCACAGGTAATAATTGATTAAATCATCGAGGTGTAAGCCGGAAACAACAGAACACCTGGTAATCATCATCTTACTAATTTTGAAAGATCTCGTCAGATATCAGTTTTCCTGCTTGTCTTTCTATACTATTTAAAAGTCCATGTTTGATATCAAATGCATTCCAAAACGCATATACACTAATGTGACATTCTATCATTCTGGACTTAAAAACAAGTTCATCCTGCTTTTTTTTAATACTATGTACATGTGATATGTGCTGATTATGACTATGTATGCCATATTCCAACTCATGATAAGCATACAGTTCCTACAGATAATGACAATTACAGTCCTATAAGCATTGGGATGCATTAGTGCCATATCACACTGGCATCTGGCAACATGGGAGACACCAACAATTTGGTTCATTTTCTCTCCTAATAATACCACTAAGCACCCTAGAAAGAGACGGATTGGGTGAGCTTCCATGAGCATCCCTAAGGGGACTTCTGTAGATCCCTAAACAATAAACATTGTTGTAGGATCCGGTGATGAATCAGGTTGGGGGTCAGTAAAGACCATGGAGGCCTCATCAGTATGGCTGGTGGGTAGGGCCCTGCTGACCACCGGTCATTACTGATGGTGGGTGGACACTGACACAGTGGTCAGTGGGGACCAGCCCCGCCCTGGAGGATCCTAACACTGATCAATTAGACTGACTTGGGAGGGAGGGCAGGGACGTGCTGGGCATAAAAGGATAACAGCATATATGAAGTCTCCACTTCCACGGCTATGGTCCATTTTAGCATATCGATCCTTGCTGGGTTGTATCACACACTGACAATAATTGGCCTTGAAATGTTAGTCAGTACAGACTATGTTTCTATAGTCAAGTGACTGTATCTCTCATGGCTATACTTGCTATAGTCACTGAGTATTAACATAACTTAGTCATATAGTCACCATATAGTCATGCCTTGATGCTTAGCATCAAGTACTTAGTCACTGTAACTAATATGTATAGTTATCATGACCAATACCCATCCAAGATGGCTGCTGTATGCCTTCTCCATGATGCCCAGTTGAACTGAAAATAACTCTTGAAACATTGTAATAATCACACAATATCATGATGCATAGATGACTTACCTATCCCTTCATTGTCAAACATGATCAGTTCCAATGGATGAACAAGAGAGGGTGAAGATTAAGCCTGATTATAAATGTCCTGATGTGTCACTCTCTTCTCTCAGCATCCAGCAAACTTGTGCTCTTTGTTTTTGTGCACAGAAACCTGTGACATCATCAATCTGTGAGCTCTACACAGAGTCAGAATGACTATTCCCATGACTAACATGTGACTAATGCAGTCACTGACTATGGGGGGTCAAAATAATATGCTGGTATAGTCAGTTCTGATTATAGGTTTCATTATCAGTGCATGTATCACATTTGCTGGTCCCTTCTCTCTGTAATCTGTAACACCTTTTCAATGGTAAGTTGAATCAAATAAAACCGAGAAGAAATACAGGTTCAACCTCTCACCATAAAAATCTGGAGTTGTTGCCCCCCCCCCCGATATAGCCTAACGTCACACCTTCTGCCACGTTATTTCTGATTCAGTTTGAGTAATTTCAAAGAGCGATATATTAGTCCAATCATTAATCAGGTAGCGATGGTAACACCGTGAAGTGCCTACCTTAATTAACTACCTCTTTTTTTCTATAAAATTATGTGTTAATCAAGACCTGTTTTATTCAAGTTGAAACTATCATTAGATGTAGTGCATTCCTTATCAAAGAGATAGAAGGTGTGCAACAGCAAATAAACATCAGTTTGTCTTCCATCGCATTAGGTGCGTCTATTTCTTATAGTTGGATTATGTATGGGGCCTAGAATAAATCTACCAAAGAAGTATTATGTATCAAAGCAAGAAGGAGGCTTTCTCTGAAGTATGAATTGACATGGTGACAATACATTCTACTTCAGAACCACAATGTACATCGCTGTGTCGGTATGACAATGAATACCCCCAGGCGAGTGACCATGGAACTAGGATGCATGACCAGCGTCCAGGTTAACGTCCAGGTGTGCAAGGTATAGGGATTAGTATGAAGGCCTAGTGAGTCCGCCATTGCTGGATCTGTAACCTGGCAAGATAAGCACTGATAAGAACCAGCATGATGGGTACCAGGTGTTACATAATGTACCCAAAAGATTCTGCATTGAATCCATGGAATGACCTGATGGGTTAATAATGTATTCCGGGTCAACCCTATACGGCACATGGCTATTGTATTATTGACCAATGGGAGGAATCCCTGGCATAAACTGCGGAGTCGGGGGCTGAAGGTGTTAGTCATAGTGGAGTCGGGGTCTAATGGCGGCCCCCAGCTGATAATGGCTATGTGAGCTATACCTTTAGATACACAGTGGTGTGGGGTCACTCTGTAGGTATGGGGTCACTCTGTAATGGTCGCCATTCTGTCTTGGGAACTTCACCACCAGAAATCGAAGCCAAGTGCAACTGGGTATACCTAATGTTCTACCATAGCTGTGTGGAGCTGGGCAGGTTGGTCCCATTGAACCCTATGTTAACCAGAATGAGGCACTGGGCAGGTGATCTGCTGGATCACCACCCAGTTCTAGGCCTACTCTTAAAGTCTAGCCTCCCTGTTTAGTGTATAAATGAAACTTACCTAATTCTAAAAGAAGGGCCCACTGTAAAGAATGATCAAGTTATATAGTACTAGTGAGGGATGCTATCCATTCCTTCCTATCAACAGGGAATGGAACATAATAGCCTAGCCCTAGTATAGTGCTACTAGTAGTACCGTAATCCCCATGTATAAAGCGCATCTTATACACTAGAATTTAGTACTTCCTGGATCCGCAAGGGGGACATCAAGAGCTTTCTTTTGATATGTTACACTCCCCTTAACTAAAAAATGACAGAGGGGGGCCCTAGCTACACATAGCTTTTTGAATTTTGAAAATCCATTCAGTATAACCAAAGTTATGAATTTTTAATTTTTTTGACAATATTCTTCAACTCTAGGTGCGTCTTATATGCAGGTGCGCCTTATACGTGGGAGATTATGGTAGTACTACTACATGCAGGAGTGCAGGTAAACAACCCCATATCAGGCCAGCCTTATACTTGACTCAGTATTGGGTCACTAGTATGTCATACTTGTGATTTTGTATGGTTTTACAGGACTGACATTAGAGTGTTTTTTTTAACAAGGGGAGGGGGTAATCTTGGAAGGCTATGGTAGAAGAGTGGGCCGGGGCAACTGAAAATCACTGACCTCGGCCCTGCGGGCCTTGGCCAGTGATCCCCTGGCCCAACCCCTCCACACACGGTAGTGATCAGTTAGACAACCTGTATACACACTGTCAACGCCACAATGTAGATGGTCAAAAATCATAGAAAGTGTGCAAATAGGCCTTGGTGGAGTTTTGAGAGGTCTGAGAAAAAATTATGTAGTATCTCAAAAATATTTTTTGTGGATAGTGTATAGATCTTGGGGTAACTGCACATGAAATATTATGAGTTAAATATGAAAACCATTGCTATGGCAATGCCCAGGACCTATCTACCTGGAAACGATGTCCTCCCGAGTGACCATTCGGGGTATTTTCCCTTTATTGATTCAAAATGACCTATGATATGCTTCTGGTCCACTGTTATTATGATTTTGCTTGTAGTACTGGGTCTAATAGTTGGGTTGGGAGTATTGTAGTCAGACGTAACAGGCTTTTTGCCTTTCCCTCAGGTCATTTTCCTATAGGGCCTAGCCTGGAATTCAAGTAAATCTCAGATTCTAAGATATTCATTTCTTTCTGTTTTATATAAAAGCTGAACAGACTATGGTAGGAACTATTGATTATATGGAATACAATGCCCACGGCATGTACTTTCAGGTGGTATATAGTTTTGATGGGGGAAAAATCTGTAATTTCTGTTCAAAATACCTTGTAGTTCATCACTCGCCTGGACATTATGTTCAGAATTGTGATCAAATTCCATTAAAAGTAGGCTCATTTTATGATAGCAAGGAATCAGCTGACACAGATAACAATGTGAATTCCATTATCTACTGCTCAAGATGGTCCAGATCTGTGATCGTCAATGAGATAAAATGATTATTTCTGTAGGAAATCAAACCCTCAACATGGCATGTTACTCAATGGTCACTCGCCCGGACACAATTTCACCTGGACAAAAAAACACTTCCCATCCCTGATACGGCAAAGGTTTAGCAGCAATCAATTGTCCCATACATTGAGTACTAAGGTATATGTAGGGGGTAAATAACAGGCATAGTTAGGATATTTGAATATCCCTATTGTGCAGAGGAGGGGCAGGAATATTGAATTTTGTGTGAGGACAAGAAATGTAGGCAGAATCATGATAAAAACCGTTAAAAGTATTCTCATTTTATGATAATAAGGTCACATCTGACATAAAGAAACATGTTATTTTCATGATCTACAGGTCAAAATGGTCTAGATCTGAGATTGTCATGGTAATATGACAATTGTTTCTGTAGAAAATCAAGCCCTCGACATGAATTATTACTCAAATGTCATTCGCCCGGACATATGCCAAGAATCTCTACAAACATTCATTATAAGTACACTCATTTCATGATATAAAAGACACATCTGACATACATAACAATGTGATTTCTGTAATCTACAGGTCTAAGTGGTCTAGAGCTGTTATTTTCATTAAGATAAAATTTTAATTTCTGTAGGAAATCAACCCCTCAACATAGCATGTTATTCAATGGTCACTCGCCCGGACACGATTTCGCCCGGACAAAATAGCACTTCCCATCTCTGCTACTGCAAAGGATGGAGAGTAATCCATTGCCCTATATATTGGGCACTTAGGTATATGTAGGGGGTAAATAACTGACTTAGTTAGGATAGTTAAATGTGTTAATCCTACACAGGAGGGGAAGGAACATGATTTTTCGCCCGGACAAGGAAAAAGGGGGATTTTCAAGGAAAATCACTTATTGCCCCCTCACAGTGAAGTTTATGGAGGAAATCAAATTTTGTTTTCAACATACTTTACCCCCAATATGTAGCAAATCTTTTAAGGCATAAGTGAACCCATTTCACTTTTAGTTACTTAATGGGGGGAGGCCAAGTGACCAAATTATCGCCCGGACAGACCACTTTACAAAAAGTAAAATGCTCCAGAATAATAGAAAAAGTCCGACCAGGAACATAATTTTTGCTTCTATTTCACCACAAGACTCTATAATTTACATAATAAAAGTGGACAGACACATACCTAGTCCTCATTCTACAAAAAATGATGAAATTTGTCAATTTTATTGATTTTCCAAGCTGAAAGGGGTCAATTTTAGGTATGTTCAACCCTCTGGAGCCCAGAATATTGATATTGATCCACTAAAACCCATATATAACATCAAGAACTCATTGAGCCCAAAAATATGACCCAAAAAAAATTGGGGAAAAATCAAAATCCTAAGTGTAGGGGGCTGACTTTCACCAAAATTCCCATTTGCACACCTTCTGTGATTTTAGACCAGATATACAGTATTTATACTCCACCTTGCTGTTCCGACTGTAGGTTTATTTCCACATTCTACAGTTGGGAGGGTCAGCAGGAGGTTTTATGAATTAGGTCAGTTCTGGCAGGAGGTTTTTTGAATTGGGTCAGGTCTGGAAGGAGGTTTTGTGAAACAGGCCAAGTGTAGCAGGAGGTTTTATGAATCAGGTCATTTTTGAAGAGCAGTTGAAATTCTTGAGAAAATACTGTCCCCTATGGGATTCGTACCCACGCACCAGACAGTGCTGGGATCCTGAGTCTCATGTGCTAATTATTACACCATGAGTCCTCAGCTCATACTGTGGGTTTTAGAACATCTATTGAATGGTGATGTGCTACCACTATGACTGAGTAATAGATTATATATTAACTGGGTTCTTTCACTTTGAAAGTCTGACCAGTCAATGTAGTATAGTGGTTATATTAAGCCCTGGGACTAGATTTCTAGACCACACTCCTGGTGTGATTTTACAATGTATTTTCATTTTCATTGCCACTGTCAATTCTGCAACAAATTCTAAAAAAAATGTATTATAATGAATATCCCCTGAATGCCAACAGGATAAAAGGGGCTTCAGGGAGGCCTTTTACAGATACCCCTTTTACTTTGTATGTGTATGTTAAAAACATTGTCCCCATGCAGTCTTGAACCCACATTCTGTGATTCAAAGTCGAACTTGCTAACCACTATACTATTGAGATCGCTGGTGGTTGTAACCTGGAAGACCATATATTTATCATAGCTTTGATTCACAGCCAGTATAAAAGATTCAAATCCTCTTCTAGGCCTCTACAGTTTATGTCAAGATATGCTTATATTCATGGTTTTACTGTTGTATAAACTTCTGCGGATGGAGTATAAGTAAGAAAACCTCCCTGGAGCTGGAGGATTCGCCACAAACCCGCAGAGGTTTTCCATTACATAGACTGCTTTTTATTCTCCAATACAGATGGAGTTGTTGTAGGTATTGTATGTATGAACTGACATACTAGAAGGGCATTCTGGTATATGTACAGATGGTTGTACTGCCTACTTACAAGGGTATTTATAGCCCATTTACAATTGCGGCTGAGAGTATATGTACTTGGGACGTTTTCCTGCTCCGATAGAGATAAGGTCTAACTTAAATTCGTTAGAATTTTGTGTTTCTGAAGGGATCTGCAAGAGAAGCGAACAATCATATTCAGCCTTTCAAAATTCTCCAAAAGGGTGATTGTTATCAAAAGGTTAGCTCTGTTTCTAAGGTCAAAAATGGTGTACTTTCAAATATGACCTTTGATACAACAAGTACGTTACATGCTCATTAGTTTCTTAATGTGTTTATTTTGAATTTCGGAGGTCCAAATATCACAAAACATCATAAAAATGAATAAAAAACTGAATGTTAACTTTGGAATATTCTTTACCTGATCGTGGTCACTTGTTATTAATGAATGATCTTAGAAACAATTGGCATAGTCAGAAATAGGTATAGTTGAATATTTTTCCCACATGTTTAATAAATGGTCAAATGATAGTTACAACAATGAAGACCATGACATTTATGTTGTAGCTGCACGGTCAGCTGAGCTAGCTGTGGACATGACTGATACACTGGGCACTCATGTACCGAGCCCGAGGGTTCCCTGGAGCCATGCTACGTATTCAGCTCCATGGCGTTCTATTCCAAGGCCATGGTACCATTGTAACACGTGTTTCCCTGTAGGGCAGTGCCTCGATGGTATAGACTGGGTCAGACCCTGGGGACATGCTACCCTCCATATACATGTACCTGTCCAAAACCAGCCAGCCTCCACACACCTGGACCACCATACCTGGCGAGGCGGTCACTTCAAAGCATGCCCATGTGTTCATACTGAGGTGACGTTTAGTGCCATCAGGCTATGTGACATGCACCGTACGTCACGGACCATACGTCACGGACTGTCAACCCCCATCACAGCCCGTCACGGCCATCCACCATAACCCTGTGAGACCATTTGGCTAATGATGAAATGTGCAAAAAGGGGCGTGAATACACCGCAATCAGGGAGCTTCAAACATTTATCTAGATATAGCAATGTATCTCATTCATGAACGCCCAGGAGTCATGGCGTACCACAACTGCCACACCCCAATCAAAACACAAAACTCACTTGATTAAAAGTGAAATAATGCATTAAAAAACTAAGTCTAGACATTGATCAGGGGTAGACACTTACACTGGCCCGGTGGCCAATGGCCAGTAGTTTTGGCTGCGGGCCAGTGATTATTTCTAGATTTCCTTTGAAATTGGCCATTTGGCCAGTAAAATATTTGAAAATACATTGCCATATACCAGACTACTGGCCCGAGTGGCCAAATGCCCAAAATGTTTGTGTCTACCCCTGTTGATAATTCTATAAAGCCGAAATAGCCAGGTGTTTCGATTTTTTTTCCATTTTCCTTTTTATCTCAGACCAAAAGATATCCAGAAATCGACACTTGGACTCCAAAAATGAAAGGGTTTCACAATGGTTTCACAATAATTGAGTTTATCTTTTTTTGGCCTAGGCAGAGCAAAACGAAATGCATTTTTTTTAGTTTCAATGACTAATTGATGCATAGAGTGATATCATTATAATTGTGAATTGCATCAATTCTTCTCATTTAGATAATAATGCAGATGAAATGAAATATGCATCTTCCAGGAAGCTGTGAAAAACATTATTGTAACACTATTTTGTCAATTTTCACCCTCTGGCTTCGTTATCTAACCCCCCCCCCGCGCTATGCATTATAAATCATGATGGCTTGCTGTCAATCCAGCAGCAACAACAGTCGCTGGCAAGTACTATCATCTTCCTTAATGTTGGAAAATGAAAACTGAAGCCCTTAGTTGGAACACTATGATTAGAGTATAGCGCTGACTGGGCGTGGCCATGGGTGGGTAGGGAGGTATAGATATCGTCCTGGATAACAGGTAGATAGAGGGGTGAGCGGCTAAAGGGAGTAAATGCTGACAATGGTTTAGTCATCCCTGCAGTAACTGCTGCATATAGCTCAGGTTCCATGCACCCAACCATCACCAACTGCACACCTGACTAATTAGCATCCATTCTATATCAAAGCTTGCCGACCATGTCAGGTAAGCCACGCCTGGAACACCTGTGTGAAGGTGAACATCAAAAGGAACCCACCTGTGCGTGAGGGTAGAGAGGACTTGGTTATTAAAAAGGGAGAAGACTTTCTCACGGGGGTCTACACACGGGCAGTAACTGACCACTCACATGCATGCATGTTCAGGTTAGGGTGGTCACTTTAGCGGTCTGCGAAGTTCACACCACGGTCATTTTAGGGTCAGAAGGTCACACGCAACATTACCTTTTTTCATGGCAAATCAGTGGTGATATAGCTCCATGTAAAACGACACTGGTCCAGTGTGCCAGGAACCTGTGAATGACCTTTTTCGATATAACAGTAATACCCATTATATTTAAAGAATTTAGATTTTGCGACCAAAAGATCCCAGCGGTCAAAGGCAAAAAACAACAAAAACAAAACACCTAGGATGTCCTAAAATTACACTTTTCAGGCATCCAAAAGGAACTTTTGACAGATAAGTATACTTTTTGAGGGAGTAAATTTAGGAAAGGTCGAGAATTGCTGCTCACCATGGACTTTTTTTTTTTTTTTTTACCAAAAGTGTTTTTGATTTTGCTAAAAATCCCAGCGGCGGATCCGTAATCCAAGTTATTTTGATTAAATGGCCTAGGGCCTAAAGAAATTTATGTTTCCGGTAACATGGTCCAAAAGGTTGAGGTAGGTAAGTCGGATTTTTTCTTTTTGTAATGTTTTTTTTTTTTTTTTCAATGTGGCATATTTTGGCCGAAATATTGAATTGTTATTAGTAATAACCCTCACAGATAATCTATCTGATATATTATACCAGTCAATTCATAGAAAGCTTTCAAGTCAAAATCTAGGATTTTTTATTTGGACCTAAAGAAAATATGGAAAGAATATATGAAAATTTTAAAACATTATAAAAAAAGATATGACGACATCGTAAAGAAAGTAGATGTAATAACTTTGTATTAATCAAAACAATTCGTCAATTGTTGTTTGTCTTCATATACAGCAAAGCATTATAAAGAAATTATAAAATAGAAATTAAAACAAGAAAAGCAGACATTCTGCCTACAAAAGGTATGTAAATTGTATAATGCTGTGAAAGAAGCAGTATAGCTTGACAGACATGGTGTTGTGTTTTGCCATCATATATTTCTTTCTTTCAGAATCACCAACTCCATGTCTTCACCTATGGGTATGCACCTCTTCTGTCATGCTCACTCTCTCACTCAGTAACCCCTAGCTCTCCCCAGCCACATTATAACAATAGAGGAATTTATATACAGATGATGACAATGTCTACACTGACACATAACTGGTATTTATGGTGTTTAGATATGACACATACCTAAACCAGTCTGTATCAGGAACGGCAGCAGCAGAAACATGTCTGTCATGGCAGCCCAGTCCCTGGTGCAATCAGGGCCCTGCAGGTGCCATAACGACTGTTATTGTTTGTAGGTCCCTGCCACGCCCCCTGTGGGCATAGACTTGTGATATAATCAGAAACCGGTACCCCATGGTTTCCATGTAGACTTTGGCTTTCTGACATGGTCTCGTTTATATGGATGTATTTATTTAGTCAGAACCTGCTGTGACGGGCATGCAGTTTAGTTGTCGAGGAAATACCTCCCCACCTATCTATGTGTAACGGTTCATAGATTTTTCTTCCTATGAGATGATAATGGTACTGATTAGGGAATTATTCATCGGAATTAAGATTGTCATCATCTTTTTTCTCCTATACATACATGAATATGATCCTTATCGTGTCACCTTGTTACAGTAGCTGTCGCCCTCAACTTCATTTCTAGGCCTACTGTTTGGCATGATGCCTTGGTAATATAACATATTCACAGTTATGGAAAGGAGAGGTTTTACGCAGCTAGGGTATAGTTTACTCTAAGTAAGATCATCACAATGCAGAACTAATATAGAATACCTCTAGATTCCCTGGTTATCGAAAAGCCAGATCAACTGAGCTGTCTCAAGGCCTGAATAAATCAAGATATAAATCTACTAGTACAGGTCTATATGAAGCATTTTTGCCAAGTAGACTGTTCATACATCAAGAGCAATGCTAACATTAATGTTAATAAGTATGAGCTGATTGTAATCCAACTACAGGTCTGATTTGCTGTGAGACAGGCTCTGGGTTGTACCGTGATGACGTGCCTGCTGGTCAGCAGGAGCCCCCAGCACAGCCCAATCACGCCCCCTAGTGGGGTATTAACCCCAAACTCCATGTGGTGCTTGTCTCATATTCACATATCATCGCCCTCACCCACATTGATGGATGGGAGCAGAATGTCGACAGGACGTGTGGTTTATACACAATTCCACTTCCAATATCTACCATTCAGGCAGCGGTGTGTATATCATTTCATCAGATTGTTGTACATATGTGAAGTGAAAAGTCGCATATTTTGGACCCCCTAGGGGGTGTGGATGGGGGGTCCCCCATGTCCCATGTCGATTTAAAAAAAATGGCCATGTCCCCATGTCAATTTTAGAAATGGTCATGTCAACATGTCAATTTTAAGCAATTGTTCATGTCACCATGTCAATTCTAAGAAATTGTTCATGTCCCATGTCACTAAGCCTAAAATAGCACATGTCGCCATGTCAATTTTAGTGGTCCACACCCATCCCTTAAGAACCTTTTCCCTCTTTTTAGTGAAAAAGCCTGCGCCCTATTATAGATTAAAGAGGGGGCGTGAAAATTCTTCGCCCTCCAGCACGGGGAGGGGGTGGGCGCAAAAAAAATTGACTGCCGTTGAGGGGGGGGGTGTAAAAGTAATGACCACCCTAAATTGGACCAATGTGCATTATCATTCTCTATCTCCCCATATTTTTCCTTATATTGAAAAATATATTAAACCGGGAAATTTTTAATGTATGACATTACATATCCTGTTGTTATTTCCAAAAATATCATGTGAATTTGCTCTGTACTGGAGTAAGAGATAGGTTCCACTTGACACAGAGATGAAGGGAGATGAAGGGAGACTAGTAGGGGTGTTCAATAACTGAGCCAGGGGCACACCAATTTGCATACAATCACTACTACAGGTGGGAACCTGGATGTCTACCTACTGAACACCCCTGGGTGCAGAGATGACCATGCCACAAGAGTGTCACCCCTTCTCTATAGTTAGAACACATATACCCTCCCTCTCCAACCACAGGCTTCCATATACCCTGTGTGTGTTAGTTAGGGTGGTTAATAACAACTAGCCCTACACACTACAGGTAATGGTGTAGAGGGTTGTTGGCCCACAAAGGCCTATGGATAGATCCAGTCATGGAAGACTGCTCTGCCCTATGTGACCGGTGCCACCCCACTATGAACAGAATCAATCAAGCTGCACCTAACTAGACCCATATCTAAAATATACTTTTGATTAAAAGTAAGTTCTGGCGTAGTGAGGCCATTAACGAAAAAAGGTAAGAATTCCAATGTCGATCCGACATTAGCCGACTATCCTTGCCATAATAGGTGTCTTGATTTATGATTATAATCTTTGGCTAAGGAGCTCTTCTCAACAAACTATCAATAGCATACAGCACAAAGGATGGATCAAGTCAGGCACAATGTGAGTAAGTAGAGAAATGGTCAAGGTTCTTTACATGCTCTCACTTCACTGCACATGGGGCCAGCTGAGCCCTCAGCTCCATATGCAAACCTAGGGGGGCGGCAGACATCAAAGGGATCACTGACCGTCTGATAGGTGTATTGTACAGGGTCCATGCTGACTGTTCAAGGGGATGTTAAGTCCTTTAACAGTGCTCTCTAAAGGTACTCAGTTTGAGGTTTACTGTAAACCCTACATCAGTCGCCCATCTCCTCCAGGATATGCCGACAGCTTTACAGGTGTTTATATGTGTACAGGAACGCGTTGTTTACCTACATAAGTATACTTGTTCAACTGGCCATTTACAGCACGTGCGTAAACAAACGTACACTCTCCCACAAGAGCTGATTTAATTAATATACATGTACGACTGACCATAGAACTCTTTCATCTCCCCGACCCCACGGGAATAACCGTTTTAATCCGCTTACAACTTTCCCCATGGGCCTGGAAACATGATTCCCGTCAGCCCACATTGGAACAAGGATTGTGTGTCAGAACATGGCCTGCAAAAATAAGTTGCAACTTTGCCCCAGCCTCGGCCAGCGTCTATTGATACTCAGTTCAATACTCTGTCGGGCTGGTGGGGGCGAGCCTGACTTTGCCCATCCTGCCGGACCCTCCTCAATGCTTAAAAGATTTTTCTGCTTCATTGATCTTAGGCTCAAATGTACGCAGTTTCCCACTCAGATTGTTACTGGCGTTGAAATGTTTTAAGTTCCGAGATTCATAATCACGTTTTCATTCCGTGAATGGCGTAACGGGACATCTGCGCACACAAAATATACCTTCAGCTTTTCTCATTACTAGAATCTGGCTGTGTTCAAGGGAAGTCAACATGGCACCTAAAGCTAAACAAATAAAAGAGGCTTTCCTCACAGTAAGCCCCATTAGCAATAGAGGTTATACCCTGGCAATGTGCCCCATTCGTCCACAACCCTTGGGAGTGGTTCCCATGGGTGGGCGGGATGGGTATGGAGAGTGCCTTAGGGCTTAATCCTAACTCAAATACCTGGATGTGTGTTCTCGGAATGATCACAGGGCCAGCCGCTAGAGGACGTGTTGGCTTAGGCTAATGCCCATCTGAAAACATGCACGTTAAAGTATCGATCCAGAAAGCCCAATACCCCAAGCCAACAATCCACCACTCCGAGAAGGCTTTGTCCTCTTTGATGATGGAGCTTTTAAAGTGGGTTGCCTGGCAACGGAGGTCTCTCCAGGCAGGGTACACACATATCCCTATGTACCTCGTATTTGGAATGTGAATTGTGTTAGCATAGACACGTAAGGAGGCGTATGTTGTGCACATATACCCCGGGGTACTATAGTATACATAGCCCTTGTTAAATTGTACGCTTAGATAGCTGGGTAGAGATTAGTATGACATTAGTGGACCTGTTCTGCAGCAAGACAATAATATGCACAGAACGATTCACTTCTGCCAATCAGTATGGTAAATGGGGTAGATGAACGATGAATCAATGAGACTAAATTGCTATGCTTACACGTACAAAATACATGCATGAAAATTTTCCAGTCGGTAGGAGACTCTACAACATAAACACTTACCGTGAAACCCTGCGTATAAGCCGCCCCCTACGTTTGTCAAATGCTTTGGAAATTTTTAAAATTCATAACTTTTTTTTTTCTATTCAATGAATTTTCAAAATTCAAACACCTACGTGGCCCTATGGGCTACCCCGAGCCCCATATGCCAATGAAAATGTTGGGAGAAGATGTGAGGAGGTGCTACACCTACCTACCCCCACGCCCTCCCTCCCCTTCCCCTGTGCCTGAAATGGTCTAAAAGCCGCGGCTTATATGTGGGGTTTTACGGTATATGCACAATATATATGTGTCTCAGGGCTTCGTTTTGGGTACTGTGCTCTTCTCATTATATATAAATTCATTACCAAAAGTTGTCATATTTGACACAACTTTGTATGCAGATGATATTGTAATTTCTGTGACCACACCAGGCTGTTAATTAAAAAAGATAAACTACTATCAGTCCCCCAGCGATGGCAGGAATTTCCAGCCCTATTGATTTATGTGATGACACCTAGGATGTAACTGGCATGTATTCACACAGGCAGTACTATTGATTTTACTGGTGGTATGCTGAGGCCTGCATATACAATCATAAGCAGAACACACTGTGCACAGTGGCAAGAGGGCCAAAATAAATCAATAGCTGTGGAAAGACTCCTTTTCAGAAAAGGGCATATTATGCTGAACAATTACTCCCCTTTATCCTATAAGCTATTCATAGTATGTACCAGCTCCCCCTCAGGGAGGGAGAATGTATCACCTGATAGTGCATGTAACACACAAGTGGCTTTTGAGTAGAGGAGTGATACAAACAGCTAAAACTGTGGCAATCTACCACTGATTTATTTTCCTGCCATCAGCACTGTGGGAAATCAATAGGGGATAATCAACAGGACTTGCTGTGCCTGACTGGGCTACCACAGGTAAAATAGATAGGGTAGAATGACTAGGTCCTATAAAATCAATAGGATTTTCCAACACTACCATCGCTAGGGGACTGATGGGTGAATGTTTTGAATTGACCTCCTGAGCAAATGAGTACTATTCTACAAGGAATAACAAACTGGTGCATTAGCAATAGTCTCACTATAAATGAGAAAAAAATCTAAATGGATGTTGCATGATACTGTCCACTACGATAATACTGACTTTTCTTGAATAACGTTAAGCCGGAACAAGTGAGAGTTGGTGATAAAAATATAAAGCCTATCGTAATTAAAAGTGTCCACTATAGAGCCATCATCCGTTGGAACTAGTTAAAGGCAAGGTACACACTAATTGAAAATTTAGAGCAATCTAATAATGAAATTAAAAGAAGATTATCCAGACTGATTTACCTAGCATTTTTTTATACAATCTTTAAACAATTATACATTATGCATGTTATATCATTTTCTATGCTATCGTCATGATTTTTCTTACATGTCATGGTAAATAGAATTGCATAATAAAGGGGCCTAGCAGAGGGAACACAATGCGTGGACGTCAGGTACAAATTCAGGTACAAAATACACGTTACACTGTGTCTGTATTTACCCAAATAAAACACTTAATAAAATATGTACGTAGGCCTATTTGATATTGATGTGAAATTGATGTCTGAGGAAAATGACAATGGTGCAGATTGTGGTAAAGCCATAGAGGAACACAAGGCAGTTACACAATAACGTTGGAGGACCATGCAAAATTATGGGAACTGTTTGCAGATTAGAATTCCCCATATTGTGTGACCTTTGGATCCCCAGGGTACTTTGGTGTCAGGTCACGGGGTTGATGGACCTGTCCAGGTATGTATTATAGGGACACATGCATACTGACCTGGGACCCTGACCTCCAGGGCTGCCACTATAGTGTTACCTGCCTGTGGGCCCCTAATTAAATAATTAATTGGCCTCTGACTTCAGAGCCCTGAGCATGATCCAACCTGTGTGCAGGAAGATGGATATCAAATATCAATGAGGGAGTTAATGCTCATGCGTTTGAAGCCGATATGCTGGTCGGTTACCCCCAATGAAAGCGGTACCGATGGCATTATCACCACACTGAGCCTTGCCTGTTCGAACAAAGGTATGTTGTCTGCTCAGAAGAGGATGCCTGGACAGGTTTTATGCCGTATTCGGTGACCCCCTTTATTTCAATTTGGAATCAGTGTGCCTAGACTTTCAAGGGAGTCAGAACTACATTGTAACATAGACTGAGAAAGACCCTCCTATTCAAAAAGGGACTGCCGACCTCCTTTTGTCGAAAAGCTATAGTACCGGTCGTTATTTTCAAGGCAAATCCTTGACTCTCTCTGTGAACAGGCATGCCGATTGCTCCCTCAGAAGGTCCACACTATTTCTCGCCAGAGAAGTGGACATAATAGGACATGGGGTTATCAGTTCTTCACTTCAGCCTACACCCCCCCTCGGCTTCGGAGCAGCCATGCACGAACACGATATCCTCATACTCCGTCATTGTGGCTGCTCCCAACCACCGGTCCCGACCCAACATGGAAAGTTGCTCTCATTCAGAACGAGCTATTCTAACGTCTCAAGCCAGGGGCGGATCCAGGATTTTGAAAGGGGGCGGGGTCCAACCCTGGAGCCTATTGGTGTGATGTCAGAAGCACAGTGCCGCAACATCACAAGTGCAGCGCCGCAACATATCTAGGGGGTCCGGGGGCATGCCCCCAAGAAAATTTTGAAATCTAGACATCAAATGGTGCATTCTGATGCATTTCTAGACCCCAATCCAGTAAGGCATTTTGGTGTACCATCAGCAGTAAACCCATGATTATGAGAACAGAGAATGAAAATCTTTTGATTGAACAATACCAGTTTTTGAGGGAGGCTTGGGAGCATGTCCCCATAGAAAATTTCAGAAATATAGATATCAAACTCCAAATTTTAAAGCATTTTGGTGTAAACCTGGGCAGATTTTTTATAAAGGGGATACAAATCTTACTTTGTCCCTTTGTGAGGTTTTGGAGGATGGACCCTCAAGAAAAAATTTGAAATATATAGATGTCAAACTCTCTAGTTTAAGGTATTCAACTAGCCTCAGATGTGAATCTAGTATTTTTAGATCTTGTTGTCAAAGAGAGTGTGGGGGCTTACCCCCACCCCTGGGAAATCTTTTGAAGAATTGATGTCAAACCTTGAAGTTTAAAGCATTTTGGTGTACCTCAGGAGTATGTTTATGCACTGGTGATTAAGAGAGTTTTAGGTCAAGCCCAAAGAAAATCTTATTACATAATCATTGATGCAAATTTATATCCTGATACCATGCATTGTTCTTTGATAGGGTTTGGACAGCTTGTCCCACAAGGAATTCTTTTGAATATTGGTGTCAAACACTGTAGTCTAAGGGTCTAAGGAGTTTCCATATCATTGGGTGTGAATCTAGTAGTTTCATTTGAAAGGGATTTGGAGCCTGCCCTCAAGAAAATATTGGAATTTAAAAAAACAACAACTCATTGTTTAAAGTATCTTGATGCACCCTAAGTGATGAATAAATGGGATGTAAATCTGATAGAAAATTATCTGGGGAACCCCAATAAGTATCCTACGCATAAGGCACACTGAATGCCTAGATGCCTATGTGGTCACTGGTGCACATTGGGGATGATATTTAGTAGATCACCCATATTCTGATGGTCTCATCCTAATGTACTATCTGTAGATATTCTATAAAATGTATATCTAAGGGTAGCAAAAACCTTCAACTCTTACTAGATAAGCATACTGTAAATCTAATACTTTAAATACAAGAGAAATACAACTTTAAGATTTCAATAAGAGACCACATGCCACCCACATTGAGTACACCCAGGCCATTGTCTCATTATCAAGCTAATTCTCTCCCCTCACACCTGAAACAATGGGGAGGTACTAAAGTGGTGTATACATGGCTTGTTTTTCAGCAGACTTTAGGAGACAAGACTACTGCACACATGTCTGCAGTTGTTTTGTCTGCTCAAAATGTGCCATGTATACAGGCTCAAGACAAATGTCTGCAGTTGTCTCAACTTGTCTGCAGATATCAAACATGTTTGAAAAATTTTGTCTGCTGTCTGCTCAAACCTGATCTTGTCTGCTCAAAATGTGCCATGTATCACGGGCAGCAGACTTGTTCTGACTGGTCTGCAGTAAATTGACCAATAAGGGCAGTCCTTTGAGTCATGTGATAAGTAGCTATCATGTGACTTCTGACACATTTACTCTAGTTATGCAAACTCCCACCAGGATTTTACTCAAGACTTCAGCAGACAAGTCTGTAAAATGTGTCATGTATCAGGTCCTGCAGACTCCTCCATACAAGCCACAACACAAGCAGACATTTGCCTGCTGATGTTTTGTATGGTCTAGTCTGCTCAAATCTGCACCGTGTATATACACCACTTTAGATAAAGGGCAGGGTGTAGCTTATCTCCCCTACCAGTCTTATCAGTGACCATTGTTCTGTGGTGGATGAGAGTGAAGATAAGAGATTACCCAGAATTCCCTGACAGAATCCAAGATGGTGTTGGGGGCTAAAAACAAAAATGGCAACCTCCATACAGGGATAGCTATGTGCCCTATACCACGGCCTATGTCACTCAAACTCAACCTATAAAGCTCACCTGGGATGGGTTTAAGGTATAAGCTATGCCTTAATATAGGCCTAAGCTAAGCATTATCTATATGTATGATATGACGGTGCTTTTTTCCGGATTAGCTCACGCTTGAAGATTTTGAGAAATTATTTTATATTCTGGATACTGTAGAGTCATAAATTATACAATTTGCAAACAATGAAAACTATATTGAAGAGATATAGAGGTCATGAAAGAAGGAATACAAAGTGGACATCTTGGGTGGGCCCAAAAGGGGGGGGACCCCTATTTGGACATGTTATGGGTGGACCAAAAGGGGGGGGTCCTGACCCCCAGGACCCCCCTGGATCCGCCCCTGCAAGCCTTGAAGGCAGGTCCGGGAGGTAGGTCGTGAATCCTTCCTTCCGAGTCACCCAACCATTCACCCACTCCTTCTGAGATTACAGCAACTCACTCTCCAGGCAGATTTCCATTTACACTATGCTAGACTATATCGATGCCAGCTGAAAAACTCAGCATGGAGAGCACGGTGACTGACTGATGAAGCCATCGTTTCCGTCCCCGGTGAGCTGCACTGAGCTGCTCGCCGCGCCACCTATCGGCGAGCTGATCAATGAGTGCGGCGGTGCGGGACAGGATGATCCATGGCGCGTGTCAGATAATCACTAAGATAAGAGGATTAGGGAGAGAGGGTGGCACTAGACAGAATAATAAGCATGTCTTCTCACCCTCATGTTAGCCTACCGGTATCCCTCCTCATGACTGTCTGCCCCAACAAAGGTGGCAAGCATGCATTTTACAGAAGTCAGCAGATAAGGAACCTGTTCACCGCCTGCGCATTATGGGTGAGGCCTTCATTTGGCAAGAGATTGTGTTCGCCAACATTGTGACAACATTCCCTCCACCATGAGACCCCACATTATAGAGAATAGTTCCTCAAGACTAAAGGTATATGTACTTAGCATCCTTCTGCAGACAGTGAGGATCGTGGAGTTCAGATTGTTCATACATTGGATACTTCTATATGATGGGAACGGGTTTACGATTTTACATTACAACGCAAGGCTCAAAGTATCTGCATGCCATCCTCTTTTATGAGGCATTTTACGATGTTACGAGTCGATTGACCTGCTCATCAATCTGCTCGACTGAGCCCGCCTGGTAATCCCCTTACCGTGACAGTTGGGTGGAAGGCAGGCGGGGCCGGTACCTCTAATTAATATCGTTATTAATGAGCACCTGATAAAGTCATCCCTTTATGAAGGACAACCTTGTAACCAGATCCTGCATGTGTACTTTGGACCCCTTGTATCGCAGACCTAAAGATATATATGTATGGTCACATGCATGTGTATTATTATTTTTTCTTTATATAGGCTACATCAGTCTCGTCCTCTCGGGATTCAGGGAACTCCCTCTCTCGTGTTTGGGGACTGTGGGTCCCCATATTCTGGGGAATATTACTACGCACTATACCTGCTTACATTTACCCACTACAGCAACCAGGGGCAACCAGCGGCCAGAACTACTTTTACACATAAATGCTGGTCACCAGAGACGACTCACGCTATTGGCCGAGCTAGGGCCAGATTGAGGTTACAGGTCGAGAGAAAAGTGTTGAGTTGCGTCATTTGGTAATTGCCATCAATAGACCTATATTACAAATGTACACGAAACGCTGTACCTCATCTAATATGTTCCAGTATGTCCTATAGTTTGTACTAAAAATTACTATTACTATGAAAGTATGTTTACAACAACAATATCTAAACGCACATATTATTGTATAAAAGAGAGTGAGTAGGACTAAGATAAAGGCTACCGTTAAGTAGTTTAGCATAGAGTAATTATTGCCAAGAGCTATACATGGGAGGTAACTATGGCGGCAGAGTGTCTTCCCAGCGCAAAAACTCTGGGTGACGGATGGGCAACGCTAATGTGGGCGCCGTGAAATTACGGCAAAGACTCATTTATTCTGGTGATTAGAGATCCGACATCAGGCACATGAAGAGGTTGTGTAAGTTGGTGAGAAGGTGGGGGGGGGGGGTACTCCCCCAACATTTGTATACCATAAACAACATGTATGAACACAATTTCAAGGAAGAAAGTGGCTATTTTTGGGGCTCTAGGTACGGGCCCTCGAGGTCCCTTGATTGGGGGTGGTTTCGACGGAATAGGAGGCACATTTTATATCCGATACTAGTATGCAGCAGACACATTCTGGTTCATCTGAGTGTTATTTCCCAGGGGTAGAAGGTATTATTTATGGGTTCATTTTGCCTTGTTTCGCACTGTACCCCATGGTTGACCTTCCATCACCGGAAATGGAAACGACTCTTGTAGAATATCGCGTGACGTGACGTCAAGGCACCTAACGACGTACCACTTTGGCATGTGACATCCGGCTGTGTCAGGGTCGTCAGCCATGACGATGACGTGCTGGCGGAACGTCGTCATCGTGGAAGCCGTACGTAGGCTGTGGCGCCTGTGGGTGATTATGTAATCAAGGCTAGGCGCCACACCCAACTCGCCTCCCGCCGGTAATTAAAGACAACGACGACGTACGGCCTCACGTCGCCCTGCACCCCTGTCTACTTTGATGTCCTCCTCCACCAAGGTATTGTGGGATCTAGCAGCAGTCGGCAATGACGGGGGTAGGAAGCTAGTGGAAGGGTTGGGGTGATGAGACGAAAAGGGTGTGGTGAGAAGGGGGAGTGGGCTACACCGACCATATTGATCACGGAGACCCGTGACCGCAGCGAGACCTGAACGAGACAATCTCAAACAAAGACACTTCATCGCCATTAGATCGCCGCCCGCTGCTTACCGCCCCCTCCCTCCCCGCCCTGTGCCGGCATTGTTGCTGACCGTGATTGCCTCGGCCCTTGCGCGCATGCGCACACTCCCGGAAGTGCCCTGATTGGGCCGCGCACGCGCCGTCCCTGCGCCCCTGGCGACTTGCAGGCTTCTGGGAAAGCCGGCGGGCTTCTAGGATTTCATGGCAATTTGTGCAGGTGCGGGGTGCCGTGAGGTGTCTCCCGGGGGGTGGGGTGGGTGAGGCCAACTCCCATCCATGGCACCTTTTTCACTGTTCCTTCCTTTTTCCTTGACGACCCTCCAAAAAAAACCAGAAATAGTTGATGAACAAAAAATGATTTATCAGAGAGGATCAGAACTGTAATTGCAGAGTAAGTCACAAAAGAGGATGTTTTGATGAATAGAACATCAAAAGAGTATAGCATTCTAATTTACCTGTATTCACATCGATGCATTGTTCATAGTGTATATAGGGCAGTATGCGGTGCAGTAGGTTCGATGCATTGTACATAGTGTATATAGGGCAGTATGCGGTGCAATAGGTTCCCGGATATCCGGAGTAGGATCTAGACGTACAGCATCACCGCCCAAATAGGCTTGAGGCAGCTTGTTTCCGAGTTAAATTTTAGCGTAGACGTATATCCCCACCGATTTTAGTAAATGCAGTTTATTTCAACTTCTAAAAAAAAAAGGACCTTGTTCATTACATTCCATCAACATATTGTATATCTGTATAATTGTATATCTATACAGTCTGTTATAGCATAAAGTTCAATAAAAGAAGCTTATAGGCCTATTTCACATGTAGAAGTTACACCAAAGGTAGTATAGACAATGTTTAGCCATTTACAAATTCTATTCCCCTAAATACAGAGGAGTGCCTCTCTGTCATTCAGGGCAACCTGAACTCTGCATGCTACCTGAGGGCGACCTGCCCGATCGATGGTTTCCAGGCGACGCCGAGAAATTTCTAGGGAATCTGATCCATCGCCGTGGGGGGAGGAGTGAAAAGTCATGCGCTAGATGGGGACGAGGGGTGGAGGGGGGGGGGCAAAGGGGGTGGGTTGACATTGACGGCGTGCTTGGGATAGGGGAGGGGGTGATCTCTGAGCTACAACGGGTCGTAAAATGGAGCTGCTCAAAGTCTTCAAACCGCGCTTAGTGAAAGGAGGTACATGGTATACTGAGGAGGTGAATATTTAGTTGTGTATCAGAAATTCAAATTCTGTATTGATGGTCTTTGGTAACAGATCCCAAACCATTCATCTACGTTTACACATTTTTCATGTTGCTGCTTTAATAATGGATGGACGGGATGGGGTACTGACCCAATGCATCTCATTATTAAAAAATAAACTGAAATAATGGTATAGATCAAATATCCATTGACTTCAAAGTTATTGGCATCCTCCACATTCTTGTTCAGATTCCAAACTAATTAAAATTTAATACCACCACAGACTAAAGGATCATCCAGGCCCTTTGCTGCGATCACGGCAAGTCTATGGATCCGTCAGGTTCAATTGGATCCTCAGAGGGATCCAAAGTATGGGGATCAAAGCGAGGACACCTCATCCCGACCTGAAGCCAACAAAAAACCTGTCACACGACACCACCAGGAGGCGCCAGGTGTAAAGTGAAAGTGAAACCTGGAGCAGATTAATTATTGAGATTCATGTGGGGGATGGGGATGGTGGGATCAGGTGCTGTAGTCAATGACAGAGGGCTGGCTGGGTTGGGGAGGGATCAGTGAGACCTCATGTTTGGCCTTTGCAGAACAGAAGGGTTGAAATCCACTAATGAAAACGCCAGTCTGTCACCCACATAGGACTTGCGGCGACTCAGAGAGCTTGGATGAGAAAGCCTCCTGTTTGAAGTCTGACAATGAATTACAATTGATGAAAATTGTGTGAGTACACATAGTCCAAACGGACTTATAGCTCAGAAAGGAGCTACCTCTCAAAGAAATCACTGCAGAATATGGAATTGAATCACTCCTCATCAATATAGTGCGAGGAAAAAAGAGAAATACAATGGCACAGTAAAATCAGGTCCATGTAGCTGGTGATGGTGCACCTTCGCCATGAGTGCTGAGAACGTGTGAATAAACAATAACTTTCTGGAAATCCTCAGCACAAAGACTTTCGCAGGAAATACAAGCATTATAGTATGATATCAACATGTTAGTGAGAGGAGAAAGGGTGAAAGATAGCCCTAGAACATTACACCAAAATCACTCAAGGAAACTTGATCACAAAGGTATGCATCTGCAGCAAATGGCAGAGGAACCTGTGCAGAGCTGATCTGTCTGGATTGCTGCCAGGGGGTCTGTTTTCTGTGGGTTGGTCTTTATCTGCCATGGAGCAGCCAGCACCAGGTACACCCAGTCCATGCATGGTCCTCTAGGAGGTATAGGATTACACCCCGCCCCACCTGGGTGCTACCAAGACAAGGGCTGCATCAAAGGGTGTACTGCATGCCGCCATTAAGGACGCCTTGGATCCAGCAGCCTCAGGGTCACGTTTTAGACCAACGTCTTAACATCTCCCTTGGGTGGGCCCTGAGTGTCATGGTCGATGTTATCAAAGATTGGTGTAGAGTTACTGAGGCGTGCACTTGTAGGTGTACTGTGATTAATGCACCGGGATGTGATATACGTATACTTGTATATATAATTGTAGATTCCATCCTGTCATTGAGGACGTATAAAATGCATGAGTGAGAATAGAATGGCAAGCAGTTTGTATAATTTGCATAGTCATACCAATGTCCATATTCATGTAGGATCATGTACATCCACCGCCAATCTAACATAGTACAAAATGTACCGGTAACTTCCAACAGGCATGTCATCGCCACCGACACCTTCTATATACATGTAGCTACTGAAGGCCTAGGCCAGCATGTCGGTCATATGGTCTTGCGGCATGGCAATCTCAGCAGACAAATGTAGTGTGTCAGTTGATAAATAAGTCATGAGATTGCCTTTAGGCGCCAACAGAAGCTCCACTGCCCTTTAAGCAGATTTCTATAGCATATAAAACAACACATCCTACCGTGCCGCGTGTATGTTAATTATCTGTCTCGGGAGGACCGACTCCCCCGGGCACCCTTCTTCATGTCGTTGACTTTGCGATAATAAGAAAGAAAATCTCATTAGGTCTTCATCTGATATTTTCTCGGCCATATTCAGCAGGGTCCAATTCAATTTGGTCGTGGCCGATATCAAATTCAGCCGGGCCCCATTACCGTGATGAAAGATGGCGCAAGCACTCGCCCCAGGCGAGAATCTCAGGGAATTTCGTGGAAGTGCATGTGACGGGGAGGAAAGCGGAAGTTGGAGTGCTTCATCCGGGCTTCCATGGGCGGGTTAGCTTTGATTCACGATAGACGCACTGTACATGAATAATGAGCTAGAATCCAATGTGGTTGCAGTGTCGGGCGTCTAGACCTATCCAGCCTACATTATATTTAACCATACGTGCAGGCCTACTACATATGAGTCCGATGAAAAGTAGAGGGAAACCTCCCACCCCTCGTTGTTAAAAATGACCACTCCATAATAAAGACAACGCAGTCTGTGGATTCAGTGTTTTTTTTAAAGACTAATATAAAGCATCTATTTGGTCTACGTGGGAGTGGAGCTGCATGGTTCCTGGCGACATGCAGGGAGAAGAGCTGGTAAGATGGAATCAGCTTGTCCCTGGAGTGGCTGTTATCCAGGAACAAGGTGCCCATCATAACATGTCTTATCAGTGTGTATTGCCACTTTTATGGGAACCACTATATAAGTATTAATATTACGGAAGGGCTACTTCATACTTTATACATTCGCGTGATACATAGTCCTCGGCACAATGAGCTCCAACTCATGATAGAATTATTACCTTCAATATTTGGATTGCAATAATAGCATTTGTAGGAATGCTACCTCTTGGTGCTTGTTTATGTGAGGTTTCTTACAGATAAGCTAATTACCTAAATTAGAAGTATGCACTTGGGTTAAATTAATCCATATAAAGCCGAAGATAATATACCACCTTTGGATTAGGCTCGTAATTCCACACACTGCAGCTTCTAAGCGGCTTGACAAGAGGGGAAACCTTGAAGTAGGCCTACACATGGCACGGTGCACAGAATAAACTATATATAGGCCTATAACCTATAGGTGGGCCGATGGGGATTTTCCTCCATGGGAAAAACAAGCTGAGATCTGTCACCACGTCAGATTAGAAGGCACATATCAGTGCTTTGTGTTTAGGCTTTAGGTGTTGTCATTGGGCTTCGTGTAAACAGCCGTTTGTGGGAAAACTATACACCAAGATATTGGTATAATGGTGGCTCGATGGTCGCTATAGGGGCAAACAGGATGTAACTGCCTCTCTGACCAAACATAGACTAATGGAAAATTAGGGAACGCATTAATTAGGCCTAGCCAGTTGGTTGTTGATGCAAGTAGGTACCTGCATATATCTTGATGGTTGAGGGTTTCTACAGATCTATCATTTTTTTAGCTCCTAGAGGTCTGTCATTGCTTGTGTTATCACACACATGTATCCACTATCAGGAAATGCCAAAATAGTGTACTTTGTCATGTAGGCCTATTGTTACATAAGGCCAAAGGCAGTCAGTTTTTTTCAGTTTTTACTGATCTCTGAGCAATTTTTGAAAATTCATGGTATCAACACCATTACTTCAAACGCCCTAGGAAGTGACATTCTCATTATCAATCTTGAAGTTCTTAAGATGGACAAAGAATTTTGATTCCCAATCCAAAATATTGAATTTTACCACATTTCAACAATTTCTTTTGGGGGGTCTGTGGGATAAATGACACCAACCAATGCCAGGCATCACTGAAATTTTATAATTTGTATGTAAGTTACTGTGAGCATCATCAATGTAGAAGTGATTAATGACATACTTGTAGTTTAGTTATACCTGATTTAAGTATATGAATATATTAGGGATAACTGTTAACTGGCAGAAACAGTACTATCTATATTAGATGCATCCTGGGTAGATTTCTAACCCTTATCTGTGACTTGGAGCACCTTGAATGTGTTACTTTACTTTGTATCTTAGGATTACATACACGTATGTAGTTTTTGTTATAATCTGATTACTTTGACCTTGATGAAAATAGCACAATTGTATGTGTGTACTTTTGGTCAATAAAATTCCTGAGCAACAAGTTGAGATTTTAGAACCTCAGAATATCATATGTCAAATATAATACAGGGCCCAACCTAAATATCCAGAACAAAGTCACTTTGGTCAAGGTACATCAGCCATAAGTAGATTAGTAATGTAGCACCTTGTCTATTTAAGGCACATCCTGCACTCCCATGAAGGAGTTTAGATATTAGACATGTTTAGGTAATATTGTGCTTAATTTCTAATCACATGAAATTATTTTGTGTTTAAAACCTAAACACTTGGAGGTTGTAAATGTGGACATTTTCCAGCTTCCAAATGCCATAGTGTTTAGAGGATTCCTCTTAATCCCCTGACACTCAATCCCCCCCTTAGTGGTAACCTAGGCAACCAATCTCTGGGAGAGTGATGGGTGTCACTTCTTTAGACATGTGGTGGTTAATCCCATTGGGGACAGGCTAACTTATGGTGGTATCTCTATACATTGCCATGGTATCAAATTAGCTCAAATTGGACCCAACCACAGAATCACCATCTACCATGGAATCTACGTTCTCGATAATATAAACACAAAAAAAAACAAGTGGGACAACACTGTGTTTAGCAATGTGTTTAGATACTAAACACCTGTTCTGAGAGTGTATATCCCTAACTTGAGAGAAAGCGAAAAGTGTGAGAAAAGTGCATCAGGGGCTAGATTTTGAAGAATTTAGTACTGTTGAATAGTATACTCTCCTCACCTAGATCTATAAGGTGCATCTTCAACTTTGGCTGATGCTACAGAAGGTGCACTAGGGTTAGCAATTCTGGCATGTAATTCATGCTTTATACGTTGGGGTATTATGGCACCCAGACTTACATTTCATATAAAACTCAATATTTATTCCTAAAAAGTTACAGTATCCAGCTTGTTCTGGTATTTCAACAATGGGTAGGTATCCCACTTTATATCACAGTATTTATTGAGTTGTGTGACAGGTTGGTGTGGCACCAGTGAATGACTGATCATATGATATACCGGTACCTAAAATATATGGTGCTAGGAACCCAGTACTTACCATACGTTTTTAGATGCTATCATAGATACAAGCCCCTCATTTGAAAAATAACCAGTATTTTTTTCTCGTTTCAGTTGAAAAGATTAAAGTAATCAATAGTTTACTAAAATAAGTCACTTGGGTATACTCTGGGACATGCTTATTAGATTTATCACCATCTTTGTGAAGTGACCTGTATTACCCCGCACTAGTTTTTTGGTGGGGTAATACAGGACAATGCACTAACTATTGGGAATTTGTATGAGGAGGTCCTTTATAATATCTAAAAGCCAATTTGAGCAATTATCATAATTAAAATGTTCCCGTCAGTGATAGACTTGATCATCCACTACTTTTTTCAAGACAAAGGTACAAACTTCACCTTTTCAGGACTTTGTTACTTTTTTATGTAGTGGGTATAGCTGTGGCAGCCATTTTTCAAAATGGCTGCCATAGCTATAGCAATAATAAATTGAATTTAAGAAATTAATGAATTTGACCAGATCACAGGTGCATTTTTATGGATAAAGTCATAAAATAGCTCAAATGAAAGGTCTTCATGAGGGCTTTCTAATATATGAGGTTTATGCATACCATGGCAACCTGGTTACCATGGCAACCATTCAAATGCTAAATTTTGGCAAATTCTGCTGAGATTAAGATATCTGTCCAAATGATTATCAGCACATAGTGTCAAATGAAGTAACTATATACCTACATAATGTATTAGGCTAGTTGAAATCAATGCATATTTTGTTTACTTCAAAAAGTTTTTATTTTTCTTGGAGAAACCCCTTTGAATGAAAAATTCCTCCCACGTCCTGTCTTACCCCACAGAAGTGTCCTGTATTACCCTGCATTTGCAAGAAATGTGGGGTAATATAGGAAAATATCAAAGTGCCCATAATCACCAATCAAGTGAATAACAGGATTTTCATTCCTATGGATATTTAATCAATGATATAAAATAGCTTAATGTTTATGGAATGTATCAGTTTTCTAAAATTCCTCTTTATGACTCTCATGCCAGATCTAAGTGTTAAGTGTCCCGTATATCCCCCAGTTTCCCCTAGGCCTAATAGACATCCTAACACTTTTGAAATATCAATGATAACTTTCGGATTATAATGCAGTTTTTCATACACGCGACATCCCGATGAGCCCGCGATGCGTGGATATCAGGCCCTAATGAGCTGCTTCGGCAAAAAAAAATAAAATTAAAATCCTCCCTCGTCACTTTTTCCAAGGCTTGGTGATGAGAAACAAGTTTATTTTTTGGAGTGGCCTTATAGAGGATCCGGCCGGATCCCCTCTACAGTTATAAAGGTACCCCTTTCCCTCTAATTTTTGTACGCACATGGTTACTATAGGCCATATAGGGAGTGCCACCTCCCCGGTAACCCCCGCCCAACCTCTTTAACCACCTGCTGGCGAAGCAATGGGCGCTTCTCAAATGAACGCCTGTCTCGGCTGCAGGTTATTGAGGCCGCCAAATCAATAAGCGCCGGTGCGCTTTACAGTACACACATCTGCCTTGGCCCACCCCTTGTCGGGCAACGCGAGGTGACGCAAAAAGTCAGTGCACCGCCCGGGAATCGAACCCGGGTCGCAAGAATGGGAATCTTGCATGATACCACTACACCAGCGGTGCTCACGGCCCTCCGAGGTGAAACTCGGCTACATAAAGCGAGCAATGCTGCCGGTGCTGAATACATGGATCACTGCGTATTGGATTGATTCTAGTCCCGGATTCTAGTATCCCTTTCACATTCTATAATCCCGGGTCTACAATCACCAGCACAACATAATTATCGGGCATAAGAAGGTATCCCTGAACAGTAATGTATTGTAGTGTAGAATCAGATCCAAATGCTTACAATAGGGAGGTTTAGCAACGTCCCCCGTAGCTCATTTAACGCAGACGTACCAGTGCTGAAGGTATGCTGTACGTCTGCGTTTTATTGTGGCCCCCAAGGGGTAAAAAACGACATGGCGACTTTTGGCCATTTTTAGGCGACATTTCGACTTTGTACCCTTTTAAAAGTGACATGTGACATTTCCAATATTTAGTAAAGTGACATTTGATCTGAGACCTTACATTTTGAGATTATTAGACATGTTTTTTCTCCCTAAAAAAGTGACATGTGACCTGAAACCTTACATTTTGGCGACATTGTGACCTCAGGGGGGGGGGGGTCCCCTTGGGGGCCCCTTTATTGGCCACGCAGTCGGTACTGTAATGTAGGTCGCAGGGACGCACGACCCAGTAGCAAAGCGATCTGCAAAGACAGACTGTAGCGCCACCATTGAGGCTGGCAAGAAACTGCCTTCTCATCTCTCACATAATGGGCCTACATTTGTACTGATATGATATGCTATATAATTGACAGAGTGCACATATATACTGAACATACGATTATTCCTATCGGTATCAGTTATGCTTATTGCCAATTATGCACACAGAAATCTAGTTATGGAATAAAGCATTCGGCGGGGCAGCAGAATCTTCTAGCCAACAACGGCCTTATACGGAAGATCTATACCGTAGTTATTAATTCTCTGTGGCCTAATTCAAAGACAATGTGTCAGCCTTCATAGTGATAGTCTCCCTAGGCCTAGGTATAGGTATAGGCATACATGGTTTTATGGAATTAGAGTATATATACGTACATTTACATGTAGGTATGATCTAGAAGAATTAGAGTAGGCCCCTAGGCCCTACACATGTTTTTGTTTTGTTTTGTTTTGTCTTTTTCCCCCAAAGTATGCATTTCTGTACAGGCTATCGAGTACACTGTATTGAAGATGATATCTAGACCTTAAAAATCTCCTGAAATTTGTGAAAGTACATGTAGGCCTATACTATAGTATGCTATCGGCATAGAAATCTGATATACACAATAAAACAACACTTACAATCAGTACTATTTTAACCACATGATGTTGTCTGAGGAGAGACTCGTGCTCCTGTCCAGGTGTTCCTCATGTCAGCCCTGGTAAGCATTATGCAGCAGAGTCCATTGTCACAGCACCAGTCTGACCAGGTGGGCAAAACATGGCATCGTGTCAACCCTGGCACCGACCACATGGCTGCCACCCTCCCCCCACCCACCCTCCCACCCCTTCCTCCCACCTGCCCCTGCTGCCAGGTGAACAGTTTGAATGTGAGCACCTCAGAGCAGATGCCAAACAGAACATGTGTACTTGGATTACCAGGTAGTAGGCATATTAAGTTATACAATGTATTTCTGAAGTGGTTTTTTTTTCAAAGTTTCTGTTTGATAAATTGAGCACATCGATATTTCAGTTGACTCTATAATGATATAATCATACCGCTCTGCTTTAACATGGTGGAAACTCTACAACCAAGACATTGTTTGTTACGTAGATACATGCATAAAAACATCCTGGTTCAATCAGGACGGGTAACTCGATCAAATAATAGTCTATATAGCTGGCAGATGCCACACATCGTAAGACGTTAGTGCTTATGTGTGCAGTAAAACATACTATTTCAGTATTTGTCAAAAATTCTTATAACATTGTACATGGATGCGCCACCTCCTGGAATAAAAATCATACATGGAAATCTATACCCTAAGACTCTGTTTCAGAATCGGCCTACTCTACGACAGTAAATCTTACTGGTCAAAGAAGCTCTGTGTGGAATATTATATAGTGTTTTATGCAATCTTGTGGTGTAACCTCTGGGCCATATTTTGAAATACAATAAGGAAACGTTCAACAATCACGTCACTGCTTAGGGGGTGGGGGTGGGGTGGGGGGGGGGGTCTTTGGGTTGCTCTTTATGTTCTATACAAAAACAGTGACAAGGGGGGGGGGGGGTCCTGAAAAATGGCTAAATACCGGTGACATAATTGTTGAACGTTCCCTAATATATACATTTATATGCATTGTTTGGTTTGGTGGTCAGGGGAAATATTTGAGTAAATCACGTAAGACAAGTATTATTTGGTATAGCTAAAACAAATTAACCTATTAATGCCTTGTCGGCAATTTGCCATTCCTACATCATCTGGAGGAGGGTGTCTCCTATATGGACTACATTGTACATAAAAAACCTACATGACTGATGGTAAAGAACCTGGAGGGTTTTCCAAAACATTATGAGGGAGGACGTTTTCACAGTACTGCCAAATAAATGTTCAATGAAGAGATTGAAAAATAGACATGGCCTGCACAGGATCACCATCTACCCCATTTCCTATGTCTATTATTAATGGTTGATTCATGTAAATGACCAATACCGCTTATTTGGATGGCATTAGTACACATCATCATTTAGACTGCCATGCACGTTTGACTGCATGGGTAGACGAGAATTCTTTTGGCAATATACAAACGTGCACGTTTTATTGTTTTGGTTCTCGTTTCAATTTTGTGAAGACCCTCCAGTGGTCTTTTGCACGGGCGGCGAGGTATCTTCACTAAAGATATGCAGAAATAAAGATAGCACAGAAAATATCTTCGTAGATATCTTCACAATTTCTTTTCTATAGAAGCTGGCATTATTTGTCATACACTTGCAATGATATCAAGATAGGTTAGAGATAACAATTCTCACAATTTCTTAAAATTGACAAAGATATATTCAGTTTCCTGGTGGTCCTTTGCATGGACGGTGAAGATAACTTCAGATGATAAGGATAAGTCAATTTCATTTCCAAAGGAAACTGGAAATTTTAAGATATCTTGAAAACTGTTATCTCTAACCTATCTTTTCAAGGATATTAATGCAAATGTATGACAAATAATGCCAGCGTCTATAGAAATGAAATTTTGCAGATATCCATGAAGATATCTTCTGTGTCATCTTCATTTCTGCCTATCTTTAGTGAAGATACCTCGCCGCCCGTGCAAAAGACCACAGACCTAGTTAGATGTGTGGAGGTGAGGAGGGGGGGGGGCTGTGCACATAGTCGACCAGGTGCTCTCTCCGTCGTGCGCGACGAACCTTACCGTGCAAACACGGACGGCCAATTACCCCGTTAATTTTATCGCCGTTAGCGTTCATTGGTAGCTGCCCGCACCCATATAGAACAGCAAAGGCTACTGTAGCCTATTGTTGGTAATGATACAATGAGAAAATGGAGGAACGGTGGCACGGGGGGAATGCAGGGAACTCTGAGGGTGGTGGGCGGATCGGTCCACGCTTGTATTGGCGCAGTTCCAAACTTAAAAGTAGGATACAGATATGCCAAGGATCGGGCTTTCTTTATCTGAATTTGGATCTGGAATATGTAACACCAATCAATCACTACTCAGGGATGTATAGGGAGTGTGGTATAAAATTTTAATGTGGACCGGTGGCCTGATTGATAGGGAACTCCCCCACTACTACTTACATGCTGTCACTGTCAGCGCCATGCCTGCCCACAGGTCGCGTCACACAGGCTAGTGGCAACACTGTGACAGCAGATCCCGGGAAGCAGATCTAGCTTGTCAGTAAGGTGTCAAGGGAGGACAATCTACCCTCATAGTCAATAGAGTTAAATCATAATATACATCACATTTCAAAATGCAAAGTCATACGTATAAAAGGAAAGTGTGGAAATTAGATACTGCTCGGGTGATGGGGGGGGGGAGGGGGCGAAGTGTATAGATCTAGATGTGATATCATCATCATCCATTACTTAGCCTGATACCCGTGTCCCACACACAGTCCACATCGTCCCAAACCCTCTACAAGGCAGGGTCTCACAATTGGCGTCGTTAGTGGAGATGTTGAAGGCAGGTTACCATGGAGACGGCAGTCAGTGTCCGTCCACTCTCCGCTCCACTGACAACCACACTAATGCACAAACTCTGCCCACCGAGCCAACCCCCTCCCCCTCCGTCCGCCTGCTCTTGTGTGGAATCGAAATGGACTAATATGTTGGTCCGTAACAAACCTTTGGAATATAATAAGGAAAAAAGTGCATAAATAGCTAACAAATGCCCATAAAATGTACATACACTTCACACCCCGCCTTATCAAGGTAGAATGTATTGTTTTGTCATCAATAGCCAATAATTATAATGAACGGGTATAACAGGGTACACTTATGTAGGTATTTATTGTATGCTGTATTATGTGTGTATTTATTATATGGGAGAGTGCTATGGGAGTCCTGTATAGGGTTTATGGTAGTATAGAGTTTATGGTAGGCTGTGGAATGTGTAGACGGAGGGGAGTCGACGAGATCTGGTCAGGTAGATTCTGTAGAGGGGGAGGGGGGAATACGGGTGAGCCAAACATCGGCGTCTGAAAGGTGTGAGGGGTTGGTAAGAGATAGGGAGGAGTCAGTATTGTGGGAGCAGCCGAGGAGGCAACACATACTCCTGGAGTAGACGAGGATGAAGCTGTTTAATATTTAGTATTACACTTAGCCAATGTAAGAACGGATTGAGCAGGATCTCGATGGCACTCATACCTCTCCAGTAGCATCGGATTGTTAAAACATGAACTGCTTGTATGAATAGACTGATGTCGTTGAAGCTGTACAACCATGATTGGACTCATCATCAACTGTAACTGTGAATAACCAATGAACAATAAATGGTGACTTGTACCGGCGTCTTGGTGTTGGTTAAAAGAATGGGCTAGGCCAACATCATATCACTAGAGTTAGTCTTCCCAAATACGTGAGAATCGCGGAGTGAGCTGATAATAACTACACAAGTTATACCACATTAATATACATATAAACACAACCCACACAGCCCAGATGGTGGAGAATTAGTGGTTGGGCTTATCATTGTACTGATGAGCGGCTCGCCGTACCCGATACCTAACAGCTCAGACGCTGGATGTGACTCAGCGGCATCGCCACACACTGACAGTAGTGACGGTGTGGAAGTCTATACTATCATACCTGCAGCGCGCACATTGCCTGGGAATGCAGCAGTAGCACATAGTGGTGTAGCAGAGGGACAGGGTGGAAGATCCGGAGTGAGTGAAGCGGGACCTGATCAATCACGTGTCACTCTTAGATCGGATCACACTCATGTGCATGTGCAATTAGGACCCAGGTCGCAAGTGGTGCTTTTGCCTGGAGAGGAGGTGTCTAGAGAGACTGGATTCCCCGTGGCTCGGTCAGAGGAGGAGCGGGCGTCGTCCCAAAGGGATCCCAAGTCTGGGGGGACGTCTGGCCTACAATTGTCTACTGCGGCTGATTCTGAACCAGCAGGGTCGGTGGTAGTGGACGATACCTCTGGACCATTTTCAGCATTGGGAGTGGAGAACGAGCATCAGTCATCTGCGGCAGAGTCGGAGACCAGGGCTGATATTTCTAGTGATGGGCAACAGGCGGCGGTTCAGGAGCACACAGTGAGTGCTGATGCAGGGGAACGGCCTGATAATCTCTGCAAAGGATGGACGACAGGAGACAGATTAGTGAATTATAAGTATTTTTCGACGCCCATTGCTAGGAGCTCCAGTATTAATTTCTGTAAGGCTACTCCTAGGTGCCTTGAGTTTGAGGGTACAGCGGACCAGGGACGAATTAGACGCGCATCTGAGGGGGATGTGGCGGATATTGGTGATGAGGATTTGAATTTTGAAGCAATTGCAACGTCATTGGGGTTAATTGAGCCAGTACATGAAGACGGGCAGGTGGATGAGAGGGGAACAAAGGATGGTCATGAGGATGAGGGGGACGCACATGAGGAGAATGATCCAGTAGACGGGGCGTCTACAGTGGTGGCAGTGCCAGGACGAAGCAAGGACGTCGGTGAGAAGATACAGGAACAGGGGTCGGGGGCCTGTGGTGGTTCACAAGGGGGGAGTGCTGGATTGCTACCGTCTGGTTTCTTGGTGGTTGTTGAGAATGGGAGACAGTTAAGTGATAAGGACTTGGTGGGTCAGGATGAGAGTGGTGGAGTTGGACAGGATTGGACAAGCTGTACTACACCGGTTGTTACAGGTGATCAAAGTGGCAGTCGTCTGGAAGAGTCTGTGAGTAAAACAAGGGTGGATGAAGTTATTGCAGGTCTGCAGGACACTAATATTAGGGTACGACGGAGCATAGAGAGGGGGAGAGCCATATTGGAACAGGAGCTGAGATATCGGCAGGCCATTGATGGGGAGGAGCCGCCCGCGAGGCCGGAGATAGACCGGGAGCGTGTAGCACGAAGGGAGAGGTTTTTGAACGACACTGTAAATTGGAGAAAGGTAACTGCGAATATCCGCTCAGGCAATAGTACACGTCGTACTACAGATGAGGGGCATTTAGATGATGTTCTAAATAGCCATCTTCAGACTGATGTTTCGGGTGACTGGGAGGATTGGTGGGCTCGGAGAGCGGATGAAAAGAGAAGACGGCAGATAGAAAGGGAGGCCCGGGAGGAAGCCGCCGAGGGCTCCGTAGCTGCAGGTGTTGGAACTGGTGTACAGGGGAACGATAGTGAAGAGAGCTCAGTGGGTGATTTGGATGCGGAGAAACAGGTGGAGGAGGATATTGCACCTATTATTGGTTCTGAAGACGACGACATGGCGCCTAGTCCGAATGTTAAACTACCATCCTTCAATGGGGAACCTGGGGAGGATTATCGGAGGTATTTCAAGGAATTGAATGGAATGCAAAAGCTATTTGGATGGTCTCCGGATCAACATCTTGAGTATGCAAAATTGGGCTTGAAGAAGGGGGCATCGAAATGGATGGATGGTATTCCAGAGGGGGAAAAGGATACTTTGGACAAAGTAGTGGCTATAGTGAAGAGGGTTTTTGAAGACAAAAGGCCACTGTGGCAGAAACATAGGGATTTGCACTGTCTGAAGCAGGAAAAGGGACAGTCGGTCTGGGACTTCGCATTGAAAATAAAGGAATATGACGAGTTGGATGTTCCTGATGTCATCAAACTGTCAGTCTTTGTGGGGGGCTTGCTTCCGCCCATTGATAAGGACCTGATGAAACACAATGCTGATTCTTTTGAAGAGGCTCTCAGACTGGCGTCTTATTGGGAAAATGTGGAGAAGGGCAGGAACTCCAAAGGTGTGGCGCAGCTACACATGCTAGAGTCTGAGGGGACTCGGGATGGAGCATGTGGGGACGATCAATTCGATCCTAAAGAGTATGCTAGAGAACAAACTAAAGCAGTGGTGGAGATGTGCACTATGGAATATAGACGGGGGCTCAGAGAGATGGAACATGGACGGGAGAATCAGCAGGGACAATATGCTGGAAGGGGTGGTAACTCACAAGGGCAGTATCAGGCGCAGGCGGGCAGAGGGACCGGCGCGGGAACATATGGTCAGAATAGGCAGTTTGGTACAGGCGGTGGAGGCCGAGGATGGAATTATCAAGGGGGACGCGGTGGAAATCAGTATAACGCATCTCAGTATTTCAATAACAGGTTTCAGGGACAGAGATACACAGGAGGAAGCAGGCAGGGTCAACAGGGGGATGATAAAGGTCAGAGAAGAGCACAAGAATATGCTAGGATGATGGGAGATGCAGGAGAGAGTCAGAAAGGAGGAGGGGCGATCTATTGTTTGATTCATGACTCTACTACACATTCTACAGAGGAGTGCACGTTTTTGAAGAAATACAGGGATCAGTTGTCATCCTCTCAGCAGAACAGAGACCAACGAGATCAGGGAAATGATGTTCGCAGGCCGGGAAACGGGCACAACGGCTCATTCCTACCCCAGAATTAAATTTGATATCAGGGGATGGGTCGGGAAACAGGGGATCAAAAGACAAAACGCCATGGTTGGTTCAGTGTACTATTGACGAGAATACATACAGATGTTTAGTGGACACGGGCGCGTCTGATTGTTTTATAGCACGGACAATTGTGAGTAGTATAAGTGAGAGAGCAATTTGGGACAGGCAGCCATCTCAATTGGGGAAGGTGCGTCTGGGGGACAGAACATCATTACAAGTTTATGAGACGGTGCGACTGCAGTGTTTTATGGATGGTGCTTGCATATACTATGATTTTAATGTGGTGGATTCACTGGCTTATGATATTGTGCTAGGACGTAATTTTCTGATTGACGCAAGGGCACAGATTATAGCTATAGATGGAAAGGTACGTCTATTTACTGAGGATCCGGTCTCAATTGAAGTAGCGGCGATTTTGGACCCATGGGAGGAAAGATTGGTGACGGTGAAAGGATGGGATGTTGCGGCTGAAAGGGTTGGAACAACGGTCTTGTTGAGACCATCTAATTTGGCGGTGGTAGCTGCGGATGGTGCGGTGAACTATGTGGGGAAGAAATGGTATATGAGAATTGCTAATCTCTCTGACAGGCAAGTGTATGTGGATACAACTGAGGTTATAGCATATGCGGAAGACATAGATGAACCGGAACTTAATTTGCTGGAGGTAATTGATACAGCTAATGTCGGCAGGGATAGAAAGGATGAGGCTCGTGAGATTTTGGCAAGATGTACTGAAGAACGGCGGGAGAATGGTCAAGATGCTAGAGGGGGATCAATACACCGGCAGGATCGTCAGGACAATGGTGGTGGATGTGGCGTTTCTACATTAAGTGAGCAGGAGAGGCTGGATAAAATTGAGAAGATCAGGGGCCTTGATTTGGGTGACACTATGATGACGCTGGAGGAGCAGAAGGTATTCAGAGAAATGTTGGTGGTCAACATGGACACTATAGCATTTTCTATGAAGGAGTTGGGTCATTGTTCATTGGCTCCAATGAAAATAAGGGTCGATGAGTCCAAGGGTCCGTGTATGGCACGACCATACAGGTATTCTCCTCAGAAAATGGATATTATTGATGAACAGGTGAGGGAATTGTTAAAGTTGGGAATTATTGAGCCCAGTGACAGCGTCTGGAGAAGTCCGTTGGTGGTAGTGCAGAAGAAGGATGGAAAGGCTAGATTATGTACAGACTATCGCATGTTGAATCTTATTACGGCGGATGACACATATCCTATGCCCACAGCCAGAAGCATGTTTTTGTATATGGCATACAGAAAACCTATAATCTTTACAGCCATGGATTTGCTCAGTGGGTATCATCAGTGCGATTTACATCATGACAGCAGGCAATATTCAGCATTTGAATCACCCTCGGGAGTTTGGCAATGGACGAGGATGCCGTTTGGTATGAAGCAGAGCCCATGGCAATTTACTAAGATTATGTCATTAGCACTAGGAGGCTTAATACCACGTACTTGTCTAGCCTACCTAGACGATATTATTATCTTTGATCCGGATGTGGAGAGCCATATTACTAATGTCGGCAGAGTATTGGCAGCTTTAGGTAAAGCAGGTTTAACAGTCAAGCCAGAAAAGTGTGAGTGGGGCAAAGCGGAAATCAAGTTTTTGGGGCACATTATTAATGCTGAAGGAGTGCAGACGCAATCTAAAGTGATCAGAAAGGTGCAGGAATTTGGCAGACCGTATAATGAACATACAACTAGGTCCTTTTTGGGGCTTTGTAATTATTACAGGAGTTTTATTCCTAACTATGCTGTTTTGTCGATGCCTCTGAATAATTTGTTGAAAATCAAGGTGCCATTTAAGTGGACAGATGAGTGTGAGGTGTCATTCAAGAAAATACAAGCAGCATTAGCGAGCACACCGTTATTGGTACATCCAGAGATCGGGGGTCACTTTTATGTTTTAACAGATGCTTCGGATGGCGCGTGTGGAGCGGCCATCTGTATAAAAAGGGATGGATTGCTGAGACCGGTAACATATTATGGGTATACATTTACAAAGGCTGAAAGAAACTACACTATAACAGAGAAAGAAGGCCTAGCTGTTATAAGAGTATTGAAGAAATTTGAGGATATGCTGACTGGGGCTAAGATCACGATAATAACAGACCATCAACCATTAATACCTTTGCTTCAACAAGCCAGTAAGGCTCCATCCAAAAGGTTGACTAGATGGGGTTTAGCAATGACTGACTTTGACTATGAGATTAGGTATGAGCCGGGAGCCACTCACTACCTGCCGGATTTTATATCCAGAGTGCCGTTGGCAGTGGGACAGGATACACCTGGCGAGGAGTCGGGGGAGTTTGAGCCTGAGGTGGGATGTGAGTTACTCGTGATGGAACTGATAGGGGAGGAATTGGATAGGGAAACCTTCATTCAGGAGCAGTGGAAGGATGGATTCTGCAGGGGGATGATGAGATATTTGGCGGGAGATGAATTGCCAGTGGATGAGGAAAAGGCGCGAGGGATTTTACATAATGCTGATTTCATGGGTATGAAGGATGGATTGTTATGCAAGTATATAAAACCAGCTAGAAAGAGGGGTGGACCTATAGCTGACCTAAACCCAAGAATAGTGGTGCCTAAGGCTATGGTGAATAGAGTGCTCTATCTCATGCATGATGATATCATGTGCGGAGGACATGTGGGAACAGTGGCGTTGAATACAAAAGTACAGGCTCGGTTTTATTGGAAAAATATGATGGTGGACATAGCTAGGTACGTGCGGCTATGTGAAAGGTGCGCGTTGAGAAAAAGAGCACCTCACTTTAGGGCCAAGGCAAGGTCATGGGATACGCCGGATTATCCATGGCAAGTGATACAGACAGATTTTGTAGGGCCACTACGTAGGTCCAAAGAAGGTTATAAATATATTATGACCTTCATAGACCTTCTGACGGGATGGCCGGAGGCATTCTGTACTAAAGACACGACTGCGCACACGGCAGCTGGGGTGTTTCTACGGGAGATCGTGTGTAGGTACGGCAAAGTGGAAGTGCTGTGCAGCGACAGAGGGTCTACATATATGGGTCAGGTTTTTCGTGAGGTCACAGCTAGACTATCAACCAAACAGAGGTTTACGTCTTCTAGGAATCCGACCGGAAATGCCAGGGTTGAAAGATTGCATAAATCATTAGAGGATACGATAGGATGCTATGTGACCGAGGATCATGAACACTGGCCAGAACTGTTACCCATTGCATTGTGGACAGTGCGCTCCAATATCAGTATGAGGACGGGGTTTTCACCATATGCACTACAATTCGGGAGGGATCCAGTGGCTATGTCCTTTGCTGAGGAAAGGCCACTGCCTAAAGTGCCATCTGAGAGGGATTGGTTTCTTAGAACAAATCATAGCATACAGTTATTACAAGAGGCGGCCAACGCTCATACTGCTAGGTATGAGGAGCAGCTCAGACGTAGATTGGATGGACGGGCTCGACCTGTATCTTTTATAGAGGGGGAGTGGGTATATTACTATGATCCGAAATGCGCGGTGAATAATACATCGAAGTTTGCTGGTAGATACACAGGGCCACACAGGATAATAGAGGTGGTGGGGGATAACAGGGTGAGGTTGAGAGCAGTGAAGACGGGCAAAGAGATACCTCACTTAGTAAATGTGAATAAACTGAAGAGAGCATACAAAGGGGAGGGTGAAAATGGCGAAGGAGAAGCCAAAGATGAGAGGTCTGTGGAAGTGGATAAGTCAGAAGTGGAATTACAAGTGGATAAAGAAGACATAGGACATGAGAACCCGAGAGGGGTGACTGAGGTGGAACATCCTTCATCTGGTCTGGAGGATACAGCGTTAGCGGGCGCTGATAGGGAGGACAAATTGAATACGTCAGACGACGATGGAAGTGCACATGAGAAAAAGAGAGAGGTGGCCGGAGCTGGACCGCGCGCACCTATACAGGAAGCTGATAATGAGAAAGATGGAGTTGTACGGCGAGATAGCCGGGAGAAGCACAGGCAGGAAGCTGTGGTCGATAATTGGTGTAAAAAGAAAGGGTTACAGGATAGTGATATTGATAAGGTCGAGGGTGGCCGAAGACAGGATAATGAAGAGAAAAGGAAGGGTAGAGTGAGAAATGTCGAGGTGAAGAGACAGATGGACGAAGAAAGAGAGAGAGAAGAATTGGAGAGAAGACGGAAGAGAAAAGAGAGAGAGGATAGGGCTGAGAAGAGACGGAGGCAAAGAGATAGGAGAGCGCAAGTGGCTGCAGGGGCTATTATGAGTGAGGAATCTAGCAGTGAACATATCATTCCAAAGGGACCGATTTGTAAGCATCACAGGAGAGGCAGAGAGGAGCTCAGCTCATCCAGCGATGGAGAATAGGGTGAGCTTAGACGGGATGCTACAGGATGGGCGATAATCCTGTAGTATTGACGTGTGTTGCTATGAGGGAGAAGGGGGGGTGATGCAGGTGCCGAAGGGGGAGGGGCCGCCCGGAGGAGCAGGTCAAGTTGACTCATGCAGGTAGACGGAAAGGAGGGCGATACACAAAGAAAAGGGAAAAGTAGGGCAAGGTAGGAAAAGAGGGGAGGGGGGGGGAGGCCAGCGCAACAGGTATATGCAGGAGGAGATGCATCAGGATGTGGCAGTGCGCGCACAACGAGGGACGAGATAAGACCTCACAATAAATAGCAGGTGCTGATGGACGGATGGCAGATAGCTGGTACGATAGTGTTGGAGAACAGCAATACCAACAATACTATAATACGTGGATGATTCAAGACAACTATTGCAATAGCACTTACAATGAAAGGAGCACAGTGTCTGCAGCAAGTTCAACAACAACAGAAACAAATGAAAAAGGATTTGGTGCGACTTCAACGTCAGGCCAACCAAGCTCAGCGCAAGAGCCAATACAGGTGGTGGAAGCAGCTCAAGCCGAGGTCTTGGTAAATCATCAGGGAAACATATGGGATAGCATACGTGACATCACTGTGGGACAGACAGAATGGGAGTGGCTGTTGGATGCCACTCTACAAGGCACCGGTGGTATAATTAAGAGAGAGACTCAGACCACAGAAACAGCGACACAGACAGAACCATCAATATTTTATAGTAAAGACGATGAATTTGTGCTGGATACATCAATCAGATTGGATGACATATTGATAGAAGAGTATTACAGCAGAAGACAAGTGACATCAAGGCTCTGTCACATTTGTGGCAGAACAACAGCAACAGCGGCAGGAGCGGCCAAACACCTGGAACAGGTACATGGGATAAAACATCTCATATAATGTCCACTAGTGAGGATGCGGGAAAGAGAGCACCATCTATAGTAAAGGCAGGGAGATATAGGGGACAACAGGTAGAAGACGCGCTGGATGCTATATATGGATTTGGATATTCATTGCCGAAGGTATTCAGATACAATGGGGCGACGTTACAGGACATAGTAATGCAGAAAATATCAAAACTGAAATTGGACATCGCGAGATTGCCAAAATATTTGAGGGAACAAGTAAACAGACATCACTTTAAATATGGAGTAGGGAGTGTGACTAATGCATTCTTTTTCTCAAGAAAGTGTAGGAGGCATCGCAAGACTAGTAGAGGGAAACGATGCAGGCAGTGTAGACAAAGAGATGAAACTTGGGAAATGTTTAAACTGAAGCAAAAGGGAAAGCATATTACCCAAGGAGTATTAACATCCGGGGTTAAAGACAATGAGACGACCCTGGAGGAGGAGGATGTAACTGAAGACTTTGAGTTGATAGAAAAGAACAGAGGGACTGTACGGTTATAAAATACAATACCTGTTAGGGGAACGTTGTGAGGGGTTGAAGAAATGTACAAAATGGCAGGTATCAGTATAACGCCACCTACCTTTAGAGGAGCACCAGGAGAAAAGATAGAAGAATATTTCTATGACATGGATCTGATTAAGAGAATATATGATCTAGGGGAAATGGAATATGTGGCATTATTATTGTGGGGAATGAAAGGTGAAGTGAAAACTTGGGTTAGGAAATTACCTGAGGAAAGTAAGAATACTGCATGGAAGATACAGCAAATAACCATGGCAGTATTTGCAGCTCCAGATGCCTGGAAAGAATGGGGTACAGGAGGAAAGAGACAGAAAAGACAGCGCGAGAATGACGGCGCGGAAACAGAGCCAGCGGGGGAATGAACACGAGAGTGAGAAAAAGGGGGGGGGGGAAGTGCCGGACACCGAGACAGACATATGTATATTAAGAGCCCAGTAACAAAAAAAAGGGGGGGGGGGAAGAGAGCAGACATGCGCAGGTAAAGAAAGAGATAAGATGCAATGACAAGCAAGACAGTTGGCAGTGTAGGAGTGGAACTCCAGCTGTACAGACATCGGCAAGCAACAGATACAGACTACACTCAAAAGTTTAACAAGATAGAACAACCAGCATGCTACACGGACATAACCAAGACAAGACAACATAATCAGCAGTTCAGATAAGCTATAAACATGAGTTCTAGTGGAAAAGCCTGGATCATAGACAACGGAAGGTTCATAGCGGTTGAGATGAATTAATGGAGATCAGTAATAATTTACTGAAGGAAAGGAATCATCGCCCACTGTAGAGAGGGTAGAGATATTAAGGCTCAGATACACCCTACTCTATGGATAAGACTTAAACTACTTAATACAGTTTGTGGAAAATTGTAAAAAGGTCGGATCCATTTAGGATGCATTTAATATAAAATGTATTAGAAATACATACCTGAAGTGAAGATTTAAGGACTAGTAGGAGTAGAGGCATCATCATCATCAGCAGATGAAGCGGGAGAAGAACTGAAGATAGTAAATAAAGCAGGTATATGAGATAAAGAGAAAGAAGTGCATCACATACAGGAGGCAACCACTATGGGGCACCTTATAAGTTGTCTAAGAGTGAATGGAAACACTAGTCGGAACCAACAGGACCACAGTCGCGATACACATAGAATGACTCCAGTAACAAGGTCCATAATTAAGAGGCCTAAATTTAAAGGATATATTTGTCCAGAAGTAAGGCATTCTGTTAAAGAACCAGAGCCTATAATAGTTTAATTAGTTAAGAAGCCCAGACTCTGAGAAATGAAATACGATGTCTATAGCTGTAGATATATATTCAAAAATAAGTGTGAGTGAAATTCTTTTCTAAGAAGGTATTAGGACACATAAAATTCAGTCATATGGGTGTATCAATGAGATCAGTTATACACCTGAGACTGTGAATGTGATCGCCACTACTCACAAATCAGAGGAGCTCAGCGACTTTATAGAGTTAGCTTATGCAGATATTTTAAAAGAAAATATGTGTATAGTATCTTATTACAAGAACGAAGTGAGCGTCTCTAGGAATCAAAGTATGAATCACTAGGGAAATATACTTACTTCTGCGAGAGGGTAGAAGCTGGGGAAGACAATGTTGGAAGGATAGGACCTCCAAGATTAGAAGAACGGGAGGTTTGTGGTCTGGCAGAAAGCTGATAGGGATGATGTCGCGTAGTGGTAGCAGATGAAGATGTCAAGAGAGATATGATGGTAGAAGAACTGTGAGTCAGTCGTGAGGAAGAGGCCATGGTGCTGGAATGACAGGTCAACGGTGAGAAGGGTGGATGTCCAGGTGAGATAGCCAGAGTACTCCAGAACGAGGGCGACATTACTGGAAGGTGTGGAAGTGAAGCTGCAGTGGATGAAGATGAAGTAAACTGACCGGAAGTGGAAGAGGTCAGGGCCAGAGCGGGCGTATGTAGGCAGGAAGGCGGAGACCTAGAAGCCGAGGTGGCACGGGCATCTGCAGCTGGAGCAGCTCGGATGGTGATGTGAGGCATCATTAATGAAGATACAGCAGGAAACTGACCGGAAGTAGTGGCGCTGGTAGTAGAAAAGGGACGAGAAGCAGCGGCAGAATAGGTAAATGTGGATGTTAGGGTTGTTCTGGACGTCAGAGGTGCAGTGGTGGTTAGCAAAGGTGTGTATGGTAAGGGCGAAACACCGGAAGTAGCAGGAAGGTGAGAAAACACATTGTAGTCTACATATGAAGAGTGATGCTGAGGTGGCAGTGGACGAGAAGTTGATGAAACAGCGAAGTTGGCAGGCAGAGAATATTGGTGGGAGGTGTCCACTCGTAGAGGAAGAGTCGCTGTGCAAGTTGGTAGCGCATTGGAGGTAAAGGTGGATGCGAGGCTTGGAGCAGAGGTAGCAGGCACTATAGCGCTATAGGTGGGACGCGCACCTATGGGCGACATCAGAGTGGGATTCCAAGGTGGCACGAAAGGAGTGGTAGGGTTGACTGGAGGCGGAGTGATGTCGACATAAGCTGGTTGATAAGCAGGAGTAGGAATAGGTGGAACAGCAGCAGTTGATTGCAGGCGGTAACTGGGATCGGGCATCCCATCCAGGTGGATGACGCGCAGTGTCATATCAGTCATGTTACAAGCTAAGCGTAGATGATCTCGAATGGTGGTGTGTGAGGGCATGGTCGCGCCTTGCGGTCCGGTGCATACTAGCATGCACGGAGTAACGTTAGCATCTGTGGAGGAAAGGTCTCTGCAGCCGACGATGTAGGTGAAGCCGGGCTGGAGACGATCTATCGGGAGATAGACGAGTGCGCCATTGACAGAAACGCTGGAATAGCTAGCCATCTTCAGTGCGAACAGGGTGGAAGTCAAGCATCGACTGAGAATTTAATTCTAGGTATCTAACCAAGGGGATGGGAAGTTGAAATAAGAAAACAAAAATATAGTGAAAACTATAGTAAAAAAAAATTGAGGGCACATTAGGAGGAGTCGCTGAGACAAAGACTCCAATCCAATAAATTGGTGTTATCAGATGGAAGAGACGTACAGCTAGATAGGAGAGGAAGGCACACGTGTTCAGATTGACGGGAAAATATATACAAGAAGGGGTAAAAGGGTCATGAACTGGTGAACTATCTGACACGATAGGGCTTATTAAGTGTTCAAGATCCATAAAAAATTCCAGGAGCGATCAGTTAGGAGTCGTAGTAGCCCAACTCGAACTGTAACCGGAAGCCATAATAAGAAGAAAATGGCGTGGCTAACTATACTATGTGTCTTATGTTCCTTGTGGGGTGTGGTAGATGCTGGAAGGCACACTTTCGAGACTTTAGAGAGAGCCGAATTAGGTGTCATTTTGCAACCTGGTAGACGTATTTCTACGGCTGAGCACAATCATGTGTCACAAGTGTTTGTATTAGAGATACCAGATAGATTACCAGAGCCGGAAATGGAAAGTATTTATGAACAATGTGTGAAGAATATGCAGGTTATGTGTGATATTCAACATCACAACAGAACCTTATTATTTGAAGATACCTGTGACAACATCAAACAGAAAGAAGAATGGCTGAATCAAATTATTAGAAAATTAATACAGGCCAGAGAGGAGGAAGTGGAAAAGCTGATGGAAAACATACCTGAACAACAACAAGTCAAAAGGTCTAAGAGAGCAGGTATACCAGGTCTAAATATTATAGGAGAGTTGTCGTACTATATTTTTGGCACTGGGAGAGCTGATGATGTAGCCAGAAATGAAAAGGATATTCAATTACTGAAGACATCATATTATAAGATGCGTGATGTTATTAAAACATTGGCCACAAGTACTAGCAATGGCTTGGAGGATGTCATGGCGGAAGTGGGAGAGTTGGCTGATAGACAGTTACAATTGTATGAAATGGCTAAGATATCATTGAAGAGACGGAAGTTGCTGGAAAGAACTCAAACTATGCACAGTGTGGCATTATATGAACTATCCATTGTATACAACCATGAAAGCCTGCTGACAAGGGTCAAATGGGGGTATATTATACATCTATTAAATGAACTCATTGAGATAAAGGATATGGCAGCTGAGGTAAGATTGGCATCACGAAGAAAACTATCATCAAAATTGGTCACTAGAGAAGATTTGAAAGAAGCTATAATCAACACTGAAGTATATCTAAAGGCTACGTACCCACGATTTAGAGTCGCTTTTACTGATCCTGAATATTACTATGATAATAGTGTGGTGCGAGTATATCAGCACCAAGGTCGTGTGAAGATGCAGATAAGGATTCCGGTGGTGTCAGAGGAACACATATTTTGTGTATACTCTGTAAAGGTGTTTCCAGTACCAGTGCGGCTGGCCAATAAAGAAGCTGACGGGACGAGAATAGAGGGATTGCCATCAGAAGTAGCCATATCAAAGAATGGGCGGTATTATATATCAGAGCCAGTTGTGAATTGGGCGCGTTGCCATGGCAACTCAATAGCAGTATGCCCAGATATTCCACACATGAGAAAAATAGCCGAGCGAGGGTGCATGGCGGCACTAATAAGAAATGACAAGGTGGCCATAGCAGAAACATGTGAGATCAACTATATAGTGCAACCAAATTTTCCTTCATTTGCGATAGCACTGGGAAAGGGTCGTACTTTGGTATCGGGACCCGACATACAAGGTCAATTGATGTGTCAATCAAGCCCGCCTGTTAAGGTGAACATGCATCATTACGCCATATTGAATATTGGGTGTGATTGCGCATTCATGACTGCCGGGGCGTGGATGCCTTACAGCTTGGCAGGATGTGGTCATGTGAACATGGAAACTAATGTGACTTTTGTAAATAACGATTTGCTACAAATGAACAGTGTTAAGAAGTTGACATGGATAAAGGCCGTATTAAATGGTGAAACTGTGGAGGTATTGCAAGATGAAGTGTTGCCAAAATTAGTAAAGACCAAAATGAAGCACAAGGCTAGAATACAACAGTCGCCAGCAGCTGTCAATCTGAAGAATTTGGTGAGTGCAATGGAAGACGGATCAGCATTGCCTGATTTGGATGGCATGAGTGGTGGAGGCCATTTTCCCACTGAATCACTATGGGATTATTCACCAATTATGATTGCAGGGGTGATTGTCATGACTCTGATGGTGGTACAATATTTTTGTTTAAAAAGACTATTAATGGCATACATATTAGCAAGAATGCCTATGAGAATAAGGAGTCTAGAAACCTGGGACTATGAAAAATACGGTGAAGATGTCGGAGGTAATTATGAGGAAGAAGATCCGGAACACAAAACGACCATAGCTATGTTATCATTGATATTGATAGTACTGATAATAATAATAGCGTTACTGGTGAGGAAGGTGCGACAACTAAAGAGGCTTCAACCAGTGGATGGACTGTATCTACAGGTGGCAACTAAAGAGATCACAGAAATAATACCATTGGGGGAGAGTCTAATGCCTTTGGACCAGGTATTTCAAAGACCAGCAGAACAGGCTCTTATTAGAGACGTAGCAATAAGCTATTCGTGCCCGAGGTACATAGCTACAGTGCAGTGGGGTCGAGTGTTATATTCCACTGAGATGGCAACGGCGGAAAACGCAGTGCCATTGCCATTACCGGCCACTGTGAAGGTGTCAAAGAAATTAGCAGGGATACTGAACGGTGACTATGGATTTACGGTGATGACAAGATTGATTAGGTATAGTGGGGGCCTGGCGACAGGTGTACCACTAGAGATACCTATGATATCAGCGGCGGGCTGGACACCAATAAGGAACAGAGAGATAAATACACATCAGTTATCTGACACGGGCCATGCCAGAGCCATGGCTCAGTTAAGAAGATCAAGACAGTTACCAGAAGTACCTGGAGAATCATATGGGGCTACGGCTGTCTCATATTCAGTAAACAAGGGGCATAAAGAGTCGGTGAACGTGGCTCTGCGAGGTCAAGAGCCCAGGACGGGATCGTCGTCGGTGTACGTGGACCTGAATGAATGAGACTGAAGGTGATGAATAAAACGCCATCATGATAGAGACTTGACATAGACGGTGTCAGGACATGAGAAAAAGGGGGGGGGGAGAAAGATATCGTGCAGCTGGCGTGAGACGAAAGGATGGAATAGACAATACAAAGACTATCTACAAATGAATTGATATAATGTCTGGGAATGGTGCCAGTGTATATTATTAAGTAAGATGATATAGCTAAAAGAAACTGCAATTTTAATGTACGACCAACTAATGAGACACTAACTACGACGTAATGTAGCAAGTGAAAAGATTTCTGATGTATATACTCGTTGACAAGCTGTGCACGCGTGAGTTAAGTAAGAGGTTGCCAGGTGTAACCCAAGACGCGTTAGAGTGTGTTTTAGAGTGATGCTTGGGGCAAAGGGTAGATAGAGGGGAACGTTTCGGAACAAGGAGTTGACAGATGTAAGGAGATTTATTGGCTCGATTGGGTGTAACTGGTGTCGACTCCCGGGTAAGGATAGTAAAAAGAATATATAAACATAGAATGGGACAAAGTGCTTAGTAAAGGCGAGTGAATGAGTAAAATAAATAACAAAGGAAAGAAAAACAAATTGAGAATCAAGAAATGAGAGAATTGTAATAATAAAGTATATGTTAGAGGACAAGTTTGCGCTAAGAATAAGTCATCAATGCAGTGTGGAAAATATATATAGTAATAATGCATGGTATTATATAAGTATGTTGTATATGTATGTATATAAATAACTATTGAAATGTATGATATGATAACGATGATTACCTCAGGTATTAGTGACAAAACAATACATAAGATGTATTCAAGCATAATTTATGCTTGATAATTGGTGTGACTCGCGTCACAAGAGGGGAGCGCCCGCACCTGTTTTGTCATCAATAGCCAATAATTATAATGAACGGGTATAACAGGGTACACTTATGTAGGTATTTATTGTATGCTGTATTATGTGTGTATTTATTATATGGGAGAGTGCTATGGGAGTCCTGTATAGGGTTTATGGTAGTATAGAGTTTATGGTAGGCTGTGGAATGTGTAGACGGAGGGGAGTCGACGAGATCTGGTCAGGTAGATTCTGTAGAGGGGGAGGGGGGAATACGGGTGAGCCAAACATCGGCGTCTGAAAGGTGTGAGGGGTTGGTAAGAGATAGGGAGGAGTCAGTATTGTGGGAGCAGCCGAGGAGGCAACACATACTCCTGGAGTAGACGAGGATGAAGCTGTTTAATATTTAGTATTACACTTAGCCAATGTAAGAACGGATTGAGCAGGATCTCGATGGCACTCATACCTCTCCAGTAGCATCGGATTGTTAAAACATGAACTGCTTGTATGAATAGACTGATGTCGTTGAAGCTGTACAACCATGATTGGACTCATCATCAACTGTAACTGTGAATAACCAATGAACAATAAATGGTGACTTGTACCGGCGTCTTGGTGTTGGTTAAAAGAATGGGCTAGGCCAACATCATATCACTAGAGTTAGTCTTCCCAAATACGTGAGAATCGCGGAGTGAGCTGATAATAACTACACAAGTTATACCACATTAATATACATATAAACACAACCCACACAGCCCAGTATGAAGGCATATTCATGGACACTACATGTAGTCTCTGACTTCTCCATCTGGATGCATGCGTGTACCATTGCAGAGCCATGGAAGGGTTAGGTTCATGTTCTAATGGCGGTGGGCTTGTGATCTGAAATAGACGTGTAATGTTGTAAACCAGGTGTCGTTAATGATAGGAATGAGGATCCACTGAGTAGGGGTGACCGACCTACTCAACACTATAGGCCTATTGGGGAGCTGCCCTGGGGGAGCTGCTCATCGGCATCTATTTATTTTGAGGAAAAGGGGAGCCAGGCAGGGAAAACTATATGGGCTAATTAGATATCTTTCCATCAAGATAACAGATTAAAAACATTTATTGTCTATAACAGGCAAATACAGCCAAGAAATTTGTTAACATGGACCCTATCCTGGAAGCCTACAGGGCCTAATAACAATGTATATAAATTGTCATGGACTTGGATTTTGGAGTCATAAAAATAATCATGTGGGATATTGTTTACATTTCTACATGGCACAAACAGACAAAAATTGTCACTTAGTAAATGAGCTTAACATACAACAAAGGTATATACTGCATTATGGGAGCTATAGAGGGTTCTTTACACATTGTACGAGGTCAAGTCCTCTAATTCCTCTGGAAGCCTATTCAATTGAAGATTGGCCAGGCAGTATTCTTCATTCTTATGTGAAGTGAGTGAATTTTCAGGCAAGTTTCCTGATTATACGAAAAGTGTGCAATTCTAGAAACATAATTGCCAGACTTAGATTTTAACTCTTTAACAAATTTGACATTTAAGGATACCTCCAAGAGGTCTCCTAAACTGTGTTTAAATAAATCACGCCACATTAGACAAAGAGAGAATTTCAAAAGCATATATTCTGATGCATGCATGTCTTGCCTCATAGTGAGTAATAAAAGTTGGTGAGAATTACAATTTTCACACTCTTCATGAATTTCCACTTTTTTCAACATCGTGAATAACCTATCAGGATCCATAAGTATTTATACCATGTTGTTGTTCGATACTCTGTGAGGTTATTCATAGCGGCTCACGAACCACAATAGCACTGGGTGTGTCGTAGCTTGGCAACCTTTCTCCTGTCTTATTTTCAAATTACAAAAAAAGTTAATTTCTTGCCAGGTGACCGCGCAACCTTTCTGAATTCTATGTGGAGCATTGATTTTACATGCCAACCACCGAGGTGTGCTGTGTGTCTCTTGGCCTTTTATACCTAGTGCTGTTTGCTGACTGAATTTTCATATATCCCCAGGCCAAATGTCAACCAGACAAATATGAGAATGCTTATTTTAAAGAAAATAATACGGTGCATTAGCTCTGTACTTTTCGTTGTACATATGGAACTAGGTACATAACAATAAGTACGTATTACATTGTTATGTGTATATATGCTTATAATTTCCTATAATGATCACAGAACTTGCGAGTTCGGGGTTAGCGTTGGTCATTTGCTTCCATGCATCACAACCAGGAGCCTCGAAAGTGGATTCTCAACTACCTGTCTGCTTGTTCCATACAATAACCCCCTCCCACCCACGTCCATCCAGGTTAGGCTCCCATTAGTTAATTAGACAAGGTTTCCTGTGACAGTGGGAGGCAGGGAAGGACAGTCCTCGTTAGTGCCTGTCGTTAGGGACAGTTAGTCACCGGGGATCGTCGAGGAATACTACTGTAATGTGATCTAGGCATGTGTGGTGTTATATAGTGCAGGAGATCTACGTCAAGAGTAGAAACATAAGTTTAGCACAAATATAGATACACAGGAGATTATGTAGAGGCATTTGGATCAATAACACATTTATTCATTGTCATTATTTTACAAATCAATGGCTCCATTTTCCTCAACTCGTGGAACGATGGATGGAAGTAGATATAAATATGGACTATTTTAGTATTCGCATTTGGAGATCTCGATCGCGTGGGTGTTTTAAACTGCATGACAATGCTTGCATGCAAGTTGGCAGCGGAACAAAATGCAACCTGTACTTTAACACAAAAGGAAAAAGGCGAGAAAATGTTCTGAAAATAAAGTAAAATAATATCCTTATTTGAGAACATTTACATTTACCATATTGTTGACCCATGTGGTTAAGGGGCGTCACATTTGGCCATTTCATGGTCTGCATGCTTGATTGCATCCTCATGTTCAGGATCCAAATAACGTGCTCCATCAAACAGAAGGGGGTGTTCCCTATGAATAATAAACAATACCAACGCACGACAAGCGCCATCCAATGATTAGGAATCCCCTTTGTGACGGCCTGGCGGTGCTGATGACCATGTATATTTGATGTCATCATTTAATGCCATCAGGGGTTAAGTTCTGTAGCTGACCTCTAGGTTGAGCTCTAATCAGTCATACCCTGCTGCACACCTGTCATCATGCTGTTCTCTCACCTGGACCTCCCTACCATAACCTACCTGTCTCCATCATGCCATGGTCAGGGGTAATGGGCGGGGGGGGGGGAGTATGATGCAAAGTTCACACGCTCCTAATCAACGTCTAGTCTAATGGACCATGCCTTATTAGACAGGGACGCTGACAAAACTCAACCATTCATAGTGACAGCTGGTCACATGCCCGAAGCACAAAACAAGACCCATGGAAGCCATTTCTGGTATTGTCTAGCCGTCCCCTAGTCTAATCTTAGTAATGGGTGAGGTCATAGAGCTATGACAGAATCAGTGAAATATTAAACGTTACGTGAGCTGGACAATAAACTAATGTGCCAACTTTGTGGGATCGGGTGGAGCAGAGGGCTTCTGTCCACGGCGTCAGCATAGTAGTACATAAAAATGACACATTGCCCCGGGAGCTCCCTGTAGCCATTCCCACTGCCAAATGAATGGCGTCTAGTCAACTCTCTCTGAATTTTCTTTGCCGTCCTTTCCATGCCAAGTTAGTGGGAATCTCGCCAGGCCTCGCGGGCCCCCACGAGAACTCCTCACCCAATTTGTCAAGTCTTGTCGCCTCGGGAACTATGTAATTCGCCTGGAACTGGGTTATGGCGCAATATTTTCTTCACCCAGCCCATTGCAAACTCTCCTCCCATCCCATTGGCTTCTCCCTTAAATCCTCCCCTCCCACAGTACCATTACTCTCCATAGTTGCTGAAACTCAATCTAGAGCGCCCCCGTGTGGGTATTGGGAGAAGACGTCCCAAGATGGCGGAGAATGCACAGGACGCTGATTGGTTCAGCGCTGCCAGGATGCAATGAAAACGAGGCCAAGATTAGATAAGGGCGTTTAGGATGAATCCCTCCAGGGTGGATAATGTAGTTAAGGAAGGGTGAGGTTGGAGGTTCAGTGTCGAGATGGGTGGGGTGAGGGGGGGGGTGGACAAGGAAGCGTGTTTGGGGATGGAAATGGCGAGAGGGACGCGTGGGAATATTCAGCAATGTCTATTAATTAAGCGAGTACAACTGAGCTCCAGTGAGGTAGAACGGATCCTACTCCCTCCCTACGATCTAGGGCTTAGTTGGGATCGTGGGAATGTGCGGAATAAGGAGTGGATGGTTGGGAGTATAAGGGCGCGTGGCAAGAAGGTTGGGAGGGCGTGGGTAGAAGGAGGGGTTGGACAAAAAGGGTAGGATGAGGAACAATACCGAGGGCGGGGCGTGAGAATGAGTGTGAATGGCCACCCTGCGGGGTGTGAACTCATGAGGGGGCCGTGTGAGGTGTGAGGATTGGACCGGGAAAGGTGATAACCCCACAAGGGTGTGGGAACATGTCAGTATCAATGCAAAGGTTCGCCGCCCCCCCCCCCCACTACACTCCTAAACACTACCCCTTTCCAAACAAGCTCCCATCTATACCCCATGTACTACAGCCTGATGTCACACATTTAATGAAATTCTTGTATGAGGGTAATCATAGCTTCCGTTATATTCACTGCAACCATTACTGATCATGACCCTCATCATGAAAACTCATTACACTGCTCCTCAATTAACTACATTAATGACCTTCTGTTTTTTTCCTGTCCTCCATCTAATAACTGGTTAATCACGTCCGACCCGCATATACACTTACTGCTGGGTCCAGTGGTCAAATAAATGTGTCATAGTGAGCTGGTTTAATCAGCGTCTCATCTCACATCCGGGTACCCACATAGAAATATGCTCCGACCACAGGCTTTATATCAAAGCACATGAGAAGGGTGGTCCTCGGTTAACCTAATTTCTGCATTAAAAACTGGTCGTGGACATGAGAGGAATCAATAGAAAAAATAGATGACAGTACAAAATGCACAAAAATGTCTTCAATAGTAAGCTGGCAGAGCATTGGAAACGTGAATGATATATTTACTGTGACAGTGCGGTAGTACCATCCATGTCTATCTACTGCTGTCACTGTCAGTCTGACACGGTGTCACATTACACCAATCCGTCTCTCTATAGGGTTTACCATTGATGCCCCCCCCCATCCCTATCCCAACCTTCACACCTGCAGCCAACCTCCTCTAATTCACCTCTGGTGCACAACCTGTTTCCCACACTCCCCTCATCCAGCTTCAAATCCTCCTGCACCTGCAGGAAGTGTTGCCGACCAGCAAGCAGCGTCTGTGTAGCTCGGACGTCGTGCGTCCACGTGCCGGTTCCTCCCGACACCCGCCCGCCACACGCCGCCGGTACCGCGCCCCCTCCTCCAGGGTGCGCCCGGGGGGCTGCGGGCGTCAGACAGGGGCAGGCCTCAGGGGTGGGGCGGGCGGCCACGCTCTGCAAATAACAATAACTCGCGTGGTGCCGAGGACGCGGGTGAGAAGGGTGAGTCCGATAGGGCGATAAGGGCTATAGGGGTTAGGGGGTGGGGTGATAACAATAGAGGTGCGTTACACATAATGGATGTGACACGACGATAGCTTCTTGTCAGATAGTTAGATTTTTAAATGTTCACAGGAAGACATCACAGGAAGACATCGTGAGAAAAATACAAGTACTATTGTTTGTAAATGGGCTTTGTAGATTGGGGGATATTCCCAGGGTTGACTCCCTGGTGCGACTCTTCCTGACAGCAAGTCAGACATAAAATGGCAAAATTTAAGTGTGGCGGATTGACTCTATATCTAACATGACAAGAGGTTATTGCTAAACCCTGCAGGCTTTGCCGAGGCTCAGCCTGCTGAGCACTGTTACCCCACTTGTCGTTTTAAATTTAAGTCAGAACAACTTAAGAACTACCATTATTCGCCATCTATCATCAATCTTACTTCACCGACACAATTCATCATTCAAAGATGATTATAGGGAAATATTAAAAACTGAAGTAATGGGCAAAAGCCCAATATAGGGACAAATTCACTCTGCTATTGGACATAATGTATAACAGCACCCCACTGGTCCATGATAGCATACTGCGCCATGTAAGTAGTAGATGGGAAAGTGGAGTTTCACTCGGGTTATAACCACATCGCCATGGGTTGACGGCACTTCTTTACATTGGAAACCATGTCGGTCCTAATGAGACATTCTTATTGGATCTCATGTCTTCTGTGTACATTGATGCATATTTGATTTTTAAAAAATTGCTAAACTTTATAATCTTAGCAGAACTCATTTCTTATATTTCATGGCAAAAATTGGCGTTTCGTCCAGCGAGTACAGGTAGTACATTTTGTATTGTTATTTGAGACACTCCATTTAGCAGAATCACGAAGTGTTATAATGCACATTGAATATCTGACATTTATAGGACTGCATAGACAATTTATATTGTATTTTGGTATTAGGTTATAATGATACAGGAAATAATGTCTATCGTAGTAAGCATGCATGTACAATCATAGACCAGCAACAGTGGCGCGATTCCTTCTGTTGGAGATGGAGAGATCTCAATATTTACCAGAGAGATATCGTTGTCACTACACCTCTGTTTATCTTCAATATTTATGGAAATGAAGCAAATATGCCTCTATTAATTGACGAGAGATGACTTATTCAATTATGTCTTAGGGGACTTGGCTGCAGCAGTACTCACATTGCTGATATTTGTGTATGTCGTCTATGCTGAGATTTATTTGACACACTGTTAAAAATCTTCCTTAGAAAAAACGAAGAATCATTGGCAACAATGGGTGCCAATTTTTTATCTTTTTTTTAACAGTCACCGTTTTCCAAAAGTCACTGTAATTCTAACGAAATTTCACCGTCATTTCTAAACAATGACTAAGGGTTATTCATTACACATTGTTCTGGCTTAAGGTGGTACCGCCCTAACTACCCAATGCAGACCGGAAAATACCAGTGTTGGCGACCTTGGATGTAACATTTGAAATACTTAAATTTCCCTGACAGCTTAGCACAATACACCAGAATTTAGCTTTTGAAATGGAGAAAATTGTGCAGTAGGTCCAGAATATTAAAGTCAGGCTCGATTTTTTTAAAATCGCCATAGCAACCACCACACTGATTTTGAGCAGTGAGACCTGACTAGTGTAGGAATACACTATAATATGGTCATTTCACCCCCTCTTAACCCTCCACTGTTTTCTTGATATCAATTAAAAATTGACTCTGGACTAAAGAAAAACACTTCCTGATTATTTTGATAACAAATAACCATGGGTTTAAGCCTTTCTCTCCTCACAAATGCTCTGAATTCCTTGCAATGACAAAATTTCTGAGGAACTATTCGGCCATTCTACCCGGAAGTGGGTGAATTAGGGTGGTGCCACCTTAAATGCCATCCAAAATTGGCTTTTTATATGAATATTCAGCATATAATATGTTATTCTAAGGATTTCACTATAAATCCACAATGGACTATGTTATCTTCATATATGTGTTTTTGGCACCACATGCAAATCATCACGATATCCTAGGACAACAAAATCATTATGATCATGAATGAGTCTTTGGAAGACCCATCATGCCCTTATAGAGTCACAATCTAAGAACATAGATTACCTCTGAGTTGTGATAGTTCAAGAACTGCAGTGGTATGCCTATGTATTTTCTCTATTCCCACATAATGGGTGTCAAAGATACCTTTGCACCATTAAGATAGATTGTAGTTTCACAGATTTCTCATAATTAAAGTAATGAAAAATACTTGCATTTTGATAACATGGTGCATAAACCAAAGGGAAAGCTCTATGAATATTCTGACAATTTAATCTGTTTAGGGTCTATGACATTGTAGAAAGTCTCAAAATGAGCCTGAGGCCATGTAGTGGAAAGATATGAAAATTCCAAAGAAGACAAAGATTCACCGTTAAAGAAATAACAGTACTTTCCCATAGTGTTTTACACAGATTTAATGTACCATCACTCAATCTAAGGGTGTTTCATTGTAATAGAAATACTGGTGAAAGACCGTAAAATTTAACAATGACTTTCTGTAATCTACGGAATATTTTAATAGTGCATACCGTAAATCTGTCAGTGCAGATGTCTAGGATAGATTCATCAGGATGGCATTTCTGAACGTTTTGCAGCTCATCCTTCTACTATTTAAAATATGTATTATGAGGCCATCTTATCGTCAAATATGCAAAATACACCTCACTTATGTCGGTCTGTAGTGACATCATGCACTGTTAGACTGGGACAAGGGTTTTGCAGTAGATTGCTTCTATTTTTTTTTGGAAAACAGTATAGGTAGGGGTTGCTGTTTAATAGTACAAATCCTATGGCGCGATGTGGATTACCCTATTCCAGGTACAGTGGTCTTTATAGCCCATTTACAATTGGGGCTGAGAGTGTGGGGAGCCATAGTGAACACTCTCACCACAATTGAAAGGGTAACATTACGTGCAGTTTGATCTGAAACACCATCCTGTTGTGTTCCTCCGATCCAGTGAGTGAGTGAGTAATAGATGTTAAACACCATTTCGACAGATAAGGTCATATTCATGGCGAGAATTATATTACACAATTTCACAGAGGAATGTGTCGGTGCCCGCGCATATGTGCACCACACACATCCTGAGAGGATAGGAAAGAGGAGAAATAGACCCCAATGATGGAAGTGAAAGAGTACACCAACGTACATGTGTAGTACTTGGCATAATGATGCCACTTGTTGTGATGTACATGTAAAAATAGTACATGTAAATTGTGACTGCCTGTCTCCTGTACAGCACTGTCAAACATGCAAATGGCAATCTATAGTGGATATTAGAGATCGGGATGTTAAGAAAATCTGATCACAAGCAGGCAAAAAGAAACAGGAGCGATAAAAACACCAACAACGCAGTACATAATGTCTCGAGCTTCGTCGTTCTCCTATCAGACCTACTTGATACTATCGTCGTTCTCCTATCAGACCTACTTGATACTATCTCTCGGTTGATACACAGACCAAGGATATTATCCATCCGTATAAATTGGACCATTCCCTATCTACCCCCTCCCTCACACCCTAGCTCGTCCTATCTATCTTACTCTCCACTCCGTGACACGCCCCTTCCTGTCGCCGGTAATTACACAGAAACCCGCCAAGATTTCCACGTTTCCATAGCAACTGGCTATTTCTCTTCGACGCAGCAATTTCCTCGCGAATTTGGTGGCGGCAGCGACTACAGGGCACGGCCAAGTCAGGGTAGGTTGCTGCACAGCACTGGAGGGGGCACTCCCGCACTCTCGGATCACTCCCTCCCCCAGGAACAAGCCTCCTCCTCCCTCCCCCCCCCCCCCACCCTCCCCTCTCACACATCAAGCAAATAAAGCGTGACCTGCCAAGGCAGAGTCAGACGGGGCGCTGCAGTCGCATTTATTGACATTTCCTTGTTGTGCCTCGGCCGGTCCAAGGCTGACGACGGGGGCGGCGATCGATGGCAATATTGTGAGCGATATTTCTCTTCTCTTGGCTTTTATTATGGTGTCAGCCTTTGGTAAGACCCCTGAGAGCCTGCAGTCACTAGGGACGGCCGGAACATGTACACGAATGTATAGGCTGCATACACACTGGAAGTGATGACACATACATGTAGTGTGTTTAAGTTATTATGAACACTTTATGTCTGGACTAAACGGTCTACTTGCCTATATTCATACATATATAATATAATCTACTATTTGCCTTGCATTTGGATATTGGTATCAATTGATGTACCACTACAACCCTAATTAACTGCTTGATAAAAAAAAGATAATGGGAAGAAAACCGGGAGGTCTGCGACATTGAGGAATGCGTGAAATACATGTAAGCTTAACTAGTCCAATAGCGATGAGGATGTCAAAGAATTGATTCTGGGTGGGGTAAGAAGCCAAGACCACCAAGAGCTACTCAAAGAAGCTCAGTTATAGAGTGGCACCAACATCCACCCCTCATGTATGAATGAGGCCACTCAACCAGTGAATCTCTACATTCCATTGTCTAACCACACCACTGTTCCATCATACCCTCTCCTCTCCACCTCCTCCGGCCTAACGCCAAGCCTAAAGCCCCGCCTCAAGGCAAGCCTCATTTGGCTGAGTGTCCGCAGGTGCGTCCGGCCGGATCCATTTAAGTCAGGGCAAGCCGCGACATGACTGCAATCACAATCACGGCCCTGTGATGGAGATGACGATGATAATGAGGATGGTGATGACGATGACTACATCATGTCGTTGTGGTGTGCCGCCCTCTGTCACAAGGCAGCAGCTGCTACAGTAACCCTCACTATGGCACTGTGAGTAGCTCACTGCCTACCGACTGCTGTTTGGAGTTGCTCTCATGTTGGTGGTTGGCAGGCCAGCAGGAGTGAAAAGCTCTCCAGTGTTACATAACCTGCTTGCTTCAAGCTCTAATAGCGGCCTCTGGGATTTACAGTCATTGACTTCTGGTGTTGTCGTTTGCATAACAATGAGCAGCTTTAAGCGCCTTCTTATACCATATGGCCACCTATAGTATAGACAGGGGACTGGTGGTACATGTATAGTCCACTATAAGACTCTATAGATAATACTAGTAGATGTTTTTAGATCTGAGTCAAAACACACACCAGCTAGGGCATATGCGAAGATTCATTTTATGATGTGTAAACAAATACTTCTGAGCATTTAACTTATGGTTATTATGCATGTAGAGTATAATATGGTAAGACCTCAGCCGACCTCAGATTTTTCAAAAGAATTTTCATATTTTTTTGATATAATGACATAATGATAACCCCCCCCCACCAAGTTTGTAGCACTTTTTTGTGGAAAAAGGATAAGAGTTGAAGACAAGGTGCTACTATTTTGCAGTCTGTTTTTCAAATCTCCGGAATTAGACCATTATCTATCATAAAAGAAAAGAAGAAAAAAAGAAAGATAGATTATCCGGCCTGTGTTTGTGTTTGCGGACGTAGGCTACGCATTGAGGAGTTATTTGATTTTCGAGTAAAAATTCTTTTGATTTTGCGCACAATAGATTACTTATTTCCATTGCACAGAGATAAGAAGGGCAGGTCTTCCCTGTAGTCAGGATAGATCAAATTCAGACTATGATTTATGAACATGATCTTTAACCCTTTTATCTTTATCATTTTCATATTGACGTGACTGTAATGCTATCCCTCATAACAGTGGCAATATAATAACCTCACACGGTAATATTTGCGTAAGCCCTCACATAGACGGCTCGGCTTTCATATCTGCTCAGCACGGCGAGCAGACTGGAGCTGCTCCCCAAAATAAAGCCTGATGACGCACGAGGCAGGAGCAGGAGATGGGTGGGAGAGGGGGTGGAATGGAGCCGTGGAGGAGACGCATTTGGGGTGGGGGTATTTGTGGACAAGAAGTTGTGGAGGCCACACCGCAGAGGCCCAGACTGCTTTATCAAAGCGGCGCCATTAATTCGCCGCCAATTTCCCGGTCTCCCGTCCCATTCACAGGACTCACTGGGTGTGAGCCATTAGGAGCTACAAGGAATAGCTCAGGGAGGCCGAGCAGCTCAGCGACCTGCTTACAGAGGGACTGTGTAACACTTTGGCAAATGCTATCCTCAAAATCAAAGCAATGTTTTTGTAATCCCTACCTTGAGTTTGCCTTTGATAAGCCGTTTCTGAAATTTTCCATTTTAGTGTTATTCTTAATAATGTTTGATTTCTACAACATTGATTCTGAGTTAAGACTGGAGACATCATGTTATGCTAGCCTGGAGACACAATGTGGAGGTAATATAGACCGACTTTTCCCCCATCGACTTACCGTTATGATTGCTTGGAGTGGGGGGGGGGGCGGCTTATGAAAGAAAGGCAATTTATTGCCCACTCTTTATTAGTGGAAATTAATATTGTATTGTATTGTCATGGATAGGCAGGCGATTCTGGTTGGTGCAGAAGCCCCAAGGATAGAGACTGGACAACAAAAGCTGTGAGTTGTGGGGTAGGATTACGGAGCAGGACTGACAGGGTACACCAGGAGTCTGTATACATCAATCTGCACCATTGTCTCCAGGCCGCTTCAGCCTTTGTCTCAAGCACAAATAGGAACCGGGCCAGCATGGGTTGGGGTGGGGTAGGGTGAGGCCGGGAGGATCTGTGTACACACAGCCTCACATAACACCCAATAAAAGTTTCATGGGAACCCATTACATCAATACCCTCATCAATATTCATCACTCCTCTTAGACGTGATGTCACCGTGTCCTCTAGAGCAGGAACATACAATCTCTCCCACATCTAACCAGAGACTAGCACATCTAACGATACTATAGCATATCATTATCATCATACATGGATATAGATATCATATCCAAGCACTCAATCAATATAAACATGCATTGTAATTGTCATACCACTGACTCATTGTTGAAGAAGTGCAGTAAACCTATTTGTAACCACTATAGTAATAGAGTGCGAGAGAGTAAAAAAGGAAGGGGGGTGCTTATTTCCAATGTCTGAATCACGGGACGCAGGTTGCGGAATGCGTGCGCATTCAGAACGCTGCCTCTGGAGGTCACAGAAACGCGCCGGGGTCAACCAGTCACGTGACTCAAGGCGCCCTCTAGGGACGAGCGCGGATTCCATCAGTGGAAATGAGATCGAGGCTCATCTCGGAGATAATGAAGGAATTCGCGTGGAGGAGGCAACCATCAGATGAATGAATGTCACTCCAATAGGGTTGGATCCTCCTTTGAATCTTTCATATTGGGTAATGGGCCTTAAGCCTTTTAATTCCTAAACTTGAAGTCGATGTGTAAGGATGTATCTCTTACATACCGGTACCCTTCATATTGAAATATCCTCTAGTCAAATAATTCATGCAAATAGATGCAAAGGGGTAAGGGGATCATAAACTCCTAAATCCTTGGCCCAGGTTATAGGTATGTTTCCAGTCACCCGACCGACCCTAGCAAAATAGGGCAGACCCTGGATTTTATTTTGGAAATTCTAGAATCCCCCCATAGTTTTCATAATTTTTCATCCGCATTTCTTGAGGATCATAATCGGTATTCGGTTGGGAACTTAGTTTACATATACATATACCTTTAACATATTCTTCATATTTCTCATATATATCTTTCTTAATTTTACTGTAAAAACAAAGAATCTGACAAATCTGCCCGTATATTTCTATACAAAATAATGATAATTAAAAAAAAAATAACCAAAATAAACAGAATGAAATAAAATACGACCTACCGACTCAAGATTTTTGGGCCATGTTACTGGAAACACATAATATTTTTTGGCCTTTTCTATTGGGCGGGGTTGGTTTTATGAAACTTGGTCTTGGGACCTTATATTTTTTAGATTTTCTGTATACTTATGATAAGTATTTCAAGATACATGTACCTGTCTCTGCTGAGCCACTAAATCTTCAGGGTAGTCATTAGCATTCATACCTCACCACGGGATGAGCAGCTCAGTGACAGCATCCCACATTTACTGAGCTGCTCCAGAACATCCTTTCTCAAACCCTACCCATAACTCTGTCAAGCAAGGCTGGTTCCACTGCTACCCTGATTTACTGGCCATATCAGTGGCTCCCTGTGGTATCAGGGTCTTAGGCCCTTATCTCTGTATCTTCTTTTCCCTATAGTTATTCTAGCTCCACCCATTGCCTGTTTGTCCCTGATGTAGGGCCTGGTTTGAGTGAGGTGAGGACCTCACTGAGCAGCTCGCTGTGTCCGATTGATTGGCTGTGTCCACACGGCCTCTGTGTGTGTCCCATTGGTACCAGCACAATATGAACAGGGTCTATGGGATGGATTCATGGCATCCCAAGTCATTGTTTATGTTAACTGTGTCAACTACTGCGGCTTCCAGGTTGGGTCCCAGAGTCTTGCCAAAAAGGAAACGAGAGCCAAAAAAAAAAAAATCAAATGTGCTTGTTTTTGTATTGCTATTTTTTTTTCTCAAATTCGTTTAGGTACAAGGTGCACGTTTCTTACTCTACTCAAAAAATTTAATGTTTTCCATACAGTGTACTGTAAACTATTTGTCAATACTGTGAAAACGAGTTAGGCTATATACGATTTTACAGTGACTCTCTGAAAATATTTAAGAGGTTCTCCCAGGGGGTCTTGCCGAAAAAAGAGACGTGAACCGAGAATGAAAACGTGCACGTTTTTGCCTTGCTAAATAAGTGTTTGGATAATCATTCAGAGAAAACGTGCATGTTTTTTCACTTCTCGAAACGAGTTTCCCATAGATTCTGAGGTAATTCTTTTGTCAATGCTATAAAAAGAGTTAAGCCATACACATTTTCCTCAGCACTCTCTGGAAATATTAAGAGAGGTTCATTCTCGTTATCTTTTGGCAAGACCCTCCTGGGAGGTTCTTCCTTGTTATCTTTCAGCAAGACCCTCCTGAGCAATTGGTGGCTTACAAGGGAGTTCAGGGGCAATAGACAGTCAGCAGTGATGGTTAGATGTTGAACCACGGTTGGTTTGATTATGTTGTATCAATAGACAGTCAGCAGTGATGGTTAGATGTTGAACCACGGTTGGTTTGATTATGTTGTATCAATAGACAGTCGGCAGTGATGGTTAGATGTTGAAACACGGTTGGTTTGATTATGTTGTATCAATAGACAGTCAGCAGTGATGGTTAGATGTTGAACCACGGTTGGTTTGATTATGGTGTATCAATAGACAGCCAGCAGTGATGGTTAGATGTTGAACCACGGTTGGTTTGATTATGTTGTATCAATAGACAGTCAGCAGTGATGGTTAGATGTTGAACCACGGTTTGTTTGATTATGTTGTATCAATAGACAGTCAGCAGTGATGGTTAGATGTTGAACCACGGTTGGTTTGATTATGTTGTATCAATAGACAGTCAGCAGTGATGGTTAGATGTTGAACCACGGTTGGTTTGATTATGTTGTATCAACTTTGAAATTCAAACACATTTCAACCCTGAATTCAACATTGAATAAAGGTTGGTGTGCCCACTGTGGCGCTTACCGGATGACTAACTTAAGACCAGTTAGCACACAATAAGGACCAGGCAGCACTAACCCAGGAGCATTGTGAATTGATGACTAAAAAGTCATGATGACCTGTGCACGTCCATCGTGTCACGAAGACGCAGTGAGGCAGAAAACGGCAGACAGCCAAGTCGTGTTCTCCTGATCCTCCTTGATCCTCCAGGGCATCCCTATAGTCCTCCCATCCCCATTTCCTCCTCCCTCGTCCACCAACGACTGCCACTCCTGTATGTTCCCACTGGCCCCATGCATCCCATAGATGCCAAACCAGGCACTTTACTTGTCGATTCCACATCAGAAGAGATTTTTGTAGAAAAGTATACATTTTGTACATAATTATATAATGCTGCATAGACCCGAATATGATTTGACAAGTGTTGACACGCGTGCTATAATGCTTGATTTATTACATAACAAGGTTCTTTGTAATTCATCAAGGTGTACATTTATATATACAAACCGGTAGATCTCCAACCCTGGCGTATTCACTGCATTGGTATCACTTGCGCCGTTGCTACAAACATGACATTCATTTATTTTCATACTGCATGTAATTTAGACACATTTATATATAATATTCTACGTGTTGCCTAGCCTCTCTATATGCTCACATTCAGTAAAGATGTAGAATATTTACCACCATCATCTCTCACCTCCCCTACCATTAGCCCGTCGGCATGTGATTTTTATACAGCTCCAAGGCAGTACAGGCCATCTTGCTGAGAGCGGCTCAGTTGCCACCCAGGGGGTGAGAGATGAGCAGCTCGGGGGTGGGCATGACGACCCAGGTAAGATCCCACGGCTACCCATTATTCAGCAGGATGACATTTGGCACGCTGTGTGGATGTGACCTTAGGGAGCAGTGGGGAGGACCATAACGTGGGGCTGGCCGAGCAAGGGCAGCTCCATCAGTCACGTATTCATTATGTATGCCTGCTGCCTCACCCCCCCCCCCCCAGCCCCACCCCGCCCTCCATCTACCACACATACCAGTACAACTTCCCGGGACAACATCCAATATGCATATATCCAACACCTAGGCAACACCTAGTTCTATACCTACGCCATGACCACATAATGAGCTGAGAGGAAGCATGATACGTTCTCTCAGCTCATATATACATACATCCACCAGTATATATATATATATATATATATATATATATATATATATATATATATATATATATATATATATATATATATATATATATATAGTGGGGAGCAGTGACGAGGCATGTAGTCGTTCTATTCTTTATTTGTGAACTGGTTTGCAAGGTACTAGTGCTGCGTATACCCGGTTTATACACACGTGGTTGGCAAGATCCAAGCAATAAAGGTATTAAATAGGCAATAACATGCATAGAGGTATTTGATTATAAGTGAAGTTCAAAGTTCATGGTTGGTATTACTGGTCTTCCTTATGTTTCCAACAGTCTTTATTTCTCTCTCTGACTGTGTGTGTATTTCTGGCTATCCCTCTGCTGCCTTTCTCTCTCATTCCTTCGCTAGCTCTTACAGCATGTTGTTAGGGGGAGGCTGAAACAGTGATATGGAGGTGATTACAAACAAGATGGAAATGTTTCGTGAGACAAGACATGTAAAAACACACAAAAACAACAACATAACAACAAACAAAACAAATCACTCGCAGAACACTCGTTGTCTGTGAGGAAGGCTTCACACTATGGAGAGAAGGTGTACATAAATTACACTTATATGACCCAGCTCGAACTGACACTATGTAGGAATTATTACTCTTCTTGTGCAAGTAAACAAAATAGTTTTCTTGTTTTTCTTGGACATTTTTCTTGAATCACTCCCCGACAGTTGAGTTACACAAGAATATCATCAACCATACAACACCTGTACAAACTGTGTCTTTTAAAAGTGATCGGAGACATATTACTAGTAATAGTAAAAGGGAAATGATTTTGGCACATAATGTATTATAATGTATAAAGATTTCAGCACAAATTGGGATGTACATCGATCAATAACACTAGCCTAATGGGAATAACTTGGGTAATGCATAAGAATGGGCACTGAGTTGTGATCATTATATGTTCTTATTGGGAGAGACAGGCGCGGCCACTTGTGATCAATACATGGATCCCGATATGGAGGCATTCAATGGCGAAGACCAGAATGAACAGGAGGCAGCTATTACGGTGTTTGACAGGTTTGTTTATTCAGCCTTTTGTTAATGATAAGTGAACAACAAGAAATTGGACTGGAACTATTGCCGTGGTCTTTCCTGGTTCACATAATCATGTATTTTGTGCTGATAATCTCCGACTTAGAAGCTGGCTTAATACATTTGGAAATTAACAAAGGTAAATCTAGGGAATAAGATGGTGGCCTGGACAGAATAATCAGTTACGCAGCTATGGATCTAGCCTCTAGTTCCTTATAAATTATTGTGATCCACAGGCGAGCGATTCTGTGAGAGGGGAGGAGCTCATGAGTTGGTGGGTGGGTGGTGAGGGGACCAGTTATAGATGACTTCTCTGATAGGAGCTGACCCCCGACCACCCCACCACCAGGGGGTGCCTTAATGGGCTTCCTGCAGATCGCCATCTTATCCCACCACCTCCATCTTCTCCTATTAATATAACAACGTGTAGACGTGTCCAGGTCTACTCACCGTGCTTCTCATTATTACAACTACCCCATTCTGCAAATATGAGTATACAGTACAGGGTTAAATTGCATTTTTCTATATTAAAGTCAAAGGGATTGTTATCACGAGATGCATATCTCTTAAATACATGTACATCATGCATTGTATGTATATGGAATAAAGCTTTCTTCACATTATCATCAAACGCCACTAGAGAGATTACAAAAAGACAATAACTCTTTGATGTCACCATTATTTTATAGAGACATCTCTTTTCCATAGGTAGGCCGTGGAGCACGTCAGTATCATGGAGGTTGGTTCAATATGGATGCCGCGTCCCCCGTGACGATACGTCACCGTCACGACGTCACCAATTACACGCTGGTACCCGCCGTGAGGCCATCTCTACAGCCCCTCACACACAGCACCTCAGGCCACCGGTGGAGACCCTGGAGGAGAGGCTGAGTGCTGGAGGTGTGATATACCGTCTATGGGGGGCTATAGGGCATTAGCACATTAGGCTATGGAGGCCGCCATTAGACCCCGACTGCACTATGACTAACACCTTCAGCCCCTGTCTCCGCAGTAAATGCCAGGGATGCTTCCCATTGGTCAATAATAGAATAGCCATGTGCCGTATAGGCAGGTCATGGAGGCAGGGGGCTGGAGGACACCTCCATGACCGCCCCAGGAGCCTTATAATGTCACCCACAGTGGCTATCACCAACAGATTATGAATATTTCATATCCCGCCGTCTGCCAAATGTGAAAACAGATGTGGTCTGGGCGTGTAAAGGACAGGTCGTACAGAGCACTAATATTTCATGATACCAATATGGACCGTAGCAACAATGTGCAGTGTTCAGAATAGTCACCCCACCACAACTACTCCATTAGTAATTGCCCATTATGCTACACACAAATACATAGCACATGTTTCAATTGAATTTGTGCTAATTCTTTTTAATTGAACACATACTGTCAAATAATCATTTTATGGCCAAAGTTACATTCTCAGTCGCATGCTTTCTATTTGAGTAGATTCTTATTTTATTCAACATTGTACCCCCTCCCCTCCATTTCTGTTACATTAAAAAAATGGGAAAATATAAAAATCCCAACTGTAACCTCTCCTTCCCTATTCTACATTTGCAATATTTTCCCTATTTAGTAGAAGTAAATGAGGCAAGATGTGTTTGTTGCACACGGAGGGGTGGCCTTCTGTCAGGGTCAGAGGTTGGAGGCAGGTAGGGGAGGTCCACACGTGGAGAGGTCCGGGAGGGGTAGGGAGAGGAGGACAAGGTGTGGTAAGGGACCTACAAGGACAATAGAAAGTATTGAGAGTACACCATGCAAACAACGACCACGACAACTGTCAGCCTCCACAGCCATCTGCTGACATGTGGAAGCACGTGTGTGTTTGGAGGCTGGGGCGAGTCTTGCTGTACCTTTTACGTGACTACAGATTGCATTGTCAGACCGCGGCAAGCCTTTTACAGTAGATTGCTTCTATTTTGGGAAAACAGTGGCAGTTGCTGTCAGTACAAATCCAATGATCCGATGTGGGTTGTACTGTACCACTACAGTGGTCTTTATAGCCCATTTACAATTGGGTTGTGAGTGTGTCTTGCTTAGATGGGATACAGTAGTTGCCTTAGGGAGTGATCATTTTTTAACAACAGGGGGGGCTGGTGGGTTTGCGCGCGGACGCGTGAAAAAAATTTCGACCCCCCCCTCTCAAGGGGGTAAAATTTTTTCGACCCCCCCCCATAAGGGACAAAAATCGCGCGCGAACGTCCCCTTTTAGCCTATAGTAATGCGCGGGGTTTTCCACTGAAAACAGGTGAAATTATTTTGACCCCCCCCATCAGAGGTATTGAAAAAATTCTGACCCCCCCCCCGGTCAAGGGGTTGAAAAAATTCTGACCCCCCCCCCCCTCAAACCCACCGGCCCCCCCCTGTTGTTAAAAAATGATCACTCCCTTAGTATCATCCGGCAAATCATACGTGAGAAGGTTTTTTCTTCTTCTAGTGTTGATACTTTTCCATTACTTTTAAATGCAATCACTATGGCCCATTCGGGAAGAACAAGCCTCCAGTGGCATATTCATAACTGGTTTTGGTCACGGGGGGATCACTTTGGGTAAAACACAGAAAAATATACCAAAGGATGTTTCAGACATTTATTATGTCACTACACCCCCCCCCCCGTGTCACCAATGGCCAAGTCGATTTTAGTTATGTACATGCCACCATGTCGAATTTATAGTGGTCTTGAATCATAATTTCACCCATTATCAGCGAATAATAAGGTGGGGAGTTGCAGGTCTGGAGGAGTTCCACCCCCCCCCCTCTCCCCACGGTGTTAGAGTAAGGGATCTGTGGAGTTCTATTCATAGTAGATTGCCTGGGCCAAGGGGGAGCATTTTGTGTGAACAACAATCTAACTAGTCAGAGTCCCCCTCTCACACACATGATCCCTGGCTTAATGGGGAGCACTTGAGATCTACGTGACAGGTCTATCACCATAAGAATTACGATTAATTTACAAATTACATGGACCTGGGGGTGACGGGTATCTCTTGAAGCGCTTTATATCTCAGTCTTTAGAAAAGGCATTCACCATTCCAAGTATGCTTAATCTCTGAGTCGAATTTCATCTAGCAACGAACAGATGTCATGCACTAACATATCAATTGAAGTATCCACATCAACGTGTATCATGTTCACACACATATCTGGCTGTGTCCAAGATGATACACTTGTCACAGTTTTGTAACCAACACATGAATATTATATTAACTGCTGTATAATAGATTTGAATCTGGATTTTTTTTCTAAGTGTGAAGTATTTACTGATTCGTGTATGCATTCCACCACATGTCAGTCAATGGAAAGTATGAACATTTAATATCATTCATGGGCTGGAGAGACTTAACTCTGTATAGGCAAACACTAAAAGGCGAATTCCCAGGCGGTAAATTGCTGCAGATTTTCTCACTCACTCAAATTTCAAAATCTACGCCTGTATCGAAGGAAAGGTTAGTTGCATATATAGTATAAATTCACATTTCCCGTGCAAATTCATAGGAATACAGATTCTTGATAATATTAGTAAACTGAGCCCAGGCTACGACTTTATGTGCACTATGTTAAATGTTGCCAATGCTATTGGCAGCAATATTAATTATAGCGCAGTGTATACCTGTGTGTGTCTTAGGTCAGAGGAATGACCAGAAGGTGACTGGTCGTCCCAGGACAGAAGGAAGGCTTATTAGGGGGAGGGGTTTATTCGCACGCAGCTGGTCGATCCCGTGCTGCGTTTGTGAGCGCGTCCCGCCGGGCCTGGTGCCTCCATCTGGTGGTCGGGGCCCCATCTGCCCACTTACATCACACCTCATTGGATCCCGCCCCCTATGTCAGCTTACAGGGGCTGTCGACGCACATGTCGTCTGCAAATGTTAGTCCTAGCCACTTTAACACTTGGCCCCCGAAACACTGCGCAATTCGAGAGAGAAATTGATGTGATATTCCATGAATTTATCCTCGAATGCCAAATCATTTGAGTGGGTATTGTTTGTTCCCATATCCATGTCGTGGTCTAAAGAAATTCACGAAGGAAATAGAAAACGTTTTGAAGTTAAGCGAAAATATGTCAGACAGGGGGTCCTCGCGGGGTGCGGAGGGTAATCGCGTTAGTGCGCGTCTGTCCATGTTCTCTGGGTCCATCCCGCGTCCTGCCAGTGGCGGGTGATCAGCTGGCACCCGCCTCACAGGCCTGCCCACCAGATGAGATCAACTCAGGCCAGCTGGGCGCCCACCACCCTGCTGTAGAATTAACATGATTAAGGCCAAGAATCTTCATTGTTTCATGATCGAACCACCCGCGAATTGACCTTCAATTGGGCGAACGGCTGTTCGCCAAAGAATCCTCCTCTCCTTTGTCCAGCACCTTCAAAGCATGGGTTCAAGTATCTGCCGTCGCTTTGACTTGAGATTCCAGCCACTGTCCATTCACTGCATGCTATCAATTACTGGCAGTTTCCAGGAACCTTGTCTTCTTGGAGCGATGGGTTAGGTGGGGTGGGGTGAACTTTGGGCGAGTCTAGGTTGGGGTGGGGGTGAGATCGTGTGGCCTTACTCACTAATTGATCTCTGTTAATCACATTGCTCCAAGAAACAATGAAATGAGACGTCATGCGTTCTGAAGTGTTTATTGTATTAAATGTAGTGCACATGGGTGTAATATTCTAGTTGTTTTAGATATTGGCGGGCTTTGAACCTACCCCGAAGAGCTTTTGAGATATTGCAGAATGTCTGAGATAATGAGCCATTACTTTATGCGTGAAAGAGGCTGAAGTTAGGAAAACCTGACTGTATTGACAGTGTCAGAGAACGGATACCGATATACAGGAGATCCAAGCATAGTTGTGAGTTGCAACCCCTTAACATTACGTCATCTTGACGTCTGGGGGAAGTGACACGTCACCTCGAGCTGCTCACACCACATTGATCCGGGCGCCTCCTGGCGGGATCCGAAAACAGGATCCAACTTAAGCCGCCATCTCTAATCAGAAGAGCAGTACGGGGAGCAGCTCAGGGGTGGGGGGGGGGGGCTGATGAAGTTAGCAGACCCACAACTGTTTACCGCCTCCCATCTGTCCCTCTCCTATCAGCCATTGTGACGTCCTACCCACACGTCTCTATAGATATGTGACGTAACGTCGTCACACCGAATAAATCGACCCGTGCTGTGATTAACTACATAAACAGATCTAAAGCACATGTAATACTGTAGTCTCTCTTTTAAAAAGTAATGAACAAAAACAGTGTCCCCAGGTTGAACAATTTAGCTCCACCTTACGCCCAAGGCATTGCGTTCAGCACTTGCAAGATGTTGCAGTTTGCACTGGGTGACTTTCGCTGGTTATACAACTGCATTTCTCATAAGAACACATAGCCAACTACGTGCAACATCGACGCCGACCAATAGCTGCCTTGCCGTCTTGTATATATCGTGGAACAACAGTATATACACACAAAAAACTGTACCTAAGAAAACTTAGTCAAAGTGACTTATTATTCTTAGTTAGTACTTATGGCTAACAAATGACCAAAGAGGGCTAAGTTTTCTTAGTCACATTGACTACCCAAATCAGTTGCATCCTCCAAGCAAATCTTGAACAGGGTATCTGCGGGGAGTTTCGGGCAAGCTAACTTATCTTAGTCACTTTGACTTAGAGATCTTAGTCACTTTGACCAAGATCCATTAGGTAATTTGACTAAGGGATAGACACATGGTGTTGCCTTTACACACTAGATGGCAGCGTGGTTTGAAACAGGATTTTTCTGGTGGGTGTGTACCATAAATAGTTCCATGGATGTCAAAATTATGTCAACCGAACATTACACTTAGCAAAATGTACCAAATAGGTTGATGCCTTGTCAAATGAAATTGGTAGTCAGATGGAAACACCTATTCTGTGGTAATCTAAATAAATATGATATCCAAATTTGAATTTGCTTCTCTGTGGCAAACCCAGCGTAACTTGGCTCAGGGGTTCTAAATGAATACGATCTGAGGCATTTCAAATGCTTCCTAAATCAGTAAATGATCAGGGGCGTAGGAAGCAAATTTTTATTGGGGGGGGCCAGGGGTCTCGGTTGGGGGGACTTGCTATATTTTTATATAGGCTTATATAGGGAACCTCCTCATTATTCCTACACCCCTGAAATGAGGAGACTCTGATCTGTGGAGTGTGAATCCTACATACTGTAGAGCTTAGGCCAACAAAAAAAGTTTGGTTTCTAGTAACCCGACCTACCTCAGCAAAACAGGGCCGACCTCAGATTTTTTTTTTAGGAAATTTTAGATTATTTTCGGGAAATTTTCGGTATAATTTCAAATTTTTTGATTATTTTTAAACATTTTCATCAGCCAAATATGTAAATGCTAATTTACTGTTTGTTTATAGTATTTCCAGTGAAATCCTTTGTATTTGCCCTTATAACAAGCAAAAACGTACTTAAAACTTCTTAAGTTCAATACAAATGTATGGTTAAACAAGGCCTGAAATGAAAAAAAAAATTAAAAAAATCCAACCTACCTACCTCAACCTTTTGGGGCATCTTAACGGAAACATACAAAATCTTTTTTTTTTTGCCTTAACAAAATCATCATTTGAATTGAATTGAAAATATTAGGTGGTATACTTAGTCAAAACACCCAAGGCATCCTAGTCAAAATCAGGCAAGCCAAGGCAAGTTGGCCACTTTGTCTAATGGTTAGTCATATTTGACTAAGAAAAAGAGGGGCGTTTATGGACGGCGTTTTGACTAACTATAGCTGCAAAGTTAGAGAATTCAACTCATATTTGACTAACATTTGGAACTTTTTTTTCTGTGTACACTCTCGGCTGCGATTTTAAATGGGCAATACATACCGTTGTAGCAAATATGCTAGAACCCAAATCAGGTCACTCGGTTTTTACTCACACCAACTACCCCTGTAGTCCCGAATAGCAATCCACTCTAAAACTGGTGCGCTGGGCTGACAGTGTATGTATACTCTTTTGTCCATGTTGTATCATTATCTAGGTTCATTGTACTTGCTGTATTTTAGCATCATTTTACTTTTATTTTGTAAATCTTGTTTTATTCTTCAATGACTTGCAACTTGTTGTGATGACTTGCAGGCAACTAAAACGATTGAAAAGTCACCCAAAATAATTGGCTGGTGTTTTTTATTGCCAAGCTTATTAGCTTAAGATCAAAGGGATGAACATAAAATGGTGCAAAGGGATATGACATGAAGGAGTGGTCATTATCTAACAATGAGAGAGGGGATGCAGTTTCGTGCACAAATGCTAAACCTTTTTGACCATCCTCATAGTGGTCCTACATTTTTCTCATCCCACATTTGATCTATAGATCATGTTGTCTTTTCGCTAAAAAGTGGTGAAATATTTTAACCTTCCTCAGAGGGTTCTGACCCCCCCCCGTAAAAAAACAACAAAAAAACAAACAAAACCAAACAAACAACTAAGCCCTTCTTATAAAAAAAATTACCACTCCCTAAACTTCAAAATTGAAGAAGACAGGTTGAAATCGAGCTTTAAGGGTCCTATACAGTCATCAGTCAGTGGTCAGTCGGGAGACGTTTTGAGAAGATCAGGGATAAGAGATAAGATAAAGGTCCAATTAAGGCCTCCTACTTCTGACCCCTGGTTTACAAATCTCTCTATTTTTCATAAAGGAGTTATTTCTTTTACTCAATTGGCTGTATTTTTTCTACATGTCCTATGGTTTAAAAATTCCTGATTTATTTTTGATTTTTCTGTTCATTTTCAATCTAATCTTTCAATGATTTTGTGATTTTAAGAAATTCCTCTCTTATTTTCTATGACCCATATGTTTAGAGCCCCACTCATGCCCACATCACCCTCCCGGCTGGGGAGGTTTCAGAAATGACTGACGACTGACTGTCATGTGCATATCAACCTAGACCCGGGAGCGAGACTCCTCAAGTCTATTGGTTTTAGTGCACCCCCCCCCCGTATATATAAGAGGAAGAGAATATTTCTAAGAAAAAGTGAAAAATATAGAACTTCTAGTGGATTGGGTGAGTGGTGTGGTTGGAAAGCTTGGGGACTGAAGCCAGTCTAAGTCTACCGCAAAAAGCCATTGGCAGAAGCTTCAGAAGCTATGGAGGCATTCCATGTAGTGCGTATACTCTAATACTGCATACAGCTTTCTCAGTTATTCTGGGTGTATTGAGAACTTAAAATGCAAATGCGGTGAAAAGGTTTGTAACTGACTGTATACGGGACAGAGCCATTGCTAGTACCAAACTAATAAGCTACGTGGCTTATGTAGTCGGGGGCTAGATCAGCAGTTGGCCTCTTTGTACAGTTTACTTTGGTTGGCCCTTACTGATAGTCTATATGAAGCTATATTCTAAAAACCTTCGGATAGGAAATACTTTAAAATCTAGCAATATAAGCTTTACATAGACTGAGTACTTCAAATACAAGAGAAATTAAACTTTAAAAGTCTTCTTAGAGGGCACATATAATCCAGGCTGAGTAAAACCAAGCCATTGTCTCCCTATCAGGCTAATCCCCTTCATTCACACCTAAAACAATGGACAGGTACTTAAGGTGATTAAGATAGAGGCAGGGGCAGCTTATCAGTCTTATCAATTCCCATTTTCTGTTGGCGGAAGGGAAGATAAGAGATTAACCCATAATCCTCTGCCAGATCCAAGATGGCCATCGGGGGGGGGGGGGCAGTTACATAACTGATTTCAAGATGGCCACCTTCATACAGGAATGGCTCTGTTCCCTATATGACGAGTGGAGAGATTTAGCTGTTATCCGGGCCATGCATGGCAGCCAGCTGTCAGCCATATGCTGCTCATGTCCAGGGTGGCATGACAGAAGGCGGATCTGTGACGTCACGCGAACCCTGGTCAACCACAGGTCAGCTTCCGCTTATGACTCTGGGATAGCGTCAGAGATAACCATATGAGTGTGTTCATGTGTAGCTCACAGAAAGTTGGTGACACTTGGTGGACATGTACCATAGTGTTGTTTTAACCCTGGTCGTATTAGAGATGACAGATGTAGGACATACGTCTGTATGCGTTTGGCACTATGATAAGGCAAAAAAATCGTTAATTTCAAGTCACACGACCCAGAGAGACTGGGTGATGCACGACCCTACCTAGCAAAAGGGCTGACCCTAGAAATAATACGTTTTTTTTGGCTATTTTCAGCTGGGCTTTATCTTGATGGAATACAGTGAGTATAAAGAAAACATTTTAATGTAATATATTCTATTACCGTATTCCTTCAGAAAAATAAGGGCATAGTGAGAAGAAGACGAGTGTTCGCTTCACGTGGACATTTTACGTCATCCAGAAATTTGGCCACATCGTCCATCGCCCACATCCTCCGTTTACTTTACACACTGGGCCAGAGGTCTTGAAAATATGTCCACATTGCCTCTTAGGGAGTGATCATTTTTTAACAACAGGGGGGGCGGTGGGTTTGAGGGGGGGGTCAGAATTTTTTCAACCCCTTGACCGGGGGGGTCAGAATTTTTTCAATACCTCTGATGGGGGGGGTCAAAATTATTTCACCTGTTTTCAGTGGAAAACCCCGCGCGTTACTATAGGCTAAAAGGGGACGTTCGCGCGCGATTTTAGTCCCTTATGGGGGGGGGGGTAAAAAATTTTCACGTGCAAACCCACCAGCCCCCCCCCCCCCCCCGTTGTTAAATAATGATCACTCCCTCAGGAAAACAAGTTGGATTGTGTCCTAAACCTGGTGTCTGATTATATTTGTCTATCTACGAACACTTTTGTCATGTTAGGTATCCCTAAACTGATGCCATATCAGGATCTACTTAGTTTGTTCAGGAATAGAAATTACAACGAAAAAGCGCACACACAACAAAAACAACATGGAAACTGATCTACCGTGAGTGTCATCTTGCATCATGCACCTATTTTTATCCTTTACACATATACATATACTGCTAAAAGAGCAGTGAGGACGCCACTAAGGGAATCCTCAAACCTCCGGTTATCAAATGACCAACGTCCACCTGTGGTCTAGGCGTCAGATGACCTGCATATAACTATAAAGGAGAATTGCCTCCGGGTAACCATGGAAACTGCGTGGGAAAAAGTAGTGACAGCATCCGCCTTGTACAGCACAGCATTCCCCTGGGAGGACTCCCTGGGAGGACCCTCCTGGGAGGACTCCCTGGGAGGACCCTCCACCCGCCACTTGCCACATGTAACAGTGCAGACATGTACTAGGGTAACAGCAGTTATTGTGCCCCTCAAACATGGTGGATATTTTCATGGTGGACAACTGCTAAAACATCTACAGGTACCACTCTATTGACTACAAGTGCTACTGGAACTGGTTCTGGCGACATGCATTCATAACAACTGATGAAATAGGACCAGCATGTCCTCGGAAGTGGGCGTTACCCAGGGATAAGGTACCCATCTTGACATGGCTTATCAGTGAGTTTCACCTCAACCAGCGAAATTCAAAATGGATCCACTGGGTATTGGTGGAGACTAATATATGCACCAACTATACATATAAGTAACTAAATGACCATTCAGAAATATCATATTAAGTGATCACTGCATTGGACCAATCATTCAAAATTGATATCACTTTGATATTTGATTTCCATGTATCGACTATTGTTGGAACACCAAAGTGATGGTCCAACATTGTGCAAACATGAGGTCAATATCACCTTTTCAGGCATGAATCAATGGAGGGCCAGTGATCAAGCCAGCCATTTGCCAATAAAAGAATCTACAATGATCTTCACCGATGTATCTAGCTGTGTCTTCGCCCGAGCATGGTCCAATACACTTCTGATATTGGCAAGTTATCCGAGCATCAAGAAGTAGTTGCCCCATGCAGTATGCAACATTTATTCTTGGCTGATTTATCTTTTAATTGTTATACCAGTATTCAACAATTCCAGGTCTTGTCTCCATCTGCATTCATGCCTTAACTGTGACAATACAATGCATCATGTTTACTGCTGTTCCTCCAGTACCTGTCTGCACTGTGACAGTATTCTAGGGAGCAGCAGTGACGTCATAGCAACCAGCACGGCCCTTATCAGCCTTATCTTCCTACTGATAATAATCCTCATGATGGTTATTTTAGATAGGAAATATACTAGAAAAGGGTGTTAAATCCTTATAAGAACAGATCTAGGCATCCCACAGCAGAATGCACTACAAAATCTGAAAGATATTAAAAATTTGCATGACATACTTGATGCACTATTTCCTAATCCCATTGTTAGAAAAGAAAAGAGCAAAAAGGTTACTTTTTCTAGTATATTGCCTATGTAATTTGACCCTTTGTCAGGTCCCTAGCAGCCAGTGTTCTGCCCCTGAGAATACGGACTTAGCAGGATTAATTATTAGCCAATTAGATAATCCCAATGATTCACTGCGGCCCTGTCGGGGGTCAACTGGTACCCATCTGATATCTGTTATCATTGGAACTCGCTGGTAACAAGCTCCAGCAATGGCGGCGCCCAAAGGACAACCTACTACCTCGGAATAGGTCATTGTGGTACATGTAGGTGGGGTCTCTGATTCTCAACGAAGATATTTTCAAATTGGCACCTGGATGATATTGCAAAACCTATGAAAGGGGCACTAGAATGAAAGAAAGTCATTTCCCTAAGACTACAGTGTCCTTGTGTGACGGAAATACATCTGACTGATCCCCATCTTTAAGTTTAACTTTAACTTTAGAAATAATTAGTATATTTAGAAATGCCAAACTGATGACCAGTTGATCCAGAAATCAATTATGAAAAGAAGGCAGTGACGTGACAAACCAGCCCTCGTATATACGGGAGGGTGACACTGTGACAGTTGACAGGCGGGGCCCTTCCTGTCTAGATACAGAAAAGTCGACCTATTATCGCCCATTGGAATCTATTTAGTCGACACAAAACAGCCTAACGACCTTGTCGCGGCGGCCTGACCCTAGCCCCCCACCTTTGAACCTGAGATTACCTGGGCGGTGGGCGGTGTCCTTGATGTTGTAGGTGAGAAGTAAGGGTTGGCCAAAGGGCCTTGGTGAAGATGGTGAAAGATGTTTGAACAGCCGGTGGGTATGGAGGATATAGGACGAGAGCGACTATCCATTTGTGCATAGCGAACAATTAAGCAACGTTTTAAGGGAAACTTTTAATTAGACCGGTGGAGTCTCAATACCGTTCACAGTGAGACCTGTGGCCTGATTGAGTTGACACCGTCTGTGATGTGTAAACCTGTATGTCCCCTGTGTGAAACCCCAGCATCTGAACGTGGCATGGTCCAAACTTAGCACAATTACTGAATGCATCAGATAGCTAAGGAGTAAAAAAAAAACTGCCTGCAAGGTAGAACTTTAATATTGGTCTGTTACAAGTATTGACCAATCCCGGTTGACCAATCCACATTATACCCGGTAATTTGATTCAGCAATGGTGTACAAACGGGGTTAAAGTCCGGCATATAAGTTCTTATCTTCAGTAGAAACCGGCATCTTTGTCCAGGCCAAAGTAAAGGTATCAGAGTTTTGGATCTGATATCCTAGGAGTGTCCTGAAGTCATAGCAGAATATTGATCTCATCCTTTCCTTCCACTCTCTGTGTCTGACGCACATAGGTTTAGACATAGGCATGGACGTACATATTCTTCCATAAAATGCATGTCCCGTTTGTTTTTCTTTCCTATACTCATGTCCTTAGATGGCGAAATGGAGTTTAACAACCGTTACTCACTTACCAAGGGCAAGTAGGCCAAAGCATATTAAAATGGCATTTTGATATCTAATAGCATACCTAAAAGGTGATAAATAAATAATCATAACAGTTAAGCGATCACTCAACTGTGATGGACGAGGAAAGTGATCCTAAATGTAGGAATCCTCCTGTGACGCTCTACGATAGACAGCTGCAGTAATGAGAAGTCAGTCGTTCCTTCTCCCCATCTTCTACAGAGGACTCAGGTGTTCTCAGTGTTTGTCGGAATTGAGGCAGTTACATATTACGTCATGATGTTAGATATTACGTCGTTTCAAACCGGCAGTGAAATTAGAGTGTGCCGCTAATGAAAGGACCTTTTTACCGGATCAAAGGTATTCACAAGCCTGAAAGCGGACTATAAAACTCGCTGTAAGAGGTGCTAAAATGGGGGCGGATGGTGCTCCAAATTAACGTAATGTCAGGAGTTGAATCTGGGGCTGAATGGAGCGGCAGAATGAAACCTGTCAAGCACGTCTCTAATAACACTGGTCCAAAGAACGGACAGAAGAGATTGTGCAAAGACGATACCTACACAACGGTTGGTTATGTAGATTACTTGCACAGACGACTTTTGCCTGGTTACGATTTGTAGACGATGGGGCCAACGCCGTGGACAATTTGGTCAAACTGGGTGGACGATGAGGCCAATGTTTCTTCATGGCAATCTATCATAACAATATGGGTTCCTCTAGGGGTTTCATAACAAACCCATTTTCCTAACCTAACGAACGTCATTTCTCCTCGGGATATATACATGTGTTTTTTTAAAACATTATTCTACTAGAATCTAGACCCTTAACTTGTGCTTAAATGTATGCGGGCGATGTGACCAATGGACTATGTGGCCGAAAAGGAAAACAAATGTGGCTTTAGTGTAAATATGCTTGTCCAATGGCCACATCGTCCAATTATTTGGATTGGCCACATCGTCCATTTCTGGCCACATCGTCTAGAAAAAAGGTCACATCGTCCTTGGTTGGGCCACATCGTCTGTTGTCGACATCGTCCATCCAGCCTGGGTACGTGGTCCCCAATGCTGCGATACTGACAGATACATTCTATAAAGGAAACCTTGTGTTTAGATTTTTTTTTTGGTTAATATAATTCGATATACTGCTGGCATTGTAAACATGACGGTAAACACCCTTGTTTTGTCTATATGTTTTGTCTTTTTTTTGTCTATATAGGCGTTCAATGCATGTATTTATAGTAAGTTATAATACAAATTTATGGAGAAATATAGGTTGACACGGTATCTATAGGGAACAGAGCAATTCCTGTAAGGAGGTGGCCATCTTGAAATCAGTTATGTAACTGGCCCCCGACGGCCATCTTGGATCTGGCAGAGGATTGTGGGTAATCTCTTATCTTCCCCTCCACCCACAGAAAACAATGGGAATTGACAAGACTGATAAGCTGCCCCTGACTCTATCTTAATCACCTTGAGTACCTGCCCATTGTTTTTGGAGCAGCAGCGACGTCATAGCAACCAGTGCCGCCCTTATCAGCCTACTGATAATAATCCCCATGAAGGGTTGAATTAAATAGGAAATCTACCAGAAAAAGGTGTGAAAACCCTTATCAGAAAAGATCTAGACATCGGAGCAAAATGAGGTACAAATTCTGATATATATTAAAAAATTGCATCGCATACTTGATCCACATTTTCTAATCCCGATATTAGAAAAGAAAACAGCAAAAAGGTTTCTTTTTCTAGTACATTGCCTATATAATTTGACCCTTTCCCAGGTCCCTAGGCTAGCAACCAGGGTTCTGCTTCCGAGAATCTACTAGTATACTTTTCTATCATGTATCAAATCATGACCCATAATATCTAAAGGATTAAGGTGGGGTTCGTCAGGAGGAGGGTGTCGGTGTGTGTGTGGGGGGGGGGCGGGAGTGGGGGGGGGGTTGACGGGGCTGTAAGGCTTGTATGTATCCCGGCTGTATCCTCTCTCTGTGGTAGGATGGATAGGGGTGTGTGGGATATGAGTATGAGGGGACCTAGGATAGGAGTGGTGTGTATGATGATGTGTGGGAGTATGAGGTGCGAGGCGGGGCCTGCCCCATACCCTGCGGCGAGACCTGTCAGGTACTCAGACAAGGCTGCCCAGGTGTGCTCTCCACCTTCTTCCTCCCCAACGACTCCAATCCGGCGCCAGGGGGCATTTCTTTTTGTGAAAACGACGTATTTTGGGTATTTTCTTTTCATGTGTGGTTATTATTTTTGACGCTCAGCCTGGTGACCCTGTCAGCGGAGGGCCTCCCGTGGTGGTGGTCCCCCGTTTAGTTACACGTCCTTGTATCACCACACCTCACAGGTGTGCAGAAGATCCTGACTGTTTTGATCCTGGAGGTGTGGGCCCAGGTGTCTCAAGTGGCGGAGAGGGCATCTCCGGTGTCGGCGGCGGCGGTCGAGCGGGCGCCGAGCCCCTGCCGCTAGTGCCCCTCCCCGCCCGACGCCCCCATCCCGCCCCGCCTCCTTGGCGCCAGTCTGTCTGCGCCGAGCAACCTTAGCCTTGCAGGTGTCCAGGCCGCCCAGGACGACAATCTGTGTGTGTACCCGCCCCACGACGACCCCGCGGGGCCAACCTCAACCCCGCCAATGGTATGCCATCAACGTCTGGAGGAAGTCTTCTAACTGCCGCCGTGTACGTAGGAAGAGGGCACTCGTCAAAACAGCCCCCCCCCCCCCCAACACTTCCTACCCCGTCCCCCTGTGATGCATCATTCCCATTGAGACAGACTGACAGTGGCCTTCTTCAGGTGCCATAGGTGCCACACACTGGAAGACATCCCTGTTAACTCCCTGCCTCCTCTACAGGACATTGTAACAGGTATATGTCAGCTTTGATGGCAGCCGACCTCTGTTCCTCCAAAGGAGGTGCTTTCCAGTCTTATTTTACCCCCCCCCCCCCCCACAACTCCAGCAATTCGCCTAGACTGTAGACACCTCCCCGACCAATGAGTTGTTATACTTTCTTCATGCGGCGCCAACTGATCATCAGGGCTTGTTTAAATTAATAAGGTATTCGGGGTGGTCGGCGGGGCGTGACGGGGTGTAAGGTAGGGCCTGCAGGTGTGCCGTATTAACAGGTGCTTCGCCCCCTCAGGGTAATGAGACCGCGTCACTTTTGACCTCCTTCGCTCACCCTGATTTTTTACATTCAAACATTTTTGTCATTTCCATCTCCCCACATAGAAATTTACAATTTGATTTCTCTGAGAATTGATCAGCTGGAAATTCGCAAAATGGTAATGTAAATGGGTAAAATGTATCTACTGTGCTGAAAGAGTTATGATCAAAATTGTATGACACTTGAGTAGATCCCTGTTAAGAATCGTCTGTAAACGTGTCTCGTTGGCTCGCGCCCGATCCCACACAACACCGAGACATGGTGGCGCCAGCTAGCTATCCTGGTCTCCCTTTCCCACCGGTAGGTCGCTCCTAAATGGACATTGTGAGAGGATGATACGGTCTATGGCCCAGCACAGGTGTTGGTCGTAAAACCATATTGGGAGACTACCTGTATTATACCGGCATTATACTGCTCACCTCGGCCAGGTGCCCACATCATCCACACAGGTGTGCAGGCTCTACTACTGCACAGATTTATATGGGCATTTTTCTATTGTTATAATAGGAGAGGTAGATGTCTGTGAGATTATCGCTGAAGATAAGGGATATATACGCATGATCCAGTAATTCATAAGATTACCAAGCTATTGCTTGATTATCTCTTCTTATTCACATTCTCATACTTGTTTTCACATTTCCAATCCTTTTTCTGTGTAGGTATTTTCAAATGGCAAAACATGGCCATGGAATCAAACAATTGGACTCATCTGTCATCATGACGACGTATGAAAGGAAGAGTCTAATTCGAATGGATTTTTTTATTTTTTTTTTGGGGGGGGGGAGGAATATAGAAAGAAAAGGTGGATGATTGGCCCAGTTTTGCTGGTGACTAAAAACAAATTATTTTGCCTTGAGTCAAGGCACCAGCGAGTGCAGACTTGCATAGACCAATATGGCATTACAGTAAACACTGACTATCCTGTGGCCAAACGACCCAGCAAAATCTCAGGGTGGCATAATTGATACCGGTACCTTGATAACTACACCCACTGCTAAGGGTAGGTACTCGTGAGTTTTTTTTTTTAGCTTGGCGGACGATATCCGGTGATATATAGACGGGATAATCAACAAGTGTGGCATCACCAGAATTTCTGTAACACGAAATAAAGATCTATGAAACAGAACATTCTCCCATGCATGTGTCCAGACACAAACCCGGTGTCAGAAAGCTACCATGTTATTTTATCATTGTAGACCAACTACAAGTTGCACATTGAATCTACATGAGGTAACAATAGTCCACATGTCTGATAATCAAGTCATTTGAGTAACAGTATAATTTCCAGGGTAGTTTACAATGTGCTTTATGTGAAGTCAGTGATTTATCCTCGAACATGATAGCATGTTACAAGATAGTCGTGCACGATACTCGTCGATAGCATGAAACAAGATGAAATAGTTCAGTCATAAATTACACAGATATAATCTTTTTAATTAGGTCTGTCAATTGATAGGCTACATAATCTTTTAATTTAATTGAACTTGTTTCAACTCATCAAATAGTTTATACTATAAAAATGCTAAATTTATGTTTGACATGTTTACTATATATGTGTAAAATATTACATACAAGCCTTATGGGGCAACAGTGTGGTTGTACCAATGTGCAGCAATATTAAAGGTTAGGTTTAGTTTCATCAGGAAAATAGTCCTTCTCAGATTGGTAAACCTGATTGCAATTTTACTGAGTTTAGACATATTTCTGTGCTCACAGTAGGTCATTGTGGAGAGGGTGGTGCAGGTAAAATTAAGCACTTGATTACAAATATGTCCGACTAAATAACAGGGTGGGTTCATGTGGGTTGCCTGTGGGGGGCCCTTGGGTCTGTCATAACAAGAAGATTGTTTGTAACGCTGGAGGTGGTCTCTGACCCTCTGGACCTCTGAGTGGTCAAGCCATGCAAGCTGTCTCTGTGCTTCCCACGGCCTGTCCGGCTTAGTCTACCCCCAGGACCATTGTTTTCTCTCACAATGTGTGTCCTTTCACTGTCCCTATTGAAACCATACAATCTCCTTACTATTCATCCTATGGTCATCCCTATTCATGGCTTTTAACACTTGCAGTGACCCAGTGTTGCTGCACTGAGGGGGACCTTCCCTTTTCAATATATGTAGGCTTTAATACAAAATCTGCAGTTATTTGCGGGATGGGATAAAGTGGATGCCCTTTGAGCTGACAGATAAGTACTTAACCAGTGACAGTGGGTGTAGGACCCGGAAGGTACTGTATCTAACTGATACACCTGTACAACTGCCTAGAAATAGCCACCAAGGGAGGGAATGGGCACTAATCACGGTCACATTCCTATAGGTGGGCGGAGGAGGGGGCATGTATAGTCAAAGGGAAGCTTCCTCATTGTGTCCTGTCTATAGTTTGGCTGACCACCTCTAATTACACCCTGCTAATTACCATGGGACACTAATTAAGCCCTGACATGTCACCCTGCCTATTCTCCACCCCTGAACGGTCGTCATGCTGATTTCTCACGGTCCAACTTGGAAGGTGGGAGGTTTGGCATGGGATGACGAGGGTGGGGAGGCCAGGGGGGATGGGGAGGGGGGGAGGTGGTGATGAACACGTGCATGGACTGTCACGGCTGGGTAGAGGTGGCTATTGTTGTGGTGAATGCCCTACCTGTTGAGGTGAGAGATGCCAAGGTATAAGGGTGCGGGCAGGGGGTGGGTTGGGTGACACGAAGGGGTCCCTGGACGAGCAGTGATTACCCCTACCTGATCGTGTGGGGTAACAACACAGGTGTGAATACCTGGGGTAGGGGTGAGGGAGGGAACCCACCTGTTGACAGAATGCTGGAGACGAATGCTGTCTGTCTGCCCCTGTCTCTGGTCAAAACTCTCCATTCAATCTTCAAGTAAAGTTCAGCAATAAACTTTTTGTGTCGCTCAATTTACCATTGCTTTTGAACGCGGTAAAATCTTGCCAATCCATGCTCTGGGACTGCCTTACCCTGCTAGTTACAGCATACATGTACATTCATTGTAGGACTGCGTCATAAGCACGCTGGAAATATCCCTACAGCCTACAGCTCTTCCATTAACCTCCGGTGTTTTTACTTCCTCTACAACATGCCCCTCTTCCTCTAGAGAAGTGGTTGTAATTATCTTACCCTATTTAGAATCACCATTCACAATCTGTTGTACACCCTACTTCCGCTGTCACTTCCTACTCCAATTACTAACCCTGATTGTCCTGTCAAAAAGCGATTAAGATGAGGACACTGCTTGTCAGGTAGCTATGGTTATGTAATACAGTGTGCAGTTTAGCATAGTGTCCCGGACAAGTGCTATTAAACAGGAAATGTAATCCAGCGAAATGATAATTTGTTTCAAAACTATTGTGTTTACATAAATTTCTTGATTCAACGGAAAACGTTTTCTGCAACTCACAGAATTGGCGGAGTTTTCGTATGCTGCTGGTCTAGAATAGTAGTACATGTAGTTGCAGTCTATCTGGAGGGGGGGGGGGTAAAGAAAATAGGCTACATGTATGATGTAATCATATAACTTATTTGAACCTTATTTGATACCTACAGCCATTAACATGTCAAAATGCATGTATCTCTATACCAGGCTCTACCGTACGTGTCTTTAATGTCTGCATGCCCGATTTTATACATGTACATACACTGTCTTAAGTCTCTTCATTTTAAGTCTCTTCATTTTTGTGTAAATGTACTGAATCACTGGAGGTATTGGGTGCAGACCCCCGCCCTGAGGGCCCCACAATGTCTGGCCCCTGTTTGTACGGTGACATACGGTGTCCGTCGGTGGCCTGCTGACCAATGGTCACTCAGATAACGCCTGGCCTCAGGCTACCAGGGGGCGTCCTCAGGTTGGAGACAACAAATGTCATCAAACAAGTGTCTGCTTCCTCGTGCTTTCTGTGATTCGGATAGCACTACGAATTCATATTTGGACTTATAGGTTATATTCTATGTAAAAATGTACCATACTTCTTCTAGATGTACATCCGCCGGCCCATGGCATAATCACCATTAGAGGGGACATCGACAGGGTCTGGAAGAGTCCTCCCAGGAGGAATAGGGCCCCGTGGGATACTGGTGAAGACAGGTCAAGGGGGGGGGGTGGAAAGGATGCGGCTTAGATGACCCCAGAGACAAGGAGGGATGTGCACAGAGGGAGAAAAGGACAGTAGGGGATGATGAAGTGGGTAATGGGGGGTGCGAAGAACAAGAAACCTGCAGTGGGCAGGAAAATCTCTCTGGTCAGCTGTCCATGTCAGCTAGGTTGCCATGACATTCCTTGTGGCATTCAGGTCCTGCCACAAAATCGTCAGTTCAACTTCCAGTGGACTAACTCTTGAGCAACAAGAATCCTTTTACCGCACCACATTAACCCACCACATACACATCAAAACTTACATTCCTATCTCAGAAATTCTTTGGACGAGCAGCTATATGGGACAGAAATAGACATGCCAGCACCCATGGCAGCACTTATTGGTCGGCTTATCAGTACCTGATATCGCATTAATAAGCTGCCAGGTCTGGACAGGTAGAGATAGGATATCAGGACATGGGCATAGACTGGTAAATCACATACTGTGTGAGGCCAGGGGAGGTTGAAGGAGGTTTGACAACACTGGAGGACATGTTTCGGACCAGGGATTATGCTAAAGGTTATATGGGAGGACCAGGCTGATCCCCTGACTGTGAGGCTGAATGGCACAAGCCATGCAAGCTTTAGATTTAACACTTACTGGAGGATCCAGGAGGAGGTCAGCCTCATCTCTTTGAAAGTATTATAGACAATAACACTTTACAACTGTGGTTATAGATTCCATTCACACTCCAATTAAAAACCCTGGAGGAAGGAGTCATGGGCATGATGGGGTGATATGTCTGGCATGTTCTTATGCCCTGGTGTAACCACTGGCCACAGCTATAACACTCCCACTGAGAAGCCATTAGCTATTAGCCATTAGCCAGACCCTTTGTCGGCCTCACCAGCCCGGGCTCACCAGGTTCTGTGGACAACCTTTAGTACAGTCAACTCTCTACTTATGGCTACCTCTCTAATGTGGTCATTTTTGGAAAGAAACGAATTATTTCCCTCTTTGTTCTAATATAAAGAACTCTCTGTAACTTGGTCACCTCCAAAGTGTGGTCACCTCTTCTTATGGTCACAAATTTCCAGGTAAAATGTCACTTATACTCTCTCTATTGTGGTCACCCCAAATATAGGATTGGGCAGACAGAATGGTGACCACATTAGAGAGACAATAATTATTATTATTATAATTATTATTATTATTATTATTATTATTATTATTATTATTATTATTATTATTATTATTATTATTATTATTATTATTATTATTATTATTATTATTATTATTATTATTATTATGATGTTTGAAGATATTTCCCAAGAGTCTATATTAGAACCATGGAACTATATAATAGACGTCCATGATAAAACCACCCTTCCCCTCCATTATCGTCCATAGACGTCTGCATTTAGAGTGCGCCCCCCGTAGCCTCGGCCAGCGGCTATTGCTGGAGGGGGCGAGCCTGCCCCCCCCCCCCCTCCTTGCTGGGGGCTATGTACGTTGTAGGGATGAAGAAGAGAAAGAAGACGACACGTAGCAACTTGGACCAATATGTTAGGGGGAGGTTGAAACCACCCACTCCGAATAAATTTGGATTAGGGGTAGAATCAAGTCCTTTCCCCTTAACATTTATATTACTCTTTATACTATATTCCAGTTACTATTAACTATCAAAATTCAGGATCTAAATGTATTATTGCATATCAAAAGGGAGCTAGAATGCGGTTTCATAATACATTTATTGGTGTTATTCACTATCTCGAGAGATATGTCACAAAATATTCTCAATATGATGCAGGAGAGGACTTTGTAGAGAGGACCAATTAAGTACCATGGAGGCACTTACCCGGTTAGGCCTCACCTGTTAGTGGAGTGCCTAGAACCGTGAGAAAACAGCAATGTAAACAAACATTGTTTGTCTTATAGTGGGCACAGACTCGCCACTGGCACTGCTTCAATGTTCTCCATGCAGGCTTCATTTTCTGACACACATACAGTCGTATGACCATGGAGGTGTGTAGCTATAACGGCTGGCCACAAATATGTTACAGTTGTGGTGACTGCTAATGGGTCTGTTACCTGGGATCTGTTACTTAATCTTCATACACACACAATATGTGTGGGATTTGCTTAGTGCTTCCAGATACAATATGACTAACCAAAATTCTTGATCCCATTCAGCAGTGGTGGATCCAGGATTTTGAAGAGGAGGGGCGTGCCCCTTGTTTGATATCATATTTCTGGCTAGATTTTTAAGTCATAAGACCCAAACCTTGATCTCATTAGTGATCTCACTATGCTTTGCTTGCAGGATCTTGGATCAGGCATCTGGAAGCACTAAAGCAGTCAGTCGTCAGTCGTTTTTGAAACCTCCCCAGCCGGGAGGGTGATGTGGGCAGGGACAGTGGGGCTATAAACATCTGGGCCATAGAAAATGAGAGAGAAATTTCTCAAACCACAAAATCATTGAAAGGTTAGAAGAAAAATGAACAGAAAAATAAAAAAATAAATAAGGAATTTTTAAACCTGAGGGTATGTAGAAAAAAATACAGCCAATCTAGTAAAGAAATAAGTTTTTTAAGAAAAATACAGAGATTTGTAAGCCAGGGGACAGAAGTCGGAGGCCTCAATTGGACCCTTATCTTATCTCTTATCTCCGATCTTCTCAAAACTACTCCCGACTTACCACTAACTGTAAATTGTTCCAACCCTAAAAGACATGATAAGAGTTTGAGTAACGGACCCCAGGACAAGGATCCTACAGGGTACAGACCTCTCGTCATTTACAAGCAGGCACCTGCAGACTGCTGTAGGTGAGGGTAAGCAGGCACTTGCAGACTGTTGTAGGTGAGGGTAAGCAGGCACCTGTAGACTGTTGTAGGTAAGGGTAAGCAGGCACCTGTAGACTGTTGTAGGTGAGGGTAAGCAGGCACCTGCAGACTGTTGTAGGTGAGGGTAAGCAGGCCCCTGTAGTAGACTGTTGTAGGTGAGGGTAAGCAGGCACTTGCAGACTGCTGTAGGTGAGGGTAAGCAGGCCCCTGTAGTAGACTGTTGTAGGTGAGGGTAAGCAGGCACTTGCAGACTGCTGTAGGTGAGGGTAAGCAGGCACCTGTAGACTGCTGTAGGTGAGGGTAAGCAGGCACTTGCAGACTGCTGTAGGTGAGGGTAAGCAGGCACCTGTAGACTGCTGTAGGTGAGGGTAAGCAGGCACTTGCAGACTGCTGTAGGTGAGGGTAAGCAGGCACCTGTAGACTGTTGTAGGTGAGGGTAAGCAGGCACCTGTAGACTGTTGTAGGTAAGGGTAAGCAGGCACCTGTAGACTGTTGTAGGTAAGGGTAAGCAGGCACTTGCAGACTGTTGTAGGTGAGGGTAAGCAGGCAACTGTAGACTGTTGTAGGTAAGGGTAAGCAGGCACTTGCAGACTGCTGTAGGTGAGGGTAAGCAGGCACCTGTAGTAGACTGTTGTAGGTGAGGGTAAGCAGGCACTTGCAGACTGCTGTAGGTGAGGGTAAGCAGGCACCTGTAGACTGTTGTAGGTAAGGGTAAGCAGACACCTGCAGACTGTTGTAGGTGAGGGTAAGCAGGCACTTGCAGACTGTTGTAGGTGAGGGTAAGCAGGCACCTGCAGACTGCTGTAGGTGAGGGTACTAGTATCATGTGTTGGGTCACCTCAGGATCAGGTGCTATACCCATGACGACCAAGATCTCCTCTTGTTAGGTTCATACATATTTCACCTAAAATGCCATGTATATACACATTCGGGATTTTCTTGAATTCATCCATACTCCACACACTAGAATCACCCTTTGTTTATCACATGATATTATGATGTGTTTTACCATGTGCATCCCTTTCACAAGGGATGCACATGGCTATTTTTCAACGAAGGTTTACAATTTTCTTTGAAAAAAGGGAAGCGGATGCGTCTCTCTAAATTCCCTCTGATCTCCTTAAGACCTGCTTGGTCTGATCATAATCTCTGGCAATCATAATTCCGGTTGGTCTCCCTGTTCTAGACGACGCTTTCTGAGTGATCTCTTGAATTATTATTAAATTCCTGTCATGTGTATGAGCGACCGGATTGCAAATTTAGACATGTCACAAAATGATTTATATTGAAATACGTGAGGGGACTATTAAGGAGATCAGTTGGTGCACATCATAGATTCACGTACCTGCATATGGGCCTGTATCACGACTGTTGCCCGTGCTTGAGATGCTATCCTTGAGATAATCTTGACACATATCAGGAATGCACATCTACCTATGACTTGGCAAGAGATAAAACGACCTTGATCCTGTGACAGCTTACAGCCCCCCCCCCCCTCCATACCGATATCACATCACAATCAATGTGACACGATCCAGTCTGAATCATGCATATAATATCATATTTATTGTCGGTACAGGGGGGGGGTGAAATTATACGTTTCACATGGAGCAGATTTGATAAATCAAGGGAACTGTGATAAGTCTAATGGTACCGTGTAAACTTTCAAAGTATAATGTAACTTGTATAGAAGCAACGAGGGGGTGAGTAGACGATGTTGATAAAAGACAATCCCTGTGCATATTCAAATGCGATTTGCTCAATCCCCCCCTCGTCCCTTCTTAAAACCCCGGATTCAACCACGGCATTGTTTCGCCATACTATTATGCTCAACGCTTAGCAATTAGTATTCAGAAGGGGACGAGCATAGATTTGTTCATATAAACTAACTACAGCTCTGAATACAACATTATCATGACAAGACGCCAGGTTTTACACTGAGTTGTGGTAAGCCTCCACCTGAAGGTGAGCTGTGGCTTTATTATTACAGGTGTGTACATTGGCCACCAACCACGTGTACTCCAGGGCCGTGAGAACGAGCGGCAAGGATCACACAGGTGGGCCTCCCTACCTGACCGACACCAGCCAGACTGGCGCCAGCTCTCACCTGTGGGCTTAGACCCCACTGGGTGTCTCCTCCCTCTGCATTGACACTCACCCGGCCGTACAAGCTACATGAGGACCTGTCTTCTTACATGAGGACCTGTCTCCTTACCCCCTATCTCCTTACTTACCCAGCTCAGCCTACCGAGGTGCACCCTTTAGCTTATGGACCCCTCCAGCAACCGCACACCAAATTGGGCATAAGGACCATACTTGGCAGAGCAATGGGCCCCTCACACTGACCACTCAGAGACCGATTTACCTGGCTCTGCCCACCTGTGAGGGATTGGGGTACAAGTCTCATTAAGGCCAGGTGGAATGGGTACACTGG
>OX439036.1:41352176-41414468 GCA_949317995.1 Acholoe squamosa | reverse complement strand
TGGTAGTCATCAGAGGAATTATCAAGATTTACAATTCTTACTATATATCTGAATGTACATCCCAAAGATATGTACACTGTCCACTCGCCACATGGATTATATAAATATAGTAGAGCACTTATCATTTTGGAATATAGTAATACCTGCTGTAGACATAAAACCAATGACCTGAAGTGGATTCTACTGTATGCACAGCAGGGGTATTTATAGCCCATGTACAATTGCGTCTGAGAGTGTAGTTACAGTAAAATAAATCCATACTTTTTAGGGTTTAGCAATAAGATCAGTCCTTCTTATTACTGTATCCATGTTTTTTCCCCAGATTAGACCTTTGTGTATTTACCTTATGTGGTGCTTTTCATTATGTAACTGATTTTTCTTTAATAGCTAATAACAATGCAGTTTTAAATAGTTTGAAACTCTGAAAGCAGTGTGACAATTTTAGGGGCCACCATACTTCGATCAAGTCTGATATGGATGCACTGAGTATGTGGGGGGCACCCATAATTACTCGTCATTGCCTATACACTGATAATAAAACCTGTAATCACAACTGACTATACCAGCATATTTTGACCCCCCATAGTCAGGTTGACTATATGCATTAGTCACATATTAGTCATGGGAATAGTCATTCTGACTATGAGTAAAGCTTACAGACTCATAATGTCACAGGTTTCTGTGCACAAAAACAAAGAGCACAAGTTTGCTGGATGCTGAGAGGAGACAGGGACATTCATAATCAGGCTTAATCTTCACCCTTGTTCATCCATCGGTGCTGATCATGTCTGACAATTAAGGGATAGGTAAGTCATCTATGCATCATGATATTGTGCTATTATTACAGTGTTTCAAGAGTTATTTTCAGTTTCAACTAGGCATCATGGAGAAGGCATACAACAGCCATCTTGGATGGATATTAGTTATGCTGACTATGCATATTAGTTACAGTGACTAGATATCTACTGCTAAGTATCAAGGCATGACTATATGGTGATTATATGACTAAGTTAAATTGTAATCAGTGACTATAACAAGTATAGTCGTGAGAGATACAGTCACTTGACTATAGAAACACAGTCCGCACTGACTAACAATTCCAGGCCTGTTTTCATATTGTTTTGACACCAGAGACATTGGCGTTTGCTGAGGCCTCACCAAACTTGAATAAGGGTATTTGTACACCGGGGCCTTCCCATCACCAGTAGGAAGTTGACCTTATATCTATAGCACTTGATGTTTAGTGATTGCCATTGTCAGTAGAAGTAGAATGTAGATGTCCCGGGGTAGATGTTTAAGTTATGGCAGGAGGCATCCCCAGGAGATGTAACTCTAGGACATTGACATAGAGGGCTTACCAGGAGGAAAACCACACCTCAGGTTATGAGTACTTCAGGCTTTGATACACCTGTGGCCATTCACTGCTTCAGAATACATTGTATATTTACTGTTAGTTCATGAGCCTGGGGCTCTGTCGAATACTCTGAACCACTACTCCAATTAAAATGTACCGAAATGATCAAAATATGAACCCTTGTTACATTATTTCTTTTAGATCCAGAAGATCCCTTTGAGGGTGTATTGGAAATTAGGTATAGGTTCTATTCCGAAATGAGACCAATAACTTGTATTATTTACATGTTTTAATTATTCTGATGGCTAGATGACGTATAGCTGGAGGAGCTCTGACCTTAGGCACATGACCGTGCTTTAGTTGCAGCCTCACGTAGCCCCTACACACATGATCATTGGTCACATCAAATCACCTCTTATTCTAGTCTCCAACTTTCACCTCCTCACCCAGTATATACATGTCATAGCTACACCTCCCCACAATATAGATGTCAGACCTCCTCGCCATATCATTAATGTGAAAAATCCCATACTGAGAGTCAATATAAATGAATGCTGATTGTGTGCAGGTCCACTCCCTCCCCATGGACCTTTTCTCAGAACACATAAATACGCTGATGATTATTAATTAAGGTGTTTCGTGACTTGCTATGAGGACAGCATGTCACGTCGTCACGTTGATATGTAGTTCATTGGAGTGGGTGCGTGTGGGGGGTGTATAAGAGCATTCCCCCATACTTCATGTTGAAGATCTATAGGAGGTATATATGAATGTAGCGTGTGGTTGACTGGACATGGAAGCATGCTAAATGTGTGAAACCTGCTGGCATGCGTTCATAGTCTGACCTTGTAGAAACTTTCCCTCCATGTAGACCTATACTAGGATTTGATGTCAGGTTCTGAGTAACCTGAAATCTTTGACGTGATTATATCATAATTGGTATCTGTTCTCAAATCTAACAGAATACCTGGTTTACAATTTGCCAAATCCGTGTGTGGAAATATTGCTTTTATACATCATGCAAATAACATTAACACATTCTGATGCTCCTCGAGGTCATTTGCTCTCAAGAATACGATGGTCCATTTAGCTATGTACATTGTTCATGTGTTTCTTATGCATGTAGGTTATTTTTAGTGCCCCTTTACCCCTTAGGCTTATAATCGAGGTAAATACTGGACACCTCGGAAGCAAGGACATCTCGGAAGCAGACATCTCGGAAGCAAGCATTGGGACATCTCGGAAGCAGGACATTTTGGTTGCAAATAAAACTATTATAAGATCCCTCTCTGCTTATAGAATTTGAATAAACAATAGTGATACTGTCCCTACGCCTTAGAATCATAGATGCCTAAAAATAAATTTTAAACTGTTAAAATAATTGTTTAGAAAGGTAATTTGCTTCCGAGATGATTGGTTCCGAGATGTCTGCTTCCTAGGTGTCTTTGCTTCCAAGGTGTCCAGTTACCAACGAGATAGATATATGAAATCTAGGTGTAAACACACCTCTTTGTATAGTCAACAGATGTACAAGCTATGTCTGTCCAGTCATACATCCAGGATACATCCTCAAAACATACCTGCTAGGCTTGTAATGATTCACTGCTAGGAAGAGACACCAATGTACATGCCTTGGGCGTTGATGATCTAAGACGTCAGCACTCAAGGATGTTCCTATTAATGTTTTCGTCTTTAATTCCTTCTCTGAATGCCGTCTTAGCTCCATGTACATAGCAGCATTCCTTTCATTGAAATTAGAAGTTTTCTGTTCTCATTAAATGGTGTTCTTGGACACTATGGTACTAGTGTGTAGCTGTCCCTGGATCTTTTCCTAGAGCTGTCAACTGCAACATGGCTTAAGTAATCTATCTTTGTAGCAGTGATTGAGTATACATTTTTATACATATACCAGGCTTTATTAGACATTTAAAATGACACATCACTTTCTTCTCGCACTTACTGCATTAATTACACTGATTGACACAGATAATGCATACCGATTGCAGCCCATCACTCAGTCTTTTATCAGCCATATGCAGTACGAGTAGTGCAGATATGAACTATAGATCACAACGATCCTGGTCCCTTGTCAGTTTCACCGTGCCCCTCATGTTGAAACAATGAAAGCATTGTCATAGTATGACCATTAAAACGGCAGGTCTGTCCCCTCTCCCTCCGCTATACCTTCATATCGCATACCTAAGTGCTGAAATGACCTCTACACTCCTCCTGTCCACTAGAGGTCACAGAGGTCATCAGCATGGGTCACGCTTGAAAGATGACCTGTGCAGGTGCCGTGACCCCGACTTCCGGAGAACTGCGTGCGCCTACTAGGCAGGGGCCGGTGCGTGATTTCATTCAATCTGATGTAATGAGGGCCTGATCTTTACAAGGTACCTCCCTCCATGATGCCCATATCTGATCATGATTGATGGTGGCTCAGACTCTTAATGAATACAAATAAAAAGATGAAATGATTGATTCTACGTTGCCATGTTCAAGCTGGGGTATCACAATAATGACGATGTCCCAGAACCAGATTTTAATATGCTCAGCTCCAGTACCTCACAACATTGCATGATAAAATGCCGCTCGCAAAAAAGGTGATGTTTTTATTTTCATTATTAATATTTTATATAGATTTATTGTGGTATCTCAAAACCTAACTCTACATATAGGTAGGTAGTGCCAAACTCCTGACCCTGTGCTGAGTCAACTTTATAAAGCCGTTAGCCTGGAGCTGGAGAAAAGTGAGCCTTAAGGGGTGGACGCCTCCAGTTCCTGCTTACTTCTCACATCTGGCAGTCAGGTAGTGTGTGCCCTGATTAACTGACAGCTGAAACACTTACCTGTCCTACCAGCTGACCAGTATCCATTCACCACTGACCAGTGCCACCTGATGTCCACACCCTATCCTTACTCTCCTCCATCTCATCAAGGTTTTGTGGCTGCTGTCCGTCCCACCGACCGCAGACAGGTCTTTATCGGCCTCCACAAACCCCATTAAAAACTACGCTATAAACATGCATTAGGAATTGACAACACAGGAGTCAGAATTGATATGGGAAAATTATATGTATTAGTACAATTGTTTTCCGAAAATGACCAATGCATTGAGTGACTTGTCTGTCTAGAAACTGTAATTTAAATCAACTACCCCAGAAAATGTGTGTATCTGCTGTAAGGTCACTGACATCCCAGAATTGTGGAAGTGGGACATTATCATAGAACATCAATGAAGAAGCGAGATGTACTTATTATCAATGGTTGTAACGTATTTGTCCCCTGGACCTCTGGAGTAGTGTTATGGTTTGTGGCGACATCTGATGCCTCCAGGGTTTGGCATTGGGATAAAAGCCAATAATACTGCTCGTGCACTGTCCCTCTGCCCGTCAACGCTTCACACTGGAGATGGACACAACCTCCTATCATTGATGGACATTTGGGTCGGCCTCCGTCCTTTGAAACCATCTGCTGATACAGTTGTAGTAACATAGTAGTCATGTAAGCATTATGCATGTATAGACATATAACTGAATACATGTATATGCTTCATTAGTAATTGGCTCCTTATTCTCTCATATAAAATCACATTGGAATACAATCTATACTACATTGAGACTGATAAAAGTTGTGTGATATTCCTAAAACTACTCTGTAACATTCCGTAATGTCCTTTTCCATGGAACGCACTCATGCAAATATAATGCTTTCGTTGTATTCAGGCTAGTTTATTCACAGTGAATATTCATTCTAAGTGCACTTAAAGTTACTCTTATATGTCATGTAGCGTGCCATTATTATGATGCGTGGAACGTATTTTGACCCAGTATCGTTATTAGTATGCAGCACCGGAGCTGTCCCTGGTAGCGTAAAAACAAGTAGTTTATGAAAATGGGGCTCGGAGGGTGGCGAAGACAAGCAATACAGGCGCTTACAAGAGGGTCTTTTTATATTGGCCACTAGCTGGTTTGGAGCTGGTTCTGGCGACACCCACTGATAAGATGGGGCCAGCATGTCCCTGAAAGTGGGTGTTAACCAGGGACAAGGTACCCATCATGGTATGTCTTATCAGTAGGTTTTACCTGAACCAGCGAGATTCAAAATGGCGGCTCCACTAGGCCTCCATAGTGAGTCCTATACAGTTGGAAGATATACTCAAATGCTTCAACATCCTCACAAGTCTCATGGATAGATTTAGCTTTAAAAAATCACCCACAGGGAGAGTTTATGGCGAGAACCAAGGTCGATAAATGGGTACTGATTACAAGAGTATTTGGTGAGATCAGTTATAGGGAGGACGTTTAATGAAAACACTCACAAGCGTATACACAAAAATACACACACTATACGGCACATGGCTATTGTATTATTGACCAATGGGAGGCATCCCTGGCATATACTGCAGAGTCGGGGGCTGAAGGTGTTAGTCATAGTGCCGTCGGGGTCTAATGGCGGCCCCCATCTGATAATGGCTATGTGAGCTATACTTTATTCACACTAATAGTCTGTGTAGTACATTAAGTAAGATCTACTGTTTGAACTACGACTACGACTTCAACCGTCGAGCAATGCAAATACCCTTAGAATGAACACTGTCTGTTGTTTTTGGACGGCATCAAAGGAGGCTTGAAACCCAGCTTAGATTACAGGCACAGGGTGCGGCTTTTGCACTGGCTCCCACTCGCACGCAATATTAAGTTTCAAAACACGTTAACTCCCATGGTCCGAGTGAAACCGACTGAGCAAGGGAGGCACTTTGAAGACAGCCTTGAAAGGGTGGCGGCAGGGGATGCGACACCTACCGGTGTAAAGTGGAACCATCTATGAAACTTCTCTCTGGTAGATTTTCCAGTCGGCCGCCTCGTTGGCTCTCCCTCACACTGTCACGCCCTCACTCATGCACCTGATTTGATCCCTGGGTCCTTGTTGCGCATCTAAACCCCAGGTGGTGGAGCAGAGGGTTGATGGAGGAAGACACAGGGGGTAGGGGTCATGCGGTGGCTAAGTGAACAACGGGGACTTGGGGTCTGCGCACCACAATAAAAGGTAGGGGGCAGGCGGCAGTATGGCCAGGTCCAACCCGTTATGGCATATAACCAGTATTTAGTAAAAGGTGCCACGTGCCACACACTTGTTCTACCACTAGACAATGATCCCCTGGCACCAGTTGGCGGCCCGTCAGCCCCATTGCTCGTTCCACTGACTGGTGCTGGGGGTAGGACAGGTACATGGGGCTTTACCCTGTCCTTTCTCCCCCCACCCCATCATCAACCTCCCCTGACACACACCTGCAATGGGAGATCCTGTAATGTAACTCTACTTGGTGGTTGGTGGCACCCCGCCCTGTGCACTAACGACCTTGCTATGAGGGTTTCACTGCCAAGGCACGTGCCGGGCTAGGGCCATGAAAGGCCGTCGTCCGCCTCCTGGTTTATAGCCCCGTCCGTCTCCATGGTATCTATGTGTATGTTTGGGAGGAGGGGGCGATGGTAATGGCGTAAAGGAGCTGGGGGAGGGGTTGGGGCCTTCTGCCGAGAATACGTCGTAATAAAATGGCGGGAGTTGGGACGCGCCAGGCTTGGTTGTTGCACGCAAACGGCTGTTGGTCGTGCATGTTGTGCTGTTTGTAAATAGTCGTAAAAAAGAGACAGAGACTAGAACACAGAGGGGGTGTTTTCTGACAGTTGAGGGCGATCATTTATCTATAATGTCAGTTGTTAGGTTCATGAGGGAAGGCCATCCTTTTCGCGTGGCCCGCTTCCCTGCAAACGGTTTTGGTTGTTTTTCTTATGGAGCGAACTGATCAAAGTCATTTCATCATCAACTACTGGTGAATGCACGTATGTAAAACCATAGCAGACAAACAGTAATAACAGTCTATGTTGCAGTTGTTATGTCCTATACAGTAGTTCAGTAGTCATTTAACCCACAGGAGCAGTAGTACATGGAAAGTAGGTTAAGTAGTATAGAGCAGGTAGTAATAGGAGCAGCTCGGTCTCGCCATTCTCCTCAGAATATTCATAGATGCAGTTTAATGCAAATAATTCAGCAGATGGTAGATGGTGCAGTCCAGCCATAGTCACCGTAAATAGAGATCTTGCTGTCTAGTTTAGGCTACCAACAGAAGTGTCGCATGGAAAAAGGCAGTCACAGCTTGTTTTTGACATCCGTCCTTTGTACCACGGAATAAACATGTTGTATCTTGGTCGTCCTTTAGGTATCGGTTCTACCCATCCTCTGATCTGAAATGAGATAAAATTGACTTTTAAACTCTTTATATTTTTATCTGACAGTAGAAGATGTTAGTAGAGTACAATTTATCCTCACAGCAAAACACTGTTTTTAAGAAATAGATATGACGTAGTGTATTCAAACTGTTATAAAACTGTTATAGATACTTTATGTGAGTTTAATTTATTCATCTGGCCTAAAAGGAGTAATCTAAGTTCTGCAATCTGAGCCATTTTTAATTCCATATACAAAACCATGTGGCCGCATTATTGTTGTGAACAGCAAACAGATATTTTTAAAAGCCAGCAATCACGTCTAGAATGTGCCCGAAAACTAGAGTTTAAAAAAGTGGCGGTTATTAGGAACGTTGGGAGTGGAAACAGTAAGTCTAGTATTCTGTGTGCAGGGGACGAGGTGGGAGGGGGAGGAGGAGGTTGATGGCGGCAGCGGGCTGGTGTGGGCTAGGTAGATAAGGAAGACGATGGTGGACCCCCTGCGGCCCACTCGTCAGTGTGTGGCTGGTAGGTGCCCTGGGGCAGACAGTGGGAGGACTGGTCGTGCACTAACAGAGTGATAAGTCACATCAACGGTACAACTCCACACACCTGGCCGGACCAATTAGCTATATAGAACTGGCACCCAACACCCAACTGTTGGCAATCAGTATCACAGTGTAGGCCAGGTAGAATGTAGGGCAATCTTGTATCATGATATGCTCTGCTCCCTTCTCTAAAATATGTCATATTCATAGAAGGTGAGGGGAAATACACCCAGGTATACATATGAAAATACCCAATTCCACACCTTTAGGAGTTCTTTGTTGAAAGTACAGGAAGTTGAACTTCAACCCAGATTCAGTAAAATTGGACATTTATTCAAGTAAAAAGGAGACATTACCAAAAGAGTGTTCATAATTACAGATCATCTCCGCTACTCTTTTAATTTTCAATAATTTAATCATGGGTCAATGCATAGTTGGTGTCATTTGTGTTTGCTCTAAACTGTAGATGATATTGGTGCAAACGTGGTTTAGAGTAAATATAAGATGGATAGATATTATTCAAACCAGCTCTTGAAGAGCCAACTGCCCATGTCGTGTGTACCATGACCCGCAGACACTCATCTTTTTTTCCTGAATGAACCCATCATGTGATGCTGTCTCTTTCCCTTTACCTGCTGCCCAAAACAAATGACTGTCTACATTCCCTCCTCATGCATTCCCTTCCCAGGCAGGCAAGTTGTGTGATCGGGACTGACCGTGCATCTGTCCACTATCCTAGGGTCACTGGTCATCACACCCCTAATGATATGCATCCCCTCTCATCTTCAAAAGGCCTGTAATTACTCTGGTCAAAGACAATGAGTGAAGGCATTCCTCGCATTAGTTTGATAAATCGTTTACGTAGTTGGTGGCTGCGTCTGGCCCCAGGGTCGTGGCCGCTCCTTCCTCTGTGGTCAGTACCTTCAAAAGGCCGTCTCTCTGCCCCCTCCCCCTGTTGGCACAGTCTCCACACTGGTGGTGGGCAGAGTAACAGAAGCCGCCGTCTTTGTTCTCTTCAGGTGCGAACAAAAGCTGCTTTATTCAGACCCCACCCATAGGGAGTTGTCCTAAGTCTTTTAGTAAATGGACACACCCTGATACACTCATATTAGAGCGGAAATTGGCTACTTCCAGCTCGCTAATATGTATTCTAGTGATACACAAATAGTACTTATGGGGACTGTGTTTCTTTTACCTAGATAGAAAAAAACACCCTCAATGGACAATACTCAATCTACAAAGGATATCATAAAAGTAGTAACTTACAAGTAGGAAGTATCCAAGATCAAGTATGTGGTCTGTAAATAACTTTCATCTTCTGAATTATGAACTTAGTAATCTCACAATGTTACATAGGTTCCCTCACTCTAATAGCACCCTCGACTCAGTTATTCTCTTAGTTATATAGGTAAACCAGTCCATTGGATCAATATTATTGTCAAACATCAATCACATCATGTGCTGAACAAGAATGCAGATTTTACAGACAGCAAATAGGTGAGCCGAAAGAGTTCCAGTAGTTTTATTATCGGTGCTTAATCTCTAATGCCACAAAACCCTCAAAACTGAGGGATGGCCCAAGAACAATCAAAACCTATCTGTCAAACTCTGCTTATACAAAAACTGCAGAAACAGGATAATACATAATATGATAAATGTAACAGAATAACTCGTGGGAGACAGATAAGTGAGGAACTTCCAAAAATATAATCTGATGTGATTACTTATAACTGATCGTACTGGTAATACATTCGGCGTTGTTATCCTTCTAAGGGGATATGCCATCTTATGAGAAAGAAGTAAAGGACAGGGAAAAATGTTATGTATTAGGATACCCTTTTTACCAGCCACGTTAGAACTAATCCCTTGATGTGCCTTCGATGCATAAAATCACATGTTCCTTGCGACTGTTAGTCTAGCCAAAATGAGGAAATATCAGAAGGAAAAACAGGATGATAAACGGTATCCCTCACCCATGTCTGTGTTTACACAGACCCTTGGATCCTCATCCTGTATACATTAAGCATTGAGGAAGGTAGTGAGGTCGCAGATGCCACCAGTGTTATACCGCTACTGGAGTGGCTGCCAAACCCTGGAGGGCCTACCTGTTGGTGGGGCTCCCCACTGGAGCACAGACTCCATTAGGCAATGTGTACACGTGGGCTGTGAGCTGGGAAATGTGTGTAGGAATCGGTAGGTTACAACTTTACAAGTGCCCTTAGCCATGATGAACATCTATCCTAGCCTACAGCATCAGTTATACAGAAGAGTGTGAAGTGTCACTGGAGCACTAGTTCCTCATGCCGATATCAATAAACTGTAATGGTTGTGGACTGTTATTGTACAACACTTAATATTCATCTTCGTTGGTTGAACACTGCACGAGTCTTCCAAGTAAATTTAATTAGTGCATAAAGTTGACAATAGGCAACTTGAAACAGTTTTCAGCAAGATTGTCAGCACAAATTAAAGTAGCAAAAAGGTGTAATTCCTAAAAGATTTAAGCAACATTTCAGGATGATTAATTACCTTATTTCCGAAGGGTTGAAAGGTGATGATATTTTCACTTGGGTGTATGCTTAAAGTTGATGAATGTCATTCAAAGTCAGCTCTGAGGATTTGCTTTAAGTCAATGAAAACTTACTGAATACAAACTAAAAGATGATTGATGGCCTCATTTCAAAGGGATGATTGTTGACTGAATTTGTACTTGGGAAGTAGGATAAAGATGATTAAAGTTAACATATTCAGACTTAGAGGCTTACTTAAAGTCAGTGAAATCCAATTAAATTTAAACTTGGAGGATTGCTGAAAGTAACTGAAAGTTTATTAAATTCATACCAGGAAATTTGTTTAAAGGTGGTTAAATTCTTTAGGTACAATTTCACATTTTATCAACCAGATATTTCAGAATCACTACTAAGATTTCATCAACAAGTGGGCACACCTCCACATTCTTTGTGTCAGAAATTTGAAATGTCCCATTTTAGGTTTCATCATCAAATTTGTAAAGTACTGTTTATGTGCCATGAAGTGATACAGGTACATTTCCTAATTTCACAACAAAGGGTGTTTCACATAATTGGCAGTGTTATAATTGTAGAATCATCAACAAATTTTCTATTTTTTGACACAACTTCATATGAGGCTGAATGTCAACTCTGAGGTTCATAAATATTTTGAGTACCATTAATCAAACTAGTTCATTTACATAGTTATCATCACCCACATCATGGATTATTACAACTTTTAGGAAATGCTGCCATCTTGTGAGATGCAATAGAGGCAGAAATTTGCAGAAAATCTCTTACAGCTGCTTTTAGTTGCAGGAAATAGGTATAGTCATCAGCTTTAAGTCTTGCTTAAAGCTGCTTAAATCTCTTTCACCATTTTCTTTCTCACTTTCCCATTATCTCCCAAAGCATAATCTTTTGTCAATTACTTAATATCCAGACACCACCGATGAAGAAGCTTTTGTCCTTCTGGTTCACTGACCTTCATATTTTGTATAATCTGTATAATCAAGATCTATCTTTGTGTAAATATTACAGAATATGGACATAATGTCATTTCAGTGTTAATTCCCATAGACAAATATAAATGGAAATTATTGCATGAATTCTAATGTAAAATTGAGTATATTAATCATATATGTACCTCATCCATCAGGTCAGAATTATAAACACCATGACACACATAGGTTTTTCAACAGGCCCTTGTCTGTTTTATGACCAAGATTAATTTAGCTAAATCAATGCATTGCTCATCTATTAAAATTTATTAACTAATCTTATTTATAATGTACCTTTATGTTAATTTTAGATATAATATTTTAAAGTATGATCATATTTGACAATGAAGGTTGGATTAAGGCTGCTGGAAATACTCAATGAAGCGGCTTAAAGTTTCAGCTAGTCCTACTGTACTGTTCTGGGGGCGTAAATTAAAGGTGCAAGTAAAAGTTCTTGGTCCTACTTTAGTGGAGTTGTGGGATAAATTGATGATACCGGAACTCTCTATGGGATAGTTATAAGTTGCTCAAAGTTACAGGGAAGTTGATGGTCCTAGTTTAGTGGAGTTATGGCATGAATTAAAGTTGCAGGAAATGAATGTGTAATAAAAGTTGCTTAAATTTGGTGAAAGGTTGCCAATCCTGCTTTAAGTATTTTTTCATTGACTTTAAGCAGTTTTCAAGTTGTTTAAATCAGAGAACTCGTGCATTGGAAGTCAGCAATACTTTTCAGACCTGAGGTAGCCTTTTGGATTTGTTAAGGATAGTGATAAGCTGACAGTTGATGTACGATTGGAGATGTTGTTGTACACTATAAAACAGTAGGGGTGCTTCTAAGGCTATGTAACAGACTGTAGACACCATTTTGTAGCAGTAGAGGATATCATCTGTACTTTTCTTTTTTTATCATTGGTTTAAAAAGTGTAAACAGGATTATTCTGGTTTTATTTAGTCCCATGATCATCCTACAGTGCTCAATCCCTGTAATCACCATAACAATGTGGAAACATGAATCTAGAGCTGTATAGGAATGAGTCTGTTCCCGTAGGTTATTTTGTAATTACATTGATTTGAATAGTTCATGTCCAGAAGGTTCCATTTGTTACTGTGTGATAAACGCTCTAAGCTAACACAGAGTTGGTGTATAGAGTAACTGCTGCCTCAGGTCCAGTTGCCATTTGACCTGACTCTTAATAAAACGAAGACGATATACTCAAGTAATAATCCAAAAAGGCCTCCAGGGCGAACCCTCAGATCTTTGCTTTTATAGAGCTGTGATTAGAATGTTAAAGAATTTTCATCTTGGGAGCCTATGTCAGTAGGTACTGGAGGAAGGTTGTTATGAAGTTGGGGAGGTCGGTTAGGAGGTGGGTTCAAATAAAACCAAATCAAGTAATTAGACCCTGTTGACCGCCTGTAAACGGCCGCAAGACTCATTCTGCTCAAGGCCCTGACATGCTGGAGGCCATCAACATATTGTCTATTTCCAGCCAAGCGCGTTCTGTGCCTTAGCTTGAGGGCCAGGCTTTCAAAGTGACATGAAGTCGTCCATCATTTCAATGTTTGTTGCACCCAAGCTGCCTTTGAAACCAAGGCGCGCACTGTGGGATTGTTGTCTCCTGGTCGTAGCGCAATTCCCAGGGTCGTGGCATCTAGGAAGGCGAAGGTGACAGTCTCTTAATCACTGCCTTCACTCTGCTTTCACTCTCATTTCCGTGTAGCTAGATCCATCCTTCCCGCCTTTTGAAAGGCTCGATGTTTGCACAACAGGAGCCATCAATGCTGTGCCAACATGCTGCGATGTCTCTTTTCAGCCAAAGGAAGTCGCAATATAATAGTTCAGCTGAACTTCCCTATGGCTTTTTACCCACCCTCCCACTGGATCAATCTTTTGGTAATGAGGTTCATTTGGCACTGGGTTTTTTGGATTGTGGAGGTGTATTTAATGGGTGATCCCTTTTCCTCATCTGTATTCAAACCCCGTGAGTCACAGCCCTGAAGCCACATTAGAAGCCACAGATACACGCCAACCCTCATATAAATTTAGATTGTATGCTTTCTCAAAGTGATTAATACATTTAGGGGTGGTAATAAAAATTCAGGGTTGAATAGCCATAAACCTTTAGTGTCTAGATATACGGGTTTGTATTAATCCTTTATCTATTCTATGATGTCATTCAATTTTGGTGGAAACCCATCAGACCTTATCAGGTTATCTTGCAGGGCTGTCGCGAAACGGATAGAGGGCAGTCCTGAGATCATGGGCGCTCAAACATACAGACCTCCCAAACACAGAAAGTTGAACTCATTTAACCACGGTCGGTCATATTGATATTACAAGTTTGAAAGGTATCTATTTTTCTCATGGAGGGCACGCCCAAAGGGTTCGCAGCACAACATTTGCAACCCCCGGAATCGCCCATATCCGGCTTTTTACTCTCAGCTCTAGCTGACTTTTGGTTACATGTGCGCCTGCCCATCCCTACCCACGGGAAGACGGAAGAGGCTATATAAAAGTACTCATCATCACGTCCATATTCATCTGACATGCTGTTACATGTGATGATCACCTGCTATCTATCTGCGCGCCCCCTTGCACACACATACAGAACCAGAATAGGCAGTGGCCAGGTAAAATGGTGACTGCAGTAGAAGTGGGAGATGATGACGGTGGAGGGAGGCAGAGGCCGAGGCCTCTCGCAGTAAAACACAAATAAATCTTCGTTATCAGGCACCAGCCTGACGGTATGGCCCTGCCCCTACCGGTCGGCAAGGGGCAGTTGAGATATATGGGGCTACAACACGGCGGAGCTGACAACGAGGGCATGCCATGGGAACGTTAAGGTAGGGAGGAGTAGGGAGGGTAAGAGGTGGTGCTGGGGTCTTAGAGGTTACACGGTGTAAACCCAGGTAACTGGCAGGCGTGTCACAATTTTAGGTTTTAGGTGAATATTTTATGAAGTGAGACGTCTAGTGTGAAGGTTCCCCATGTGTTGCTGACCTGAGAGTGAGATGTCAGAATATGTGGGTGTCATGGGCGAGGAGATAAGGTCTATACATAATTATTGTCTTCCTGCAACAGAAGAAGAAACTAGATGCTGCTGATTCTAGGTTTAATACCTGTATAGTCTGCTCCTTTGCATTATTTGTTTTCATTAATCTTGAACTTAGTAATGGAAGGGTGTAAAGAGAATGTCTGAATAATAACCTAGTCAGATATCCTGACGTGTTCCATTATCCTACCCAGCAAATTGTCGTTATCTGTCGCCATGATTGGTCATCAATGGTGACTCCTTTCTGAGTGATAACTCACTGCGTCATCTTTCGCCACTGTGTGTCAGTCTCACATGGCATGACAATTTATCACAACAGTCACCAACATGATCTCACTCACTGCGTGAGTATGTGCCACCCCTTGTCATCCCTCACAAAGCATGGTGACTTATCACCACCATCGCCAACATGGATCTAACTCACTGCGTGAGTATGTGCCACTGCCTGTCAACTCTCACTCAGAATGGCGGCTTATCACAAGCATCGCCAACATGGATCTGACTCACTGTGTGATTATGTACCACTCCCGTGCCACTGGCATCAACTCTCACACAAAATGGCGACTTATCACTACCATTGCCAACATTGGTCTCACTCAATGCGTGAACTTGTGTCACTCCATGTCAATGATCTCTAAGGATTGCATCATCTGTCACTCACTCTCACTCAGAATGGCAACTTATCACCACCATTGCCAGCCTTTGTCTCACTCAATGCGTGAATTTGTGTCACTCCAAGTCAATGCTCTCTGAGGATTGCATCATCTGTCACTCACTCTCACTCACAGTGGCAACTTATCACCACCATTGCCAAAGTTGTTGAGACAGCACCACTGTTCAACATGTAGCCTATCTAGGAAGGGTGGGCATGAAGTATAAGTCCCATACGTATCAAATGTGCTTTGTTTCACACTGATTTCCATGTTATACTTCAGAGTTGAATCAAACAAGATTATATAGAGAGAATATCAATTGAATTTAGATAGAGGTATCTCTAAAATGAAAGCAACTATCCATAAACACCTTTTCTCTGGTTACAGGAAAAATACATAGGGAAATATCAACATGAACACCTTGTCTGTGGTTAGAGGGAAGATACATATGGCAATACCTTCTCTGGCAAAACATACTTTGATCTGGCAGATGTGAGGCTGCATGATTACCAATGTCGATGATCATGAGCTTTTCATCTAACAAAATGAGTGATCAACCGTTTTGCCATCCCTGGTGAGTGTGAGTCATCACCATCCTCGCCAACTGTGGTGAACATGCTCTATGGCATGGTGTGCGTTTCATCTAGCGAGGTGAGTGATCACTCGTGTCGCCATCCCTGGTGAATGTGGGTGATCAAGATCCTCACCATCTGTGGTGAACCTGTGCTATCACGAGGTACGCGTTTTATCCAGCGAGGTGACTGATCACAATCCTTGCCATCCGTGGTGAATGTGCATTATGACGTGGTGTGCGTCTCATCTAGCGAAGTGAGTGATCACTCATGTCGCCATCCCTGGTGAGGATGAGTGATCACTCATGTCGCCATCCCTGGTGGGGATGAGTGATCACGATCCTCGCCATCCCTGGTGAACATGTGCTATGACGAGGTGCGTGTTTCGTCTAGCGAGGTGAGTGATCACCCGCGTCGCCATCCCTGGTGAGTCTGAGTGATCACCATCCTCGCCATCTGAGGTGAGGCCATGTGATCACCACCATTGCTATTCCTGGTGATCTTGTGCTATAGCGACGTCGTGTTCCATCTAGCGACATGTGTGAGCCACTTCACACAGGTTGACGAGGAGTCACGACAATTTGCTGGGTACTCTCTAACTTGAACAATTCTGAAAGTTGTGTGTGGAATTATAGTGATGGTAGCGGAGCTCTGCTTAATTCTAGCATTTCGTTTTACTATTTTGATAAAATGGTTCAAATGTAGCATGTAGATCACATGAGAAGTAACCAGGGCCCCTGTCCATATAGCTAGCCTACGAACACTATGCTATATTCCTGTTTTGTCTGGCCTTCCGCCATTCCCACAGGATCTGCGTCCAGACCCATATATCACCGGACACTTCCGCAATGGCAATAATTGCTTGATAAATTATCTACCACACTACTACTGTTGATACAATCTCAGTACAGATTGGTCAGGGCTGGAATTAAATGGGGGAGGACACAGTGGTGGGTGTCCATCTCAGGACAAAAGATGCACCCGGCCCGTTTCCACACAGACATACGCCCCTTCCCCACCATCGGCCAAGGTAAGGGCAAAGGGGGCGGTATGGCGGATCATATTGCCCGCTTCTGTCCGCAGTCAGACCGGGCGGAAAACCAACAGGAGAGGGCAGTCAGCAAGGCAGTGATGAACTCTTGATGCATGAGAATTAACGTCAGAGGAAGTAGAGGGGGTAGTTTTATATGTCAGGGTTAAAGGTTTGATGTGGTCACACTATGTGTATAAAGCTGTACTCCTGTGGATAACAAGAGCTAGATTTATGTGAACCTACTTCCTGTTGTACTAGGGCATCGTTACAAAAAGGACATACAGTCACAGAAAATGAAATAGAATTTTCCCATACATGATGCACCTTTTCACGCTGCCTATGTGTTTGGGGGAAAGTGAGTCAATATTCCTCAATAGTATGTAGGCCTTTACAAAATAAAGATGCAGATGGCAGTTTGAATAATCACTTTTTGTGCAAGGTATACTGAATGGATCCCAAGTATACACTGCAATAAGACCACTGGCTCTCACTTATAAGAAGCGTCCTGCAACTCTTGAAAGCCCCTCCTTTAGAATCTTGATTAAGCGACCGTTGACTAAAGCAGTCATCTATTCCTACTTTGCTGGTGACCAGTGATTTCCCTTGTAGACTGACTGTATTCGTCTGAGGTCAGATAGTAACACTATAGCCACCCACCACGTTAGCCACACAAAACACCCAGTGAAAAGCAGTACCTGGTGGTCAGATCAGCCTCACAATAACCAAAGACATGGGGGCCTCAATCGACTTGATTTGTACAATTACAAACGAGATGGGTGATAACAGCACCCCTTGTCAGGCTGTACAGTCACTAAATGTGGGCTCGGTGTCAGGTTCAACCCCTTTCAGTGAGAGTTTTTATCACGAGTTGATGCCCTGTCGGTCAAGAGTCTGAATCACCTTTTTGTGTTGTCCTACAACAGGAGCCAATATGAGTTACTTACTTCACTGGCCACTGCTCTCCTTGGTGTTCAGACGGCATTGTCCGCTTCTGGCCAGTTTTAGTAAAGCTTAAAAGTAGGATGGATTACAATGAAGGAGTACACAGTTTTAAATGAATGAACCAAAGGGAAGAGAATAAGAGAATCTTCATGAAGCACAAACTATGTGATTTGAGGGCCATCATACGCCAATAGAAAAATAATCGTGGACTTCAGAAAGGCAATTGTTCATAAGGGCTGGAACCGAGTCATTAACAGGCATGTGAATGGTAAAGAAAATGAAATAAGATAGATTATCCCTAGGGTGTTTTAGTATCGCAGATGCGACTACTCGTATATAACGAACACAAGGTTGGATGGTAAAGTGCTTACACCCCAGTGGTCAATATTTAGTAATGGCCACACCGTGAACCTGGTGAACATTGAAGATGGCTGACCAAACTGCGCTCACACTCATCCATCCTCTTGGTCAAGCTCACCTGTGGACGCATAGCGTTATCTCATCTTCCGGTGGGGTTACAAATCCCATAAGTACCTTAAAGGGCAAAAAGTCAAGTGGACCTTATTCAGTGAGCTATGTTGGAGGTGTCAAATAACCATTCAGAACAATGGCCTCTTGCACCTATAGGAAAATGACCTTCAAAGGCATGGGACATTGACGGGTGCTCCACTTACATATAGTTTTGTACTATAGTGTGGGATCTCGGCAGCATGTGCTGCAAGGAATCTTTTTGTATCGTTGCTTGTAATCTCTGCTGCACAGACTGAAAGAATTTTGCTTAGGGGAATTCTCCTTTAACTGTCACCATACCAACTTATCTCATGACTCGCCATGTTGAATTTTCTCAGAGTGACATCAAATAAATCGTTCTGACAAAGCCATGCAATATTGTATGTCTACCTCAGTCACCACCATCGTACACATATAGTTGCCCATCACCAGATATGTGGCTAGATACATATCTCTGACCCCTAACTGACCAGCAGTTAGGACCAGGTGCATGAGACGGTCACTGGTGGGTTGCTGGTAGTTGTAGTCATTTCTTTTGGGTACCTTTTCTCCCATGACCAGACTGACCCTTCCTTCCCCACGTGTCAGTGTCCGCAGGCCTAAATACCCTCGGCGCTGGAGGCCGCTGGCACGGTGGACCCTTCCTGTTGTCTGCTTGACCATCACTCAGTCCCTGCTTGACCACTACTTACAGCATGCAGTTAGGTAGAGATGTTAGCCGGATAAACCTGTCGTACCTCTTGTACCCTATCATTACGTCCAAGCCTAACGAGTCCAACCCCTAGACCCCACCCTTCACCCTCATAGCCCCACCTCCACCCTTAACCCCTGTACTCTATGCCTCCTCTCTCACCCCACCCTCAAGGGAAAGAAATCTATGAAGGTCTGTACAAAAAGAAATGAATTAAATAGGATAAAAAAAAACATTTTGAAGTCTTTATTAAACCCGAAGCGTCCCAGTGAAGAAGTTATAGTTTGGATCCATTATTATTCTTGATGCTGATGAACGTTTATGAATCGTGTTATATAGGAACTGCCAAGACATAGAGACAGACTTCCTTCCAATCGGTGTGCATTACTATACAACATGAATTTATCATTGATACCAGAGCTTTTAGCTACAACTTCAAGAAAGCCATACACAGATACATTCTCTTTGAACCTCCCACTCACATAGACATTAGGAATGATAGACAGCATTGATGTACAGTTATGAATGTCATTTACATGAATTACAACTGTACTACACTGTAAAAAATGTGTTTAGCCCTCAAACACATTTCCTACTAAACACCTGTTTTTGCTAAACAGTTTCATTAGAATAAACACTTATCAGCATTTACACACTTTTTTCTAAACACTTAAACACATTTCAAGAAAAGGTGTTGAGCTATTCATGATGTGTTTAGAACTTAAACACATTGACATAAAGTGTTTAGACATTGAAAACAAGTGTGTATAGCCAAGCAAAAAGGGTCACCCAGGGGAAAAGTCAATTTTTAAATTCAGGCCATGAACTTTCCAATGATATTACATGAGAAAATATGTCTGCTAGTCTCAGAGTTACGGCTCTATTAACTTAGATAGTTACTGACCTATTCAAATCCCAAATAAGGTCTACCTTGTATATTTCATGAGATATATCAGATGATATGCATAATTCTGCAAATTAGGCAAATTGTCATATTCTTCACATTCTTTTTCTCATAAAATTTGATCTGTTTATCAGATTTTTACCATCTTTTCAACACACTGATCCTTGTTGGTGTGGCTATAAATAGGCTTTCTTGATTCCTCAATTTTGAGTGAAAATAATGTTTCCATGGTGACCAATATCAACAAAAGCACTGATTTCTGTCCCCAAATGCCCAAAAACGTTCTATTTACATTCCATATTTGGAAGGTTTTCCTTAAAAATGGGAATTTCCCTTTAGGATGATTGTAATCTACATAAAAAATTAGTATATAGCTTTTTTTGGTATATTTTCCCCCTTTTAGGCCATAATGGTGTCCCCCTGGTGACCAGAATTGGTAATAATCCCCCTTGGGCAGTCCTTTTAACTTGCCTCCTTACAAGTGTTTAAATGTTTGGTTCCAATCCAACTCACTAGGTGGCAGGGGATACTCATAATGGTACAACCATGATATTCTAGTAGACGCAAATGTCTGAATTGAGTAGAGTAATGATAATACACAACAAATTGATAGGACCTAGCATTGGCACTGCATTTTAGAATGAATTGTAAAAGAAATGTTTACAAATTTACCCTCCCATTACCGCAATTTCAATGTGACCTATGGTAAACACCCATTTTGTGGTGGTAGGGATTAATACATACAACCTGGTCCAGATAACTCTGTCCAGCCGGGAGGCGTGGCGCAGTCGGTAGCGCGTCCGCTCACAGGCCGTAAGGTCGTGGGTTCGGTTCCCGGCCCGGCCGGGGCATAGTGGTGGTTCCAAACGTCGCCGTAAGGTGTCGTTTGAGTTCCTCCCTGCTCTGGCTAGGCTGTGCTGGAAAGTCTCTCGGCGGTCATGGCAGACAAATGATTTGAAACAGGCCTGTCCATCTCTCACTATGCCTATGTAGTGACGGATGTTAAAGAACCATTGCCTCGGTAAATGTGTAGGGGCGTGATTTCTACCTTAGCTCCCTCTAGTGTACGGGTCCGGGTTTCACGCCACGGGACCTCTCACCCTCGACGTGTCCTTGAGGCACATAGGTGAGGTTTAAATTCAAAGCAAGTAACTCTGTCCATCAAAGTGCTTGGACTCGGTTTGACTTAATCTCAAGACTTGGGCATAGAACATTGAATCAATGTTGATGTCTGGATGATCAACATCAATAAACCAGGTTTCAACATTGATCCAACATTCTGAACCTGCTGAGAGACATCCTTTAGTCCTAAACACATTGTTGATATAAACACTTAACAGATCTAAACATATATCCATCTAAACAGTGATTTTCCTGAACACCTTAGTGTCTACACACCTTATAATTACTGTGATAAACACCTGGCAATCCTAAACACTTTAGTGTTTAGAATAAAGTGTTTAAAAGTTGTTGCAAGAAAGTGTTTATAAATGTGTTTAGGATCAAAATTTTCTTTTTACAGTGTACTGTCCAGTTATATGTACATGTCATTGATATACATATGGTGCTGGTTCTCCTATTCAAATGCGGAGTGACGGTGGATTGACTATATGCCGTTTCTATTGGTTTGTATTAGACCTATCAGAATTAATTTCAAATACATATATAAAAGTAATGAACAACTGTGCAGATTCTAACAATGGCATTATTCCAGAATTCAGTAAGTAGGCTTTGTATAGTGCTTGCATCCAGAAACAGTTCGGCCTGTATAATGGTGGTCCAGAATAAGAAAACATCTGTTGGCGAAAAGGGCAACAGGAGATGTCAGAAGCTCATTGCCATCCACAGAAGGACACCAGTCATACCAACCCATTTCCTTCCCATATATGTGACACCAACACAGAATCAACAAATCCATCACTCCCAATTAGGTGATGTCTGTCCTAATGGAGCAAAGTAGCAGCACACCTGACACAAACCACATACTCCTTCTCTAACACCAAACCAATTTCGCTCCTCGCCCCCTGAACACTACAATCAACCCACCTTAATGGAATACACGGCGGCGATACTACAGTACTGGGACACGGCAGAAAAGCAGACCAAAATGTAGGGTTGTATCTCAATTTGTGTACACTTGGCATATCATGATCCCAATTGGAGTCTCAATGTCAACCGTTCTGCTGGTGAGGGTGGTGTTGGCTGGCGGGGAGGGACTGTCACGCAGCCTGCCTGCTGGGTGATTAGGGGGTGGAGGTTAATGCCTGCCCACTGTCACGCACACTTTACTGCTACTGATGGGGACATCTTCATCATCATATGTACCTGCTGAGAGCATGGGCAGCATAGAAAGAAGGCCTGTAGGATATGACATGGAATGGGCAGTAGGCATTGACTCTATGTTCACATTGTTTCTTTTCCCAGATAGAGAGACCCCTATTTGGAAGGGACATTACTTGATCTGGTGCCTTGCCAGATAAGTACTGATAATAGACACCATGATAGGGACCAAGTTACACCCTAAAATTCTGAACTGAATGAAACGGCATGTACATGTATATGATTATTTGATCATGCATCCCGCTGGCTGACTATTGCTGCAGCATTACTTCTTCATTGTTGCATTCCAAAATGCCATAATTTAGAGTCCTTCTTAGAGTTCTAAAGACTTATAACGCGAGAATAATTGACGTGGCCGCAACATATATAATGTGGTAGTTGTATTAGTATTGGTAACGAATCATGTAGACATCGATCACCCAATACACATTACCAGGGTACTCAAAATAAAATCAATATACCCCATTCAGTGTTATTCTAGCTCACAGTACAATCCTATCGTAGTATCTAAACTTCTTTACGAATTCTACGATAAAGGAGGACATCATTCCGACTGAGTCGGGCTGAGAGCAGTGTACTGAACCCTCCGCCATCAGAGTACCACTCCATGGTGCATGTCGGTTTCATGACAGGGCCAGAGGCTCCAGGACACCAGCTCAGGAAGTCATCTGCTCAAAGAGCCACTCACTCTTCACAACATACTGCTATTCACTACAAACCAAGTGCTCTCATGACCTGCACAAAGCAGTATGTGAAGCCTCTGTCTCATGAAAATCATTATGACTTTTGTTTTGATGGGATGGGATGTGGAGAGGGAGTTGGATGGATAGGTATTGGAGGGTTCAGGCCCGCCGTGATCTTGTGGCCCTACTCAGCTCTTCCTGGAACACTGGATGCAAGGTCCTTCCGGGAGCACTATTGGAACCTTCAAAGGGTGTGGCTGACACCGTGTCAGACATGGGTTCAACAACAAGACAAAGCTCGGGTCATGAGGGTTGGGACCAGGTCAGGGGATCTGTGCCCAGCAGAGGGAGAGGGGTAGGGTCAGGATTCAGGAAGAGGACTGGCTAACATGCACGCACAGAGCATGCAGGGGTCCCTAATCACAGAGCAAACTCTACCGGGAAGTGAGAAATTGTCCAGCGAGGATGGACTGTGTGTGACTGGACTTTACTTAGGCATTGCCACCATGTCGGTTATGCTGGCCAGCACGAGCTGGAGCAGAAGGGGCCACCAATGCCCTAGAGCTTACACGAGGAGCAGAGGGATCATGCATTGGTGGCCGTGCCAGCACGCAAGGGGTAGATGTGGCTCTAGCATACCTTCATCCACCCTGAGGGCATACAGGTTTCTACATCTGCCTTCCTCGTCCCTTTGTATACATACCTTGCCCCTCCAGTATACCCCATTAAATGTAATGTCCATATGGCTTAGTTATGCAACCATACCTCATTGGTGCTCTACGACCATCCTGATCGCGTGTCTACACTTGATTAAACATTAATCCCAATCAGAATGACTCAATGGTTTCCAAACCTCATTTCACAGTAGCTGCTTTCTATGTAGAAACCCGAATAATGATGTCTATGCCAATTATACCATCAATATACGCTACTCACTCTCAATCACCTTAGTTTATAAAATTATTATGTCTTGGGCTGTATGTGTGTGTGTGTGGGGGGGGGGGCTCGATTGGGGGGGGGGCTGGGTCCGAACTATACTGCCTCATAATGCCCTTTGACCATCACCTCAACCACGATGTCCAGCACTTCACCCATACCGTATACCCAGAAATGGATGAAAAGAAGTGATGCCTCCCATAACCAGACAACATGGGTGATGATACTTACAAGCAAGTGCATATCTTTATATTTTTATGCTATCGTTTCTATGTCTATATGGCGGTTTCAGCATAAAATCTAGTTGTAGACTAGCATTGTCATAAGAACATTTCAAGGGCTGGGCAAGGGGCGGAGTAGAATATAACAGTCATAGAGGCGGGACAACGGCTGGGCCCTGGAGGAACTCATAAATCTTGATCCCCTCTAGTTAACCCCCTAACCCCCATAGAGTCCTATTCAAGGAAAACCATGGCCTGTTGATTACATCCTAGGCTTCTGAACAAGTCAGTGGCCTCGGCAGATTTGCCACGCCTACCAATTAGGTAGCCATCGACTAATCTAACAATGTCATGAGAGTTTTTCTTCCACCACTTGTCTCACTTGTACAATACTTCTGTCTGGCCCTACCCTTCTCTTTAGGATCTTTTATCATAACGGGCCTTTCTACTCTCCATATGCTCAATTTGTCCTTTCCTCCAGCAGTATCCTTCCGTGCAACTGCAGCGAATCCTCAGCATACCAGGCAGACATTAAAAACCACACCCTTCGCAAATATTCTGCAAACACGGAAATTGGCCGTGTCATTTTTTACCTCGGCCACGCCTTTTTCGATTGAGGATTTTACCAATACATAAGCAATGAAGGCTGGACATGTAATAGCTACATTAATCCTTGGGGTTTCTTTTTATCAGTGCCACGATCGCAGATGGTAGAGGCAAGCATGGCCCAGATCGGCCACCACAACACGGGGTAGATTATGCACAACTTCACGCTATAGACATCCGCTGTGAATCAGGGGTTTTTCTGCCTCGGGCTCGATTAGGCACGTAACAATATTGCAGACAGTAAATCAAAATCCCACTTCACGATCATCAGTGGCATATAAGTGGAAAATGAATAGTTTAAAAAGCTATTCTATTATAGACAACAGGATATGACTAGTAATGGGACATTTTCAATCCAGCGTGAGCCATGATATTTTATCTTTCCTTTTTTTATAATGTAATCATTCTTCTAAACCCCTTTTCATGGACGTTCACTCACCAGCACTGCTCACAGTGAGAGCAGGGCTGTATTGAAAGAATATGATTACATTCCCTTTTATGATGAATCAAGTGTAGGCTGATAATTCATCAATTACGTGGAATGCTATGTACTTGGACAGAGAATTAAATAGCAGTAGGGAGACCGATATAAACACTTAATATAATTATTGCGCCCTCCAACCTGATTTGTTTTCTTTCTTTTTTTTTTCTTTTTCCAGTTTTGCTCTCAAAATCACATAATATGTATGTTGTGTATCAAGACAAAGACTGGAATCTGTTATATCGGTCAACTAATTGAAATATTTGCTGGCATGTTACAGAGATTAGCACAGGGCGAGTTCGGTACTATATGTGTTCACACCAACATGCTTGGTGGGCCCCTTTCGGTCTTGAATCAATGTTTGTCATCTTTTCTTCTTTGTGTAAACTGGTTGGTATTTTGTGATACAAAATATATAATGCATGAATGTGGGGCAATTTCAGAGGGTTCTCAAAATTTCTGTTAATTCAAAGGAAATCCAATGCTTGAGCCTCTATATATGCTTACTCGTGAGAGTAACTTAGAAGTACCTACACCAGTCTTCCCTGTAATGCAGCGACAAAGAGTTTCCAAGTACGTTATTTTCCTAATTGCGTAGCGTGATGTTTCATATATCACTTGATAATATGTACTTCGAATTATTGATCCTAACGTGCCTGCATGCGATATCTAAAAGCACACGCGTGTACATTTAGTCAGTTGGCAATCGTTCTGGAGGGTTACGTTAAATAAATGATAATCGTTTAAAGAGGAAATGATGTCCTCAAGTTTTGTGTGCAGGAGTACCTGCGGCTGGCTTTGAACTTTGGCACAATTGGTCACAACAGTCGGAAAACTAAATCTGCGAGACCTGGAGGTCACCTGTCCTGGAGCAAAGGTCACGAGTGGCAGCCATCTTAGATTGGGAGGGGAGGAGCAGAGACAGAGCCTGGAGGATGGTGGGAGCTAGAGGGAGTTTGTCTAACAGAAGATTATGTGTGATTTCTGTAAGCTGCATGCTCCCATGACTTAAGGGTCTATATGGGTTTATCAGCTAGACCCTTATTTATACTCTTCACACTTTAAATTCAGCTTCTATGTCCCTGCTATACACCCTCTCATTTTACCTGACCCAACCTTGTGTTTCAATCCTTTATATATCTTAAAGTATTCTTTGATTGACCCTAGTATTACGTGTTTTTTTTTTCATTTTGTTTCGGGAATTAGAGCTTACTAAAGTGTTCCACAGGACAATAGTCAAAGTTCTATTCCACAGTCCCTGGTACCAATGGGCAGTGACGCTGCATACTTGTGTGTGGGATGACTTCTCCTTCCGAACCACCTCCATCTGCCTCCTAAGCGTGGTACTACCTGCCCGACTCTTGCTGACTGACCCAGGGCAGGCTTCCAATCAGGTGATTAACCTTTAATCTGGCCTTAACACGGAGCGATTAGGGAACCTGTGTGGATGTGTGTGGCCCGGGGGAGGGAGGGTAGCAGTGAGATGGGAGAGGGACGCTCATGAGAGACCGGGTTCCAAACTACATCCTTGCTCGTAATGCTACACCGCGATTGCCTGTACTAGCGGCAACGTTGATAACATGGGAGGGTGGATGGGGATCTCCTTGGGCAGTAGTCGTAGGTATTATCTTATTTGTTTGACTTTTGATGCTGCGCCGCCTGCAGCAGCCACGGCTGTGATTGTTCATTACCTGGGCAATGGTAAACGGCCGCCTTCTTGGCAGGAGCGAATAAAAACAGCAGTATGGGCTTTGATGAGGCTTTTACCGGTCGGTTAGGGGAGTCTGATTAAAAGAAAGCCGTTTTTGCAGTGCAGCCCCTCCCCCATCTCTACAGAGAATTACTATTTGGTGACCGGTTTCATCATATCATATCACAGCGATTACCCGGCTATCTGTACTGATTGGCGAGCTGCTCGCGGCAGTGGCGAGTTAATGAAAATCCACCTGCCCGAGCAATATAGATAAACAGGGGATAAATGGGTCCATAAATCCGTTATGAAAGGCAGTGGCGATGGGGATGATGTGGGGCACTAATAAGAAATCCTATCGAATCAAATGGCAAATAAGGGGCAAAAATAGGCCTGGTAAACACTAAGAAATGAGCTGCTCCAACTTGGTTAAATGCCAGTTTAATGGCTCGGCCTTCCCTCCCCTTCTGACAGTCCCTGGTGATTATTCACTTTGTCTTCATTCATGCCACATTATGCCTCATCTTAAGGATTAATCACAAGTTAGGGAAAAACACTGAGGAAATAATCTTAAACCATAAAGACCGAAGTGATGAGGAAAAAAACACAGGATGAAATAAGCTGAATCCATGAAGGGAAAAGCTCAGAAATTACAAAACGCTTCACATGGAATGAATGGATAAAAGCTGTGAGTAGAATAAAAGGGAAGGGCGAGGTCAGAGGATTGAAAATCAATTGCAGAATTGGAAGATGTTTAAAATAGGATGAGTTTGACTATGTCTATGTCACATGAGGGATGAAGACAGATCCGGAGTAAGTGGTGGTAAGGTGGAAACTGGAGGAGCAGGCGGTGTCTGTGATACTTATAACCATCTAAGGGCCGGTTGATGCTGCAGCTATCCATTTGCCATAGTGCTTCACCATGTAACGAGTCTATTAGCCAACATTGCACTGCAGTTTGCAGGGTTAAGTCCATTGGCAATCAAGTAGACTCGAAAAAGCTGCATCAATGCATCGTGACAGCAATTGAATTCTGTTCGCATCATGCTGGATTTGAAGGGTTAGTACATATTCCCTCTTCTCTATTCCAAATCCTTCTATCCCCTTATATCTGTACAAACCGGTACCAAGTACCACACAGTGACACCCTTAACGCCCACCCCAGCCTCCCGCCCATCCATAGCTACCCAGCAAATTGTCGTGACTCCTCGTCAACCTGTGTGAAGTGGCTCACACATGTCGCTAGATGGAACACGACGTCGCTATAGCACAAGATCACCAGGAATAGCAATGGTGGTGATCACATGGCCTCACCTCAGATGGCGAGGATGGTGATCACTCAGACTCACCAGGGATGGCGACGCGGGTGATCACTCACCTCGCTAGACGAAACATGCACCTCGTCATAGCACATGTTCACCAGGGATGGCGAGGATCGTGATCACTCATCCTCACCAGGGATGGCGACATGAGTGATCACTCATCCTCACCAGGGATGGCAACATGAGTGATCCCTCACTTCGCTAGATGAGACGCACACCACGTCATAATGCACATTCACCACGGATGGCAAGGATTGTGATCAGTCACCTCGCTGGATAAAACGCGTACCTCGTGATAGCACAGGTTCACCACAGATGGTGAGGATCTTGATCACCCACACTCACCAGGGATGGCGACACGAGTGATCACTCACCTCGCTAGATGAAACGCACACCATGCCATAGAGCATGTTCACCACGGTTGGCGAGGATCGTGATGACTCACACTCACCAGGGATGGCAAGGCGGTTGATCACTCACCTTGTTAGATGAAAAGCTCATGATCATCGACATTGGTAATCATGCAGCCTCACATCTGCCAGATCAAAGTATGTTTTGCCAGAGAAGGTATTGCCATATGTATCTTCCCTCTAACCACAGACAAGGTGTTCATGTTGATATTTCCCTATGTATTTTTCCTGTAACCAGAGAAAAGGTGTTTATGGATAGTTGCTTTCATTTTAGAGATACCTCTATCTAAATTCAATTGATATTCTCTCTATATAATCTTGTTTGATTCAACTCTGAAGTATTACATGGAAATCAGTGTGAAACAAAGCACATTTGATACGTATGGGACTTATACTTCATGCCCACACTTCCTAGATAGGCTACATGTTGAACAGTGGTGCTGTCTCAACAACTTTGGCAATGGTGGTGATAAGTTGCCACTGTGAGTGAGAGTGAGTGACGGATGATGCAATCCTCAGAGAGCATTGACTTGGAGTGACACAAATTCACGCATTGAGTGAGACAAAGGCTGGCAATGGTGGTGATAAGTTGCCATTTTGAGTGAGAGTGAGTGACAGATGATGCAATCCTTAGAGATCATTGACATGGAGTGACACAAGTTCACGCATTGAGTGAGACCAATGTTGGCAATGGTAGTGATAAGTCACCATTTTGTGTGAGAGTTGATGCCAGTGGCACGGGAGTGGTACATAATCACACAGTGAGTCAGATCCATGTTGGCGATGCTTGTGATAAGCCGCCATTCTGAGTGAGAGTTGACAGGCAGTGGCACATACTCACGCAGTGAGTTAGATCCATGTTGGCGATGGTGGTGATAAGTCACCATGCTTTGTGAGGGATGACAAGGGGTGGCACATACTCACGCAGTGAGTGAGATCATGTTGGTGACTGTTGTGATAAATTGTCATGCCATGTGAGACTGACACACAGTGGCGAAAGATGACGCAGTGAGTTATCACTCAGAAAGGAGTCACCATTGATGACCAATCATGGCGACAGATAACGACAATTTGCTGGGTAACTACCAATTAGCCTGGTGATGGATCAAGGCATGGGATCCATCGTCATGGTGACACTGAGGGGCAGATAACGGACTGTAGAGGGACAGGGGGAGGTGGATGGAGTAGGGGCGGGGAGGAGGGGTTGTACCCTACCTGTAGATAACGTCACGGCAGGGGGTGAGTGATGGGACTTGGGACAGGTGAGGAACAAACACTTGAGTGTGGCCGAGCGAAATAACGAGGTACCTACTCGGGACGGATGGGTTATGTCGGTATAATTGGACGTGGTGTCTTATCTATGAGAAATTCGTTTTCTGTTTCCGGATTGTTATCCATGAGAAACAGACAATAGGTTCATATATTATGATGTGCACAAATACCAATTTTTGATATCTTTAAATTTTGGTCGCAGGGTATGGCTGATCAATGAAGAGTATAGATGCAACGCGCGGAAAACGATTTCTTTTAGGTAGCCTCCTTTGAAGCTTGAGACAAAGAAGTATCCAAACCAAATGGTAAATCGCCATATATAATCTTTATATCTCTATATATAGATATTGGAAAGTGCGATTTATTTAAGAATTTCGGTAAAGGCATATTTGTGATTTGCACCGTTATGGCATTTAATAGTTGCGTGCATCGATCCTATAGCCTAGATCTATGTCTCGGTCCTCTTTGATGTTGAATCTTCATAATGAGCCATGGCCCTTATTATCCCGGAAAGTAATCAAGGTTCCTTCCCAAATTTTGGTGCACACTTATTTCTTGAATACTATACTTCCCAACTTCCATCTATAATTATTGTACCTCTATCAAAACGTAAGTGAAAGTTAAAATATCATCTCTTGTAGAGTTATGCCCTCTGCGCCAAAAGTCGTCTGCTCCACTGCGACCGTCTGCACCCCTTTTCCCGCCATTTCTCCCTCTTCCCAATTCTAGGTGGTGTTGGTCGCCTGGAGTGTCACCCGCCAACGGACACCCAGCGCGCCACCTCATTAGCATCATAAAACTTGTGAAAGATCTCGCCATTCGGCCATTTCTCATGGCACATTTTCCGTATCATTTCACATATCGAATACAAGTGCCGCCGGTGCTGGCGCTCAAAGACGCGGCTCAATACGGTCGCTCGAACCGACCGCAGCATTTGTAATCCGACAACGGCGGACGGCTACGGGCCACACTGGGTTTATTTCATTTTTCATGTTCCCGGAGGCGCCGCTCGGAGACAGGACAAACACTGAAGACACCCAGGCTTGTCGCAGAATTTTCCGTTCGGCTTGATTCTGTAAAACGGCAAGGAGTTTAATCGATAGTCTTCTGTGGCGGGAAACAGAGCCGCGCCAGAGACGCCACAACGAGTGCAAACAGCGCAGGGTGCAAGGCAAACCAGCCGATGTCGATATCAAAGTAATTATTTTCTTATTTTAATAGGTCTCATATCCCTAATCAAACATTTTTGTGAACATCAAAGTGATTGGCTACCCACTGCTTCCCCACACCCATTTCTTTAGGTTTTTGCTTTGCTTGTTCATCCAAGAACATCGTGTGGGTGTTGGAGATATAATAGTTCTGCTGCAGATCTCACTGCTGAGAACTTCCAGGAATCTCTTCAAAACATCTTTTTGATAACTTCCTCTGTTTGACATCTCTGCGCATGCGCGGATCGGAGTAGCTCATGAAGGGTGAGCTCTTCGTGACGACAGAGGACAATTTCTTTCTTCTCCTCTCGGTCTGAGTCCAAAACAAAAGGATAAAATTGCCGCAGTGGGTACTTTTCTCCAAACTTGATACCGTCTAGTACCGGGTTTAGACTGTCAGTACACAGGGTCAGTGGGTTCACTACCTGCCCCTTGCACGCACATCTTGGGTGGCACTGTCATTGTGAGAACTATTTTGTTGGACGGGGGAGGGGAGAGATATGATAATACGAGTAGTCTTTCTTCGTGGTTCTACAACTTTGAAATGGTGTCTTCTGACTGAGGAATGTTTCATTTTGGATTTCACATTTCAATTTACCTGCACAATATGTTCCTCTCTTTCTGTTGGTCACACTAGTCCCTCTAAGCCTAATTCAGTGTTGAAAATGCCTGAATTAGCTGCAGCTCTTATAGTAAAGCTCTTAGTGTCCAGCTTTACCGTTAATATTTAACCTTCAACTGAAACACACTTTGTTTCAACATCGATTGTAATAGTTTACAACGTATTCATGCTAAGAATCTCTTCAGGAAAGGTTACCAGGGCCACACGCCCATATAATTGTAGAAATGGAAATGTTACAATGGCTGTAATTGTCCTGCGCCTTTCAATAAATTTTAATCTTTTTTACATGAAGTTATGCGGAAATTATGGGGCGTTCCCTATTCTTTACAAAAAGAAACCCAAATAGAGATAAGAGGAAATTCACTTTCCCCCTATCAGGATATACATATTTCATACGTTTCTCAATTATCTCCAAGAAAACGAGACAAAGGGTTGATTGTCCCATTGCTGACATTGTAATGATATATTTTCATCCTAAGTTGGCGTGGTCGTGTAGGTAAGACAGCTATGTCCAGGGGGTGAAAGGCTCAATGACAGAAAACAAAGACACATGTAAATACCTCTGAACAGGCAGGAAGTGTCTGCCAGAGAGGACAGGTAGATTCCATTATCTACCCCCTCAGCTCCATTATTAATATTGCCTCCAGTAAGAGTTAATGCTAAGAATCCCGACTAGGGTTGACACCGCCCACTGCGCACATACCTGTGCCGTTTACCTGAACAGGTAGCTCGTTCTCGTGCCACAAGCCACAAACCTATGCTGATTGATGTATTGTTCCTCCCGGGGATTCCTGTAACGTGACCACCTTTTTTTGGCAGGAACAGTAAACTGCAAATAACATTAACGGACATTTGAGTCATCAGCTGCAAACTCGATATATCTGTTACACTTTTATATCTTCTCTTCTTTTTTGATTCATATATAGACTTTCTTGCTGTTACATTTTTTACACTAGAAGTCCCGGCCCTAGGGAATATATATATACTGGCAAGGAGTTACTGTACCATCCTTGATACTGGTGTGTACTGGGGGTTTAAGGCGGAAATTACCCTGGCATTAGGTGAAGCGTTTTGACTTGGGGCATGAAATGTTTATGAGTGAGGTGAGCCTTATGTTCAGGAGGACATGCCACTGGAAAGTCCCGTTAAGGGCCCAGAGGGTGCTTCCTCAACTGGCTGACAGGGATACAGGTACAGGAGGCATGTCTTATCTCGGTCTCCAGCCCCTCCAGGCGGCCACGCAACCACTGACAGGTATAGGGATCCTCCTTACACGACCCAGAGTCAGCACACCCTCCAAGGCATATGGTACAACCTCTGACCCACAGCCTCACCCCTTAGCTTGCCCCAGTACCAGGCAGCTTGTTACCTGGAGGAGACTTAAACATAGAATTTGAAGGCCAAGTAGGAAATATGACATGGGGATACAGGAAGGAGGGGTTGGATAGGGGTCATGTCTGCCACCAAAAGGCCAAATGGCTTCAAGCCAGGATGCAATGCTTCAAGCATGTCCTTCTAGAATTATCCATAACCAATTAAGAGTCAGTCACTTATACTAAACCACTGAAGGGGAGTGTTACAGGTATAGCAACCTAGCTTGAGGTATAGAATACGGAAATACAGCAGGTGCTTTTGTGCATTGTGTATAATGCACATACAGTGTTACATAGTCATTTTACCCATTGGGGTTTACCGGAATTTGTCATTGATCATTCACACTTGGAAAATGCTCCTTCTGTACATGCATGGGGAACATCATTACCCCTGGGAATGTTTTCTTTTTTACATTGTATTTATTTTACTCATCTTTTTTTATTTATATTCTTTTACCAACAATTGAACGTGCCAGGGGAAATTCTTCCTGGAAAATGCTTCTGATCATGAATTCTATCCATGTTCACCTCAACAGATTCCTCTGACTCTCCAGTTTGGTATTTTCCCTGAGAAATAGGTGGATAGATATGCCCGGATCTGTTATTGCTAAACTGTCAAACCTTCTCAGAAAGGGGCGTCAACTTTTTGCTACATACACGCCGCAAAGTCTATAAACATCAATCTCTCTTTCACATTTTCCCATACCAGTTGAAATAGAATAAAATCTCAGTCATGAATTATAATCGGCCGCAGTGAGAAAAGGATCACACATCCATTGGTTTGACAGATCTGCTGATAGTATAGATCCAAGGGTGGATGGCCAACCAGGTACTACCAGGAACGATCCCTGTTACACCTGTATGGTCGACAAAAGCCACACCTGAGATAGGCAGAGATCAAGATCAGTGAGTGTATGTTACCTGGACGTCCGTCAGGTTGACAGGCAGGTGATAGGCTGACGACTGGTACCACCTAGCACGCTGATGACCGGGTGATGTCTACACCCCATACCTAGCTCCATGTCCTCACCCTGTATCTATCAGGTACTTTGTATAAGAATGCATGGAGTCACCACTGCCATGCACACACCACGGATGGGTATAATTATAGTGGATTTTCCTTTTCTGTTTTCCCTCCTGTCTTGTGAGGTGAAAGGGCAGACTGGAAGGCCATTATCATACTTCAAATCCCGTTTCTTTGGCAAATACCATTTACAGAATGCATATTCGTTATCTTTTTAATAGTGTTGAAAATTGCCAATATCATATAAATCAAGAAGTAACTGTAAGGGTATATAATTATGTTTGTTATGGTCACGGTAGAAAGACTCGTGTCGTCTTCTTAGTACCGTTAAAGAACACTAGAAGATTACCGGATGGCGGTTCCAGGTTATCCAATGGAGACGCCATTGCTCGATCAGGTACCCTGCGAGATAATACTGATAACAATCAGATATACCATTGCCTCCAAGCTGATGTACATGTACAATTATTTAGGTAATAGGCATAAATGGGTGATAAACTGTAGTCATCTTTACGCTAGTCACAGAAAATGAGTAAGTATCATACCAAGTGCCCCCTGTCAGAAAGGTGATTATAAAATATGATATAGTTAATGAAAAAAAGATGTACTCATGGGCAACATAAGTATCCCTGAGAATCTCTCTCTTTACTTTTACTTAAGAATAATCGATTCTACAGAATCTTCACTACCGGTAATTCTTTTGTGTTTGGTTATATATATGCCTCAAACCAAACCTCTTCCTCTGTAAAATAGATTTCCAAAAGTTTGCTGCATAGACATGAAAAGACGTGGAATGACAATTGTTATCTATAATGTCTAATATCTGGATATCTGTGAGATTTGCTGGTTCAAGGGGACATCTCTTGGCTGAGACCCCCCACGTTGGCAGGCCCAGTGAGCGAGCATACTAATTGGATAGACAATCAGGCACAACCCGGGAGTCGTAGAACTCACTGCCAATTAATAAAGTGCTGACCTACCAAGAAGGCCATCATTATGGAAGGTGGAATTTTATATCCAATATCAGAATGCAGCATAAGCTAATAAATGTTGCATAAACGTCAGCCTGTGTTCTGTAATCATCCCTGTATTTGTCTTAATTTGAATTCTAAATCCTAAGCATGTGGCTCTCTAATTTAGGTACCCTAAGGCATGCTCATATCATGCATATGATAGACGACTACGGGTTCTTTGTGCACTTTTATCATGGTATATCCCACATCGTCATTATCCACGAGCTTCAGTACTGTCCCAATGACAAATGGCTAGACGTTTCCCTCTGACTGGCTGACTGACAATGTGACCTTAACTCTAGAAAGTTTTGCCTCGTGCTTACTGATCTTCTCTAAGACTGCATATTCAGGGGCTAATGCATGGCAATGGCACTGGTTGAGTGGCGATGGCTTCCAAAGTCTCCAAAGACCAAAAGATTTACTTTTTAATAGGATATGGGTGTTTTAATGCTTAGGACCTACCTGAATTCCTAACTGGTAAAGACTTCACACCTCTTTGTTTCACGAAACATAGGGACCACAAACAAGTAGGCCCTATCCCTTACACAACGTTATCACGGTCATTTGTGAGGACATAACAGGACCCTAAATCTCAAACTAACCCTATCTTACAAACCCCATATCTCTCAAAAACAAATTCGATTGAAACTATTTCCTATGAGCTATAAAAGATTATTGTCTATATCCGTTATAACCAATGTTGGTCAGGAACTGCTCTCCTTTGCAAACACGAATTGAGGGACAATAGTCCTACAATGAAGAAACCGCATGGAAATATCTTGTGGCTTACAGTCATTTCAAATTTTGTGAACTAGGGACTTTGTACGGGCCCTATGGCTAAGATGGCTTTGGAATAATCTACAGATATCTTAAGAGATAAGTCTAAACCTGACCTGGTCCCTAAGACGCAAAATGAACTATTTTGATGGATAGGGGCCCTTTGTGGGATAGGGGTTTCACATGGGTTCCACGTCTCCAGTCCTTTCATTCCATTTTGCCAAGCATGTTCTGTTCTGATATGATGTCCAGCATTGTTGTACATTCTAAAATGAATCTTTAACATAACTAATCAAGGCATTGCTGCACAAAGGAATCGTTAGACAAAATGAAACCCAATACTCACATCGCATATTAAATAGTAATCATACACGCCAATCATTATGATCATTATGGAGCATTTTACTGCTATCGTAAAATTGAGATGGATATGTCATTGTAGTAGCAGGCGCATAGGAACAGGCTCTACCGATGCTGAAGTTGTTATATGCATTTGTCTCGCCCACACCTGTCGCCTGAAGACACCTCTTAACCGTTTGTATCCCCCTATATCCTCCTCCCACTCTAGCCCCACCCCATCCAGATTCCACCGATACCCTTCTATAAGACTTTAATTGTGCCGCGTCCACTCCTTCCAGGCCCCAGCGGATCAAACCCAGCCACCGTGCATCTCTTCTCTTTGTCCTTCTAACGCTATCCCGAGCAAACAGAGGACTTAGTGTCCCACCCAACTCGTTATAGAAGTATTAGATTGCATATAACGAAGCGGAATGCCATGCTTTTCTCTCCCTTCCCCACTCCCACATTGCCATCGGCGCCAAACCACAGCGAGCAGCATCCATGGGATGCAGAAAAGGCAAGGCGTCATTTTGATAATTTCTTGATGCTTCGTCGGACCAAAGGTTAAAAACATATCATACCTCGAGGCTAGCAACAATTGGTGTCAGCTACTTCAATTACTTTTATTTTCCAATGTCTCCCCCATCCTACAACCCCTTCTTAGACCAGTGAGAGTCGAATGGGGCGTTCCCGACAAAGGAAAATTGCATTGCGGCTCCATTTTAGATTCACAGAAGGCGACACAAAAGGATGCTGGAAGGGATGATTCCCTCCTGTAGAAAAATGAAGATGAAAAGTCTGAGATACTTAAAGATGTCAAAAGAACGACAGCCACCTTGGAAGTTCAAGGAGTCAGAAAATTGCGGGCTCTTCAAGAGGGTCTGCATTCAATCACTATGTGTGGGCACACAATGCTTTGAATACGTCCTAACGTTTCTATGGGAAGTGGAGGAGAAAAAATGTAAGGCAAACTTGGACTTAGATCTTTTAACCAAATAGCGTAAAAGGATGCACGGACGTGTGTAATGTATATACCTGCAGAACCACCCATGAGGAGAAGCTCTTCAACAGCTGATAGAATATAGTATAACAGTGAATGGCGAACCAGTTTAAAGGGATGCAAATGATGATTCATGGCGATATGAATACCTACATAATTCCCTCATTCTCAGTCTTGGGGGTTTGGAGTTATACACGCAGATACTGTTGGATTCTATCATTGCAGTATACCCTGACTTTCCAGCTTCTGTTAGGGTATCTGCCTGCAAAGGGTGTAATTCACAAGCTTGTCTGCAACCTTGCCATACAATTACAAAGGGACAGTTAATACGATGGGTGGCGATGTCAGCACATTGAGGGCCACCAGAGAGTGCCCTCAGTGGTCATTTGATACACTGAGATGGCCTGACGCACAGCAGTCCAGTGTTAGTCAGACAATCAGCCTATTCCGGAAGTGTCGGTCAGATGACATCTTCTCTGAATGTAGTCAGTATGCCCCACCAGGAGACAACAATGTCACAGTATCAGGTTCAGGTGGGTGGATACAGGTAAGGGGAGGTTGGTCACATAGTGTATGTGACAGTGTCGGGACAGGTAAGAGGGGTGGGGTATAGGGATGATGGGGTGGATTGCACGCTAGCATGCTACCAACAGTTACACATGCAGCAGGGTAGAAGGCAGTGAACACCAACCTTCAGTCTACCATACACAAGTAGCATGATACAGTCAATTCTGGTGAGGAATTACTTCTGGTGAGGAATTACTTGCAAACTGTTTCTATATTCGGCTAACAGTCGATAGGCCAGATGACTGCGGTGTGTGAGTATTGCCTGAAACCAATTCTGAAGCAGGTGCCAAAATATTGAAATGCCTGCTGTCTCTGCAGATTTCCAGAATTGTGTCATGGGGCCAATTGTGACACGAGTTGGACTAACTGATGATACAGTGTAGTTGCTAGGGGATTGACTTTGGACAAGACACTAGTAGTTAACTGTAATTGCTATTGTATCCACGTCAGTGCTCTGGAGGGTGTTGCTCCTATTGTAAAGAGAGCTGTGAGTATGTGCCGTCTTTTCTAAACAAGTCATGCACTGCTTCACCAAAGTACTTGCACTCACCACATCAGTCTCAGAAGTCGCCTGCCTTGTTTAGAACAGAGAGAGAGCTGCACTATCCACACTCTATAGTAAATTATACTGACTGACTTCTCCCAACTAGGTACCTACTCAAAGGCGGCTTTTTTCAGCACCATACTCGAATGACCACTTGTGAGCAACAAAAGGGACAAGTTATAGCTATATGAAAAGAAAAGGCATTTTTAGCCAGCTCTTCTTTTACTATAGGAGCAACACCCTCCAGGGTTATGTCATTGAGTAAATTAAGGGTACCTAATAGCAACTATGGCGATCCTATTCCAATGGATTATAGTCTACCCTTAATTGATGTCAAATGCATTGCATCCTGTACGATAATAAAGCCGATATAATCAAACATGTATCATTTTTTTTTGGAAAATGATACAATTTTAATACGATGCGAGCATTTAAGGACAGACAATACATATGTAATTGAGAAGATTATCACCCAGGTGCCATTACTTTTTTTCTAATAACTAAAGAAATCACCATTATTTTCAGAAAACAATGAAATCCACAAACTGATAAGCAAATTTTCAACCATCATCATTAGACCTAGGAGTTATAACCATGTCGTGTGTTCCATCCCTGGGGTGACAATAAAACGCTGCTCAGGAGATGGAACTCCCCAATTACCAGTCGAGCCAATGATACGTCCTCCCTATTGCAGGTAACCGTTGGTGAGTCTGGTCAGGGCTGCAATTCCCCTTATCAATACACAAGTCATCAAATTAAAACGCAAACCCCGCTACCATTGTCACCGTCCCGCATTCTTGCCTCTGGCTGCGATCCTTACACCCCTTGATTCTGCACGATAAAAAAAAATAACAGGAAGAGAAGAGATGAGAGAGGGGAGATGAGGGCTGGAGCAGGGGCTGAGGGGTTCATTTGAAAGTACAATGGTTACAAATTAGTGCCGCTGCCGGTGTCAGGTTGTGCGTGGACGGAGCAGCGCTGGAGGGGCCTGGAGGGGAGGGAGAGAGAAGCCTGGTAAGCGGAGAGTGTCATCGATGCGGCCCGATATGGGGAGGGCAGCACGGCTGGATGAGCCCTCCCAATCTCTGACACATCGGACAGTGCTCGGTCAGGCACATCGCCTCATTTGGCTGAGGGACATATCAGCCAAGGGTTGACGACCATGTGGTCATCAAGCCACAATAGCCTCTAACTAACCACAACACCCTACCTGATATCACCAATACCAGCCCCTACTTTCACACCAAACTCATCACCAATTACAAGAGAAAGATATCATTCTTATTATCTAAGAAAAGCTTTGAATATTGGTGACTCATTTTAGATATTATTGAACTGCGTTGCGCATAATTATTTCATTAAAACCCCCAATTTATCAAAACGATAAGAATAGGATATTTTGTTTATCTGAAAGTAAGGCCCTTGAAATACTTTAAAGGGTTTCTCCATTATGATGTGCAAGTCACATTTCCAGGAAATTTGTGCGACCCCGTTCCACACTGGATGGGTACCGTCTATTCTATATGTAACAAAATGGCACAAAGGGAAAGAATTCTATATCCATTTACAATTCCAAATGATATCATAGTGTCCCTGTGTCACAAAACAGCATTGTAGAGTTGATTGAGTGCTACACAAGTGTCCCACGCAGTCAAGAAAGGCCACGATATTTTCCTTGTGTTTAATCGTATTCTTATGAGAACCCGACCTGTCCGCGAATGGGAGAGAAGCCACATGGTGGCTTCGCCAAGGTCCTTCATGGTGCATAATGCGACTTTTAGCTTACAGGTGATTGCAAGGGTGAGGATGCCGCCCCGGGAGGAGGTAGAGGACTGTGGGTAGAGCCCCAGTCCTTGCCGTCTCCACACCTGCTTACGGCTACAAATCCCTTACACAAGATATGAATGTACTCCCACCTCCAGAGTTTGAACACACCATGTATACAAGCCATCAGCAGGATTGCAACACATCTCGTACCAGATATCTACGACATTGCTGAATCAAGGAAAATGAAGTTTTATCCTCAAGTTGATTAGCATCCGCAGTATAGGAGAACGTTTGTGTCATGAAAGCAGTTGGGGTTGACTGGGGTTGACGGTAACAGCATCGGCGGCACAAAGCCTCCTTCCACCCGTTGTCGCTGCTGTCTCCTCTCTATGTGGGTAAGACAAGGAATTACAGAGACAAATTGGGGGTTATAAGATATACGCCAAAGATTTGTCCCTTTAGTGTTTGATATAAAGTTATAGATGCATAATTTAGTCTGAGAATGGTTAAGTCCAGCAGCCAACCAGTAATAATCATAAGCTAACCTATACCCTACCCATCCTATGATCATACATTTTGTTCCCCTTTGATGCTAGTGGGAATCGTTTACTTGCATGAGAACTGACTTAAGTGAATCTGAGAGAATCTATTTTCTTAAAATATGTGTTATGTATAAGTCCCTATGCATTTTCCTAGTATATGAGTTTAATTCATTTACTCATGTCCTCATGAAGTGGCAAGCATCTAAGCCCCATTTGACTCTCACCCACACCTCATACATGATGGCTAGGCTAGTTGGACCTCGTCCTAATGGCTTAGCACGCCATGCCATTTTTCCCATCTCAGCATAATTAGATCACTCATCCTTGGAAGTGATACGCATGCCTGCCTCCCCAGAACGTTGCCATTTCTGCTCTCAAATGTACGTAATTTATTGGCTCTGTGTAGTAGCATAGGACGTCCATAATGAGGTTAATTATAATCACTTTCTAATTATAGCAAGCATTTGTTTCTTCAAATGACTTAATTCACCCTCCCATACAATGGTATGTGATATGTCTATCATATATGTGGTGGACAGATGTGTTCTTTTTGAGTTATGCGTCATAGTGCCTGGCATATACAAACTGTACCAGGTTGGGTAAATACTAACACAAAATAGGCTTGAAATATGTAAAACACCTCGTAAATTAGTCAAAATTAATTTCTATTTTGCAGAGGGATTTAGTAGACATCAACCTAACTATAGGGGTTGTCCCACTGATGAAGCCACCATTCATCAGCCGTTGGTATATTTTTTTCATTAAAGTAATAACATGTTGAAATTGAGCTGGTGGCCATTAAATCCATGCATCAACTCTTCTGTAATTCATTTCTGTTTTAAAAATAAATGCACCGTGCATGCAACTACCCCCAAGACGGATTTCATGATGCAATAACAATTGGACCTTTATGTTTCTTGCAATAAAAAGAGAAATAGATTTGGACATGACTCCTGTAGCTACTTCTCCTTGGGCGCTAAGTTTGAACAATTAAAGTTCGAGGGAATATGAGCTAGCCCTGAGGTGTTGAAACATTGGCGTGACGCCTGATGTCTGGACATGTACAAATGTATGCCTGCCAAGTTACAGGAGAACAACCCCTTAGGCTAACCAACCCCTTCCCTATAAAGTTTGATCCATTACATCTGAAGTATTTATCAAATAGGAGACGAAAGATTAACGTTATGCCCTCGCATCTAACTCCTTAAATGGCCTGGGTGCCATGCCTATATATGAATGTAATATATGATGTTTAGATTTGAACGAATGCCTTTCAGGGTATGATATAGGCACGACACGGAGCAGAGTGCCTATATAAGCCCTGGAAGGCATGAGTTCAAGTCTAAACATTATATATTATATTTATAACACGGTTTCCACCATTAATTCTAAGTATTTACCTTCAAAAATGATTTAATCCATTCATTTCTTATGCGAGTCGACAAGACGGCCCTCCGCCATCTTGGTTTCATGTTGTCGTATGCTTAGGCTGGCAAACTCCTCAAACTCCAACTCTCATAGACCTACTACTGCGAACACGTCGAGACAGGGCTGCGCCAGTCTAAAATATAATCCATTCTGTACACACCAGGTGGCGGCACCTGTAGTGTTGACAGAACGGGGAAGACGCACGGCAAGTCGCTCGATTCTAAAGTTTAATAATTTTGTATGTTAAATTCAGCCATAATATCAAGTAATCTACCCGACAGGGAGTTAGAATGAGGTTTCAACTATGTTATGTCCAAAGGATTTCGCTATATTTGGTCTATAAGTTTCAAAAATGGAGAATTTACTTTCGTGTCAACGTACATTTCAACATGTCCGCCCCGCTGTCCGCTCACCGTGAATTTTGGGTGCTCTATCGCCAGATATAGGAACCGATATTATCCATTTTCGGCACTGAAAACTCTCTAACCGTGTTATAATCTTGCATATGACATCCTCCATCTTGATTTTGATTTTTTCCCCTCAAATTTCAGTTTTAGATACCTTGAAATACATTGTTTGTATTAAATGTCTTAAAATAGTAGATTTCATTAAAAGACTTCAAGCAAATTGTGGTCTTTTTCATCAATTCGAGAAAACCTTTTGTGATCTACAAATCCAACCTGATCGACCCAGTGGCAAAAACATCCCACGTAGAAACCTGTCTTGTGTGTAAGCCCAACCCAAGTTCATCATCTAGGAAGCCACACCTAGCCCTCTCCTATACATTCTTATCCTACTAGTATGTACAATCATCTGGTGGCAACTTCAACTGCCTGTATGTGCTGCCCCACAGGCTTTGCGGTTAGCTGCTGCGTCTTGATGGTGGCACGGTCGGCGGCGCGGTGGGTAGAGCGCGGCGGAAGTTGTCCCTGGCCTGCAGCAGGATGCAGTCTCCTGTTTCAGTCGTACCGGGGCGGGGATGAACCCAGGAGACATCAGCAGGAGATTGTCTCATTGTCTCTCACACAAGTCGTTTCCGGGCCGCGCCTCACACCGCCCGCCGGCCCAAGACGGAACCCACCAGGTCGAGGCCTGGCGGAAATTGACCGGAAAAACGACTAGAAAAGTATTAAAGTCTAAGGTTTACCTTTCCTAAGTGAAAGATCTCTTCAGGGGGCCGTCATATGGGACCTTTCCCACCGAACTTATTGGACGACAGGTGTCATGTCTGCAAGGGAAGAGGAAAACAGTATCGGCTTTAATTCTTCTCTGGGTCTTTTTTCACGAAGTTGAAAAGGTAGTACATGAAATTTGTATTACATTATTCGTCTTCTTCACTAATAATTTTACATCCGCTATTATACTGGGGCCTTAACGTGTAATACACAATTGTGTATATGCGTGTTAATTATTTGAACTTGTAATTTGTGCTTGGTGTTGATATTACTATAAATTCCATGTAAATGGTCGTCCTATTCAACAAATGAACTATACAATCATTCTCTTTCAGTTGCAACTGATATATGTTTCCTTGTGGAAATTTATGGAATCGTTTGTTGTACTCTTTATACAGTGCGTATATCCATACTAATGGATATTCTCTTTTCTTTATGGTATGATATAAGAACAACTACGTGAGCGTTAACTACAATGGCCATATTTCAGTCAAAGTAATAATTTGATGAGTTGGATGTACGTGCATGCTGACAGAGGAGAGGATGTCAGGGGCGTAGGAAAAGGGGGGGGGGCAGGGGGGCCTGCCCCCCCAATAATGAGGAGGTTCCCTATATAAGCCTATATAAAAATATAGCAGCCCCCCCCCCCCCAACCGAGACCCCTAGCCCCCCCCCCCCAAATAAAAATTTGCTTCCTACGCCCCTGGGATGGTACTGGCAAACGTCGTGTGTGGCTATCGCTAGGGTCAGCTGTCTTTTAATGACCTTAAGGAGGCATACCCCATCCAACCCCGGTGCGCTTTCTTCTAGTCGTTATAACCTCCGACCTCGTTCATACCATCAGCACAATTAATTTTTGTGCAAATGCCGAGAAACATGGCCAACGTCAATTGTACACATTTTATGAATTAAGTGATCTGAAAAGGGCCCTTTGTTAACGGTATAGTCTTTACCTATTCATTAGATTTTGCTGTGAATTAATATCTTTATCATGCATGTTCTCTCTTTTATAATCATCAGAAAGCGTCCACGTGTCTGCACAGTTTTTAAGTGGTGGTCCATTTTGAGTGGGTCATCTTTCAAATGTCGGCCCCTTGGAGTGAGAAGCCTATGGAAGATAACGATGCCCTAGAGCCTTGTCATAATTGTCAGTGATAGTCGGTCTGCGATCGTCGCTGGCTGACCTGTTAATTTGACCAGACCCACCACAAAGGCTAACCACTCAATATAGGAAAGGTGGGTGAGAGACTTCTGGATGTCCACTTGGAAGACGTTCCTACAAATTGCTGTATACCCTAGGTACGCATACTGATATATATCCTTCCCCTCTGTAACCCAATATGTCACAATCTTTGTGGGACCTCCTCATCTCGGAATCCTTATTTCACTAAATTTCACATTTATAAGGCTCCCCTGAAAGGTATTTCCTCCATCACAATCTATACATGTACATTGCAAAAGATGAACTTAAAATACAACATGAACAATAGAAATACATCGTCCTATCAGCTTTTGCACATAAGGAGGTTTTGAATTGGGGCCCTATAGATTTTATCGCCTACAGTATTTTATGTATTCTTTATTATCATATGGGCAGCTTTCTTATTTTCGGTGCAGGGCCTCTTTCTTATACCATTGAAATCGTGTATCATTATGCATAATGATTACAACAGGTATGCATACCGGAGCCGATATCCGCATGCCTTCACCCTGAGTACATTTTCTTTACATCATTTCTGACTTACCCCACCAATACTTTCCTCCATGCAGTAGAGACAGCACATGACAGACAGGGACAGACAAATGGCACAGTGCGCAAGTCGCCCACGCTCCCTCATTTCGCTATGTGGCATGCCATGAAGCCATGACTTTTTAGGACCCGCGTCAGCGCCCCCTGGGTATTTTCGAGGCAAAATTTTTTTGAAAACGAGAGCTCATAGTAATTATCTTGACTCGGTATGTTTATGAATTATGAATAATGATGGCTCTTCATCAGCCTATTGCCAATTTAGAAGAGTGCTATGGGGGCATAGTTTATAGACAAAGAAGAAATAGAGGTGTGGCCTCTCCTGCATTAGTTCATTACCTAGATATGAATAAAAAATGTAAACACATTTTCTATTTTTCCTACTTTAGATAGCATAATAGAAGAAACTAACCTTCAAATTTAATCAACGTCCCCAGCCAATTTGATAGTTGTCCCTTTTGTACTACGGGTAATAGAGTTCACAAAAAAAGAGGCATATTGCCAATGCAGAGCCCTACACCTAAACGATATGGCACTGGTAACAGCATAGGAAGAATTACAAACCTGCTTTCTCAAGATAAGAAAAAAAAGCTCTGGTGTTCGCTAGGCAGCAATTTGAGTAAATAATATCTTGGTGGAGGAGATGGTGAATCATTTAAGGCATACAGTTTCTTCTAAGACAAGCTGTCCCTCCCCTGTGTGGCACTAAGTAGGCCCTGGAGTCTTTACTGTCTGGTTTTGAAGCCTTCCTATAGAATCCCTGACTACCACCTGTCTATTGAGTGTCACCAACAGGCCCTGCCACACAAGGCACACTTGAGATAACTCTTCTGGGATAACAGAACCTTATCTTAACCTTGTCATAACCAATCGGCCGACGATTTGAACAAACTCTAAGGCGGGAACATAGCCTGCCGGAGCTCAAAATTGCGCGCTGACGCATCTATGGCCGTTGGCGACGTCCCTACGCACGACCATGAATGGTTATCTCAGAGCTGTAGTCGAATGACAGAAACCCGATTCAATGAACACCTATCTGGCTCCAGGGCGCGATTCGTTCTTGGGTGCGCTGGCTTGGAATCGCCCTATTATTACCCCACCGAGATTGTATGATATTCTCCACTGTCAGGGAGAAACTACTTTGCATTCCACCCCTGCCTGTCTGCCCGTCCCCAACCAAGATGACATCTGTGAGATAGAGCACCTTATTCTTTACGGAAGGTGGAAGGGGGTCAATGCGTGTTTTTTTCCCATGACATGTAAACCAGTGATATCCAACTCGAAATTACAGAGGCCCACCCATATTGTACTCCTTTCCATAGGAAGGTAAGGGTCAATGACAATGCATGACCCTGGCAGAACACTCCATCCCACTATCTCACACAGAAATCCACATGGCATGCTCTAAACCGACACAAACTATTTCCACGCCAATGATCCTGCTAAGTTCCCTTTTGCTCTTCCTCTAATTTCTCTCCCCCTTCACGGAATGTTCGCCTGTGCGTGAGTGTGCAGCTTTTGGGATACAAAACCGAGTTTTATGTTTGTTCTTAGTCAACAGAGTAGAAATGTTAAATATGGTTGTACCTTGTGCACATGTATACATATATTTTGTACTGTATATGTGGAGATATGCTACCTGTCATACGGCCTCGGGTAGTAGGCATTGATTCATTTTATGGTCATAATCAGAAATCCCTTAAGACTCTAGCAGTTACCTGTACTTTAACTCCACAATGGTCCTAACCCACCCTACTGGTGGTAATTGTTAAATATATTGTATGGATTCATTTGACTCATGAGTTCTTTGAATTCCTCGTGCCTTTTGAACCAAGCATTCGCCGATCTGTCCTGGGAGCTTTTCTTAGGCAAATGCATTATGATGTACATTTGGTCGAATGCCACAATTTTGATAAAGTAGACATTGTCACATGGTCTTTCCTAATGTCGTTTATTTTACATACTTTATACAATAAGGAAATACTTCAAGATTCAATTTATCAATCAAAAGCAGTGAGAAGCGACCAACTATATTATTTAGACTTACTCCAACCAGCATTGCAGGACACCACCTCCACTCAGCCCCATCCCCCTCCTCCTCCTCCTCCTCGTGGGCGCCAGGGACCGTGGAGCAGGGTATTGATCTCTGGGCCCACCAGTCGTCACGGTTACCTGGGCAGGTATTACTGCTCCAGTCAGTGCCACCATCAATCACCACCACATGCCTGCATGGCCAGACCTTCTCCACCCCATGTTCGTCTGAAAAATCACAGTCCATGGCCTAACCATTCACGTGCTCAGTAGGCATTAATTAGCAATACTGTGCATGTATCTTTAAAATCTGGATTTGGTACTGATTCATGAGGATATCTGTGTGTAAGGTGGGCCCTAATCTGGGGTGGGGGTGTTAAGCATGGAATGAATTATAATGATGGTGAGTGATGAGTACAGGAAAGAGCTATGCAATATTCTGGCGTTGGTGGATTATAACAGGTTACAGTTTTGAACAGAAAAAAAAATCATGTACAAATGTCAGCCCTGTAAAAATATCTTTAGTTGAACGTGCCAGGTTCATCTCTGAATATGGTTGTAGATCGGATTTACAATCAAAATTGTAGAAATGGATTTGGTTACATGGTAACTAACTGGTGGCAGTCACAATGGAAATACAATATGTGCATCTCATTTCTCTCAGACTCAAGCTCTCAGACCTATCCTCCCTTCCATCGGACCTCGTCTAAACCTCTCTATAATAACCCTACCCCCCTCGTACAGCCACTATTTCCAATTCCCCTCCATTTTCTATGGCGGCAAAAACAAACGCACAACAGACCGTAATGTTCAACGGGCGGGAGCGGTTCCACTGCATTTATTACATAAGCATAAAAGTGCAATAACTCATGGGCACCTGTCTGAATTACGGGAGCACACAAACTCTGCCTGACTGAGTGTGGCTTTCCCCCTGTGCCTAGCGTTATGACCGTAGTGTAGGGGTGTAGGGGTGTGCAGGGAGATGCCTTTTCGCTGAGAATGTCCATTTATACCTCATGTGCCCAATTGGGATCATGCGATTGGCTCATTTGGCTGGTCGTCGCCATGAAGCCTGGGCGCACACTCTGATGTGGGATGAGGGGGTCGGGTTTAGTTGGTATTGCTTTGGGGTGGGGGACGGGGGCAACATGCTTAGTCTTACATCGGCGTTAAGCAGGACAGGGTAGCTGTAATGCAGCTCGGTCATTAAGGTCTGATTGCTGCCAATATCACTGTCAGTAGCTCTAATTCACCTGAGAGATAAGGGACAGGGAGTGTGAAAATCCCAATGAAGAGTCATGCACGTCATCGATAAGGGCTTATTGCGCTGAGATATAGCACCGGAAACCCTCGACAAGCGCATTGCGATTGGGCTATTATAGATAGGAATGTTGTAGGATGTAGACTGAAATAGTTTGCAATTAGGTCTGCCGTGCGTTAGTTACTACCCGGTAGTATATAATTGTGTATATTCATATGTATATGTGTGCACTGACGGGATGCGGAGGTAGAAGGTCGAATCCCATATGGCGATTTAGGGCTCAAATAACTCTGCGATTTTGTCCCTTGCGATTTTGGGGTCTTCCTGGGCTCCTAGATCGCAAGGATTGTTCAACTTATACCAAATCCAACAGTGAATCAAGACCAATTAAGCAGTTATCCTTGCGATATAGGGGCTCAGGAAAGCCCCAAGAGTGCAAGGGACAAAATCGCAGAGATATTTGAGCCCTAAATCGCCATGTTGGATTTGACCTACATACTGACGAACGTACATATATACAATGTACATTGTATTACCGTTTGTGCAATATGTTCCTTCATATATACTACTTACTCAATCCTATGAGGTACTACAGCTATCACGTACTGGCCAGTGCTTTACCCTTCCATGTTATCCATGAACCCTGTCCTGAGCCTACCCACGCATTTTCTCAAAATTAAAATTCCCCTATGTAGTTCGACAAGTGAATTGCTTATGATATGAGAAGAAATGAGGAAGGCTTAATTTCTATCGTGGGCAGCTTTGTATGAACATTTAGGAAAAGTTCAATCTGTAATTTTCAACCCACATAACATGGCTATACTAGTAGATAGTGGAGTCTCACACCCCCTGTGGTGAAGGCTATGAGAATTCCGTCAGAGGGAGGCAGTGGTAGGTGGTGTTTGGGTAATGATTGGCCTGTCAGTATTACTGGTTACCCTGACGTGCTGATGAGGCCCATTAAAACACAACCAAAAGCAATGTCAGCCCCCTGCGACTGGCGACATGGTAACGTGAGACGCAGCCAAAATTACCAACCAATTAGGTCTCGTCGTCACGTGATCGTCTGCGAGAACTGACGCGGGAACGTGACATGTCGTTTTAAGTAGTGTTTGAGAGTGCCCGGAGAATAACATTGAACCAGGCAGGAGTTATTAACTCCAAGAAAATTGGTATACTTCGATGAATTGTTAAGTTGTTTTGATTGATTTATAGAATATCTAAAACAAATTTAAACTTTGCTGTCACCGGGCATTAATATATCATTCACCTCTATGGGAGCAAATGTTGCTCAATACATGTATTTGAAAGGGAAGTGTGAAAATGTAGTGGAATACCACCAGACTATTGTGTTTTCACTGAAAACACACTGGTGTACTATAACATTAGACCAATGCACTGGTTAAATTGTAAGTAAAATTCATAATATCCTCAGCATGTATGTGTATGATACTGTAACCGCATACAACCTTGTACGATTCATTCCCCAAGTCCTTTATGTAGTGTGGTAGCCTGCGGGTGCAACTCCAGTCTTTGACAACCACTCCCGTATGTACAGTCTTGTATATATTCTACATTTATGGACTAAAGTACTGTCCCTGTACTTTCTTTGATCTGTGTATTCATGGAATATGATATCATAATTTTCTAGGAACATTGACAGATACATTACATGCACTTATCTATAAGTTAGGTCAATGGGAAGATATATGTTTTAGTATGCATTTGAAGTTAATGATGAAGAGTTTAGACTTATATATTTGATGGAAACACGTTGGTATTTTTCACCTGGGCTCCTGTAGAGCCTGTCGTCCGTGGTAGATGAGGTCAGGCTGTCATGAGTATGGGAAAATGTTTGATCTATGTTGATTAGACCGCCGGCTGAAAGGCCCTCTTGTTTCGGTGAAAGTGTCCCTGGGGCTAGAGGCCATGGCTGACCCCTGCCAACCGGCGTCTGAAGGAAAAATCACAGGTAGCCCTGGGAATTGGGGGCTGGGAGGACTGACATCCAAAAGGCATTTATGTACCTGGTAAAGGATAGGAGGTGGGAGGAGAATGGAACGGTGACACCTCCCCTCATTTAAAGACTTACTCGAAAAGGAGACTTCTGAGGAACTCTCCTTTCTGAATAGTGGGCTTGATATCCTCTCTGTGCCTTTCGAGGAAAGTTCTTTCCTTCATGGAACACGTTATGCACACACGTGTGTACAAATTCACCTTTTGTTGCAATTGTTTTTTTACTTTGAGTTTTTAATTTTCCCCTTTTTGTATTTTTTCAAAATACAAAAAGGGGGAACTTAGAGTCACATTCCATCCAAAATCCTGTTTGGGTTGGTTACTAGAGCTTCTCTATTGAGAGTGGGTGGTTATATGCAGTTTTGTTACTATCCTGTGTGAATCCAAGATAGCAACCAAGGAGAATGGGGCATATTTTCTACAGGTCAATTGAACTGAAGACAGATCGTTCTGGATATAGTAGCATGTAATACAATCCCTTAAATCGTTCTCATTTTCCAAGGATTTCATTCTTCAAATGCCTTCAGCTAAGTTGCCAAATTGCCAATCATACCTAGTCAAGTCAGGTATAAGACATGGGAGAAGGACCAGGACGATAATAGAGGCAAATTGACGAGCTATGGCGATGAGACGCTCTGATAGGCATGGCGGTTTGCAGTCCAAGAGACCTTGTGACTGGGTGTGTGACTTTTATCACCCTGACCGATAAGGGACCCCAATAGCCCTTCATGCGTCTTCTACTAGCGCAAGGTAAAGGGAGAAGTGCCTTAGAGCTACAAGTGCCGACCTGTCTTTGAGGGAGGGGGCTCGGTGGGTTCAAGGCGTCAAGCGTCGAGCTGGGTGGAAAGGTAGGAAGCTGGAGACAAGACCAGCTTGACATTTGCACCTGGGTAGGAGGTGAGCAGGAATATAGAAGGGACGGGGTCTTTGACAGTGTCTCTACTGGATGTAGACAAAGGGACGCGGACAGACAACGCCTCCAGCAGGTGAGGTATGTGGGCAGGGTGGAGGTAGGAGGGCGGTCACAACGCCTGGAGGAGACAGGAGGGAGGAGGACACGGCAAGGCCACGAAGAGAGGTACAAGACAGCTTGTCACTACTCTGACATCAGGGAGATTTGGGTGGGTGGGTGGTTGAAGGGGGGGGGGCAGAGGGAGGAGGTCGGGTGTTTAGTTGGAAGGGAGTTGAGAAAGCTTTATTACAAGAAAAATAAACTGGAATGAAATAAAGTCATTCAAAACTATAGGAAATGTGAAATGCTGTAAAACTCATAACACTTTGAGTAATATTGCACTAAGTTAGTCAAGAGGTTCAAAGGCCAGCCCAACCTTCAGTATTGTACACATATCACGAATTCATTTCATCTTTGTCTCAACACTGTTTTCACCCATGCTTCTGATCTATGCTAGGGGATTATTTTTTTCCCAATATACAATAGTGTGTGTGGCCTGAGCCTCAGTGTCCATGGGTGTTGAGGATGGGGGGGGGGTGCAGGAGGAGTAGGGACGTCTTACCTGGGGCTATGGGACCATCTGAGCTCATCTACTTGTCTTTGATGGAGCATTATTCACAGAGCAGTGGGCAGGTGTGCCTATCCATGATGACCGCCTACTTCACTGGTCAGAGATGCCAATCACTAGGACTGCCTCTTTGCCCCACAACCAGTCACATGGAGAAAGAAGTAGGGTGGGATGGGATGGGGGAGATGTGGGATGGGAGGGGGGAGATGTGGGATGGGATGGAGAGTGGGTGGATATGGGTTGCATCAAGGAGATGTAGGCTTGTACAAATATACCATTTTCTACATTACTTGTAATCACTTAGAGGGATTATGTACAAATCTTCCTCTACTTTTCTTCAATGGGTATATATGGCAGTATACAAAATGTATTATAGCATTGGTCCTACCGGTATTATTGTAAAGATTATATTTTTCCTCACTCATCTTGACACATCTCTAAAATATTTATACCCCGCGAATATACCGTTATTGTACGTCCATAATTTGCCTCCGGAATTTACCATGATTGCCGAGTATTACTCTTCTGCTATGTGAAAGAGTCAATAATATGATAACAAAAATAATTGTTGAATGAATCTTAAACATGAACGCCATTCATGCTCAATTTTGATATTTGATTTTGAGTCCTTCTGATTGATCTCCCAGGATAATTTCATCATGTGTCACCATGCACGTGCAGCATGCAAGCGCAGTGACCCCCCCCCCCCCACACACACACACAAATCTCCTAACACATCCCCCACCTACTCCCTTTGTCCCATACATTTGATCCTTCCCGTGTGATCAAAAACCCCACAGACAGAGATACCCCTATATTAAGAGTGGTTTCCGGGGCGGGACAGTACCCAGCGACACCCGCCTATTACTCCTCAGTCAAAACCTCATCCAAAACCATTTCACAACCCACTAGCTTTTTTCCGACTGGCTAATTCTACAGCTAATCCCTTCCATGTGTTCCGATTGTTACCTGGCTGTAAAGGACTCCTGCCCCGACCACAGGAAAATCAATGCTGTCTTAAACACGCTTGGATAGGCGCGCTTAAAGGGGGATTACTCAATTAGCGGCCGCAGTGGTGAGTGGATGGGCGGGAGTAGAGGGAAGGATGAAGACAGGGGCCTGGCATCACTTTGAAGACTGAACTTTCATTGATCGCTGACCATCCATCCTTTTGGGGGCGTTTTCACTGGGTAATCTTAAAGACAATAGTGATAATCGTCGCGCGTGTGGGAATGTCCGCGTGCAGTGGAGCTCTAGGAGACTATGATTTTGTATTGGGGGCTGGGCTGAGTAGTAGGGGGACTTTGGAGCGATAGAGTTAGCTGTGAGAGAAGTTGTCCGAGAGATTAGGTGGTAGATACGGTGTATCATACAGTTGCATGCTTGTTTGACAATGGGAGCTGGAAAGGTAACGCCGGAGTGCGACCAGGTGCCAGATATCTATCTATAAGGGTCCATAACACACAGTTGCTGACCAAGAACGCGTATAAGTAGTATAGTCTCCCACACCGTTGGGCCTAAGAATCAGGCTCTCCTGGTCACTCTTATTTGTCTGGGAGTTAAATTCGATATAAAGCCGCATAGAGTATATCACCTCACTGTGGCAGATTTAGAAGGGGCGCAGGGCACCCCCCCCCCCTCCATCCTTTGGGAAATCAATTGTACCTGGTTTATTTAGAAACAGTTAACTGTAGAATTTTATCAGAAAGAAATAACTCTCACACAAGATTTCATCTTTCAATCTTGACTGTCTTCTCCTTGGGGGAAAAAAAACATTTTGTGAATAGAACCTGGACAGTTGATTGTCGAAGCTATATAATAAATGGCAGGAGTACACTGCTCGAGGTACAACAGGGGAGGTCTGATTCAAATGGTTCAGTTACAATTACATGTTCCATAACACCATGAAAAGGTATCATCTGACATTCAGTACTATAACTTCCTACCCTTAGAGTAAATTGATACATGAGAAGTTGCTACAATATCATAAGTATCAAACCTCTCAGGTATCCTTAGCCCCCAACTGAGATATATATGGCAGCATGACCTTAAATGGACCTCTACTAATTGGATTTATCCCATAATTGCCAGCCTTGGTGCAAGAAGGTTGTAACTGCATCTAGGCCACCAAGATGATAGCTACCTCCGGGAGGCCCCTCAAGGAGGTACCTTTTAGCCTGTTGATCCAGATGCAGCCACAACCTTCTTGCACTACGGCGACTAAATGAACTATCAGATAAGTGTCAAGACATGTTCATGGATACATAAGGTTATAGATTAAAGAATGACGAATACCAGTTTGCCTGAATATGGTCAAGTATACAAGATTATATATATATACGCTTTACATATATAGAGAACTAAGGACTAAAATAATCAAAACAGTCTGTCATACTTATGTACACACAAGAGAAATCTGTATCCCTATTATAAGCACACGAATATACATACTTTGTTTATGTATAGCTTCTGGTACATCCCAACAAGTCATACAAGACTATGAATGAAAATATTCTTTTTCGTGCCCTGTATTTTACCTGATATCCCTTCCTTGTGAGATGTATACCAATATTCCATGGTGGTCTCTGCTCACGCAAACGTGTGTCTATACATTAAACCCTGTGCCTAGCACGAGTCTGCCCCTACACTCAGTCCCTAACCACACACTGGAAGAGGTCTTTCATCAGGGACACCAAAACACCTATTACATCAATTGGTGGCCGGGGATAGGTGCTTATTTCTCCTCTTTGGTGACTTTTGTCAGTGATCCAGGGTCCCCAAGCCAGTTGGACGGGTATACAGGATAGGGTATATGTGCAGGAGCAACTGTTGCATGCTATTGAAACTAATGACCCAGTGGTATAGTTTGTCAGAAAGGTGTAATAATGATACTCGCAGGTAGATAGGACAACTAGGGTGGTCCACAGAGCAGACACAGGCTGCTGATTGTGTTAGGTATAGACAGACATACCTGTGCACACCTGACAGAGGTATAGGAGCTGTTGGTACCATGCACACCTGTATACTGATCATGTATACATGGTACCCTTGGTGCACTTACTCCCTACTCAATCTTTCTCATGTCACACCTTTATTCAAATCGGACCACAGAGTTCTCGAATAATTGATACCCCAATGGACCCATTGCCTCATAAGTCTGTTGTCAAGGGTCCCTTCACTTGCTCATATCCATATCTCCCACTGCCTTTGCGCCCAGCCTCCCTGTGTGGCCATGCCAAGGTGTTTTATGTTCCCAAGGTATCATATTCCTCATCGTCTGTTGTCATCCTACATGGTTCATATACAGACAATGTTTCGCTCATCTTTTTATACTAAGAAAACCTATATTCTCGACCACCTTCGAGACAGGGTGGCTGAAATGCTATAACTTCTCCATTTCCAAAAAGAACTACCACATACTTTAGTGCTCAGTTACAAAAGCTGCAGACACTGTCATTTTAACTTATCCATGCACTGAGCTGTCAGGCCGGGTTCCCCCCTTTGATGTCCGTGTTGGGCAGTGATATCGAAAGACAAATTACCTGTTCATTGAGATAGTATAACCAAAAGCCAACAGGCTGGCGCGGCCTTCCCACTTCAAAGTCTTGGGTCCTGTTGAATGGGAGAGGGAGGGGTAACGTAGGGTGACGCATAATAAGACGTCATATAATCGGCGCCTTTGTCATGACGTGCTGGGGTTGACGGAGGTGTAGGGTGGAACGTGTCGGACTGCGACGTGGAAAGGTCAACGTCGCGCCCCGACTCCGCCGTTATCAGCCCCAGAGAAATGGCCTCCAGGCAACGGGCTCGAAGGGGTCTATACTTTCTCCTATACCCTCGGGGTTATTTCAGCCAGGGTCCTTGGAAGGGGACCCCTGAAGACAATTCACTGTTTGTGATAAATTTTCTTGCATTCATAGGCTTATTTATTGTCTTCTGAGATATCCTCTGCTGTTATTTCTACATTGATATATACCTTATACTGTATGAATTCTATTGCAGGAGTTATGTATACATACACAGGTGCATTCAAAACGCATTTTCATTTAATCAATAACTTTAGATACCACTCACACCAAGCAGCTCCACAGGAATGGAGATAGTTCCCTATGTGTGTCTTGAACAGGCATCTTTTAATCTGTTCTTCAATAAATCATTCATCCATACATAGTTTTCCTGTTCTAACATAAAATGATCATATAATATACATATTCTGATATCCGCCAGAACCTGCTCTGAACAATCCACCCACAAATTGATGTAGTCTTTTGATATGGGTGATTCTAGCACAGCTCGGCTCAGCACATCAAGACTTGGCAGGTATAGTAGATTCTGCTTCAGGTGTGAAGTAACAATTGCCCCCAGGTATGGTAATATGCCGTGCCCCATTACCACAGGTAACCAGGCCAGATGTACCTGTGATTACCCCTGATGGTGCTATGTATCACCAGGCTAGCCAACCAGGCCAAAGCTTTCAGAGTAAAATGTGCTAAAAAGGAAGGAGAAAATGAAGCAAAGGGAGAAAATGGCCTAATGTCTCCCATCGCTCATAAAAGCGGCATCAATTAACAAGAAGAAAAAGTTATTTATATTATCCAAAAATAATATTCCCAGTGTTTTCTCCCCCGGGCATGTGACCTCTTTCAAACGGCGCCGGCGGGGAGGAGCTTGGGACACATCCACCCGTATCAGTGATATTTTCTACAGACACCCTTCGTATTTCACCTCAAATTGATGTACACTGATAGTCCCTAGCGTCTCCACTTGTTTTATTTCATCTAGATTCTCAATCATTGATGGGTGTAATTAATGGTTGAATGCAGTCTGGTCGTGATAGATCTACACTCGATCTACCAGATTTATTAGATTAAGGAGGAAAATTCACCTTTAAGGAAGTTTGAGTCCTGGATGTATAATTATATGTAGGACTTGGCATTTATTTTGTTGCCAATACGACAGTCCCATTTATTTAACAAAGACACTTGAGGATGAATAATCCTACCAAGTATTTCCCGTCTTGTGACATCGTTATATTGAAATTGATATTGGTCACGTGAGCATCGCGATAATCATTTCCTAGAGTAATTGTTATTTTGATCAATTTCTTTTATACATGTGTATATTCATATGTGTATATTCATATGTACATTGAAGTTATAGAATAGGATGTATAGTTATTAAAGATTGAAATTTATATTACCCAGTGGGCCTACGTTTATATATAACTCGCTTCTGGCTCGCAAAAAAAAAATCTACAACTCGTGAAATAACTTGTCATGCATCAGTCCCCTATCTGAACCGAGCTTGCAATTGACGGTCGTAAAAGTTGGTTCCTGTAATACCTGACGAGGGGGCGCCACATGCCTGTGTCAGATATACAAACTAGAAGTACTGTATATATATATATATATATATATATATATATATATATATATATATATATATATATATATATATATATATATACAACTCTATATTCCTGTGTACAAAGGATTGGGAATCACACAGAGAGGTTACAGTGGACCATTTGTTCCTCACATATCTACAGTCTCTACACTCTATTGTATTTCGATACATTTGGTGTTATCACTGATAAAAAAAAAGATTATTTCACGAATAAACATACATAGAGATAGTGTATTGTTGTACCTCCCTAATCAGCAATGGAACATTGGGTCATGCTTGTCCATGCTTGGCCCAATATTAGCCGACATTGGCCCAATATAAGCCGACATTGGCCCAATGTACCCTTGCCAGTGTAACACCTGACCATACAGATATAGTCAATAAGCAATATCATTGAAAGCTACTGAAATGCATCAACCGGTACATATTTTATCAAGATGAAACATAAGCTGATCGGGTCATTAGTTCCGAGATGGAATCAGATAGCTACCAGGTATCATTGATGTTGAAATACATGTACATGAAGGTAAGTAAAAAAATAATTATTTCTTTCTTATAAAATAAAGACCTCGAGGAAACTTTTTGGTTATGCTCCTGCTTGTCTATATAAAGTTCTTATCATTTTACAATAAAAAAAACAAAACTTATGGCCATCCAAGATGAAAAGATCTAAGATTTTTTTTAAATATTTTTGATGCAGGTACCTAGCACGAGGGAGGAATGGCTTGAGATAGCCGACGGCTACGCCAGTTCCTGGCAGGTGCCCCACTGCATAGGATCTGTAGATGGTAAGCACATACGCATCAAGAAGCCAAAGAAGAGCGGGGCCACTTACTTCAACTATAAGAAGTTTTACAGCATCGTGCTGATGGCCGTCGTGGACGCTCAGTACAGGTTCCTTTACGTGGACGTGGGCTCTGAGGGGAAGGCTGGAGATTCCAGGATCTGGAAGGAAGGTCCCATGCACAGAGATATGAGTGACCCCACTAACCCCCTTCAGATTCCTCCAGCCTCTGGGATCAAAGGAATGAGGGACCTTTTGCCCTATTTCATGATCGGCGACGATGCTTTCGGGCTTTCTACCCATCTGATGAAGCCATACGCCATCAAGGACCAAGGTATGAAACAGGTGGCATACAACTACAGGATGTCCAGGGGTCGTAGGTGTGTTGAGAATTCCTTCGGCATCTGGGTGACCAGATTTCGCCTCTTCCTGAGGCAACAGGACATGGAACCCAAAGGAGTCAAGATCCTAGTCATGGCCTCCCTTGCCCTTCACAATTTTCTACGCACCCGATCCCCCTCTGAGTATATACCTCATGGGGCTGTAGATTATGAAGACAGGGAACACGACCTTCACCCAGGAGAGTGGAGAGAGGAAGGGGGCCTGGAAGGTCTAGACAGGGCGGCGGCACCTAGGAACATGCCTCAGGACGCCAAGACCATGCGCCATAGCCTGTGTGAATGGTTTTCATCCAGAGCCGGCCGGGTCCCATGGCAGGACCGATACCTGCGGAAAAGGTATGGGTATCTGTTTGAGAGAGAAGCTGCCAGGGAGGCTGGTCCAGATGATGTCCTGGACGAGGACAGTGAGTGAAGCCTGTAAAGCATGTGTCTTCTGAAAGGAAATGTCGGACGTACTATGACCAAGAGAACATATTATTGAATATTTTTATGTACCACAACCACAAGATGTTATAACAAATTATTTTTTTTTATTGACAAATCTGAACTAGAACTGTTATCTTCACATCCCTTTTGTCTGATACAATATGTATGACACTGTCTGAGGTCTCATGCTGTAACATGCATGAAGTTGGATTGTACATAGAAATATAACCTGTGTGAATCGGGCGGAACATTATCGTACATGAACTATCATGTGATATATTGTATCTGATAAAGGCACGATTTTACCTGAGAAGTGATGCATCGGATGAGGCAAGTTTTTTACCTTGAGTATACATACCTAAATCTATATGAAATATAAAAACATCTGATATGTGTTATGTCAGCATCTAGATATATCCTGGAGTACTTGACAGTATTGAGATCTTTACAGGTCCATTTTGATATATCATGAGATCTTTACATGTCCATAGATATGAAATCATGTTACTACAATTGTGTCTGCTGCTACGGCAACACGACATATGCACGATGTCTTGCAAATAAAATATCTTAACTTTCTTGTTTAAAAAAATAAATTTATTTATTCTTTAATCCAACCAGAAAGTTTTTATCATATGAAAAGACAGACTAGAAAACACAAATAAATAATAATCGGCCGCGTCTCCGACAGTTTTATGATCAGAACATATCTCTAGCATGACCAAGACAGACTAGAAAACACAAATAAATAATAATCGGCCGCGTCTCAGACAGTTTTTCAGAACATATAGCACTAGGTGTCCTTACTGTCCGTCCCATTCACCGTTCACAGCCTGCACGGCTGTCAGGTAAACATGGACCTTAAATTTGTCCTTGACCTTTTGGGTCATGCGTGCCATCTCCACCTCTAACATCTTGCACCACTGTGTGTCAGGAGAAACCTCCTTCTCAGGGGGGGGAGGATGGGCCTGAGCCTGGGTTCTGTTGCCCACTAAGGTCACAAGATCGTTCAAAGATTCCCCGTATGACTCATAAAACTTTTCTCTAGACTGGAGTATCTCTGAGACTGTCTTCTGTTTCTTTTCTCCAGCTTTAAGGTGTTGTGGCTCTCTCTTCTCCAGGTATTCTGCCTTGGCAGCTTCAGTAACCACATTTTTCTTTGGAATATTGTAGTTAATAGTCTTACGTTTTTCACCACTGGTAGAAGGAACAGCACCTTTCTTAGAAGTTTTACCAGACCCCTTGCCCTTATCAAGAGAAGTCGGAGGAGCTGCATCTGATTTTGCAGACCCACCTGCAGAAGTGTTCTTTCTGTGGGGAGAAAACCTTGTCCTACTGGCGATGGAATCGTCGACGATCTCATCTCCAGACTCTGCTTCAGGATTGTAGTCCACATCCTTGACAGTGTCGTCTTCCTCCTCGTCGTTCACCTCAATCACCATCTCATCGGCCTCCTCGGATGGTTCCTCCAGGTGTTTGGGCCGTACGACCTCCTGCAGTGAAATAAATGGTTGAGTATCAAATAAAACAGAAAGAAATTTTCAGCCAGGTGTGTTGTTAAATATCAGGTAAAATCAGGAGCAGAATCGGTGAACTTAAAAATATTACATACAAATCGGGATGGAATCTATTAAACTTTTTAGACAGACAGAAATATTTAATGATTACCTTTTTCTGTGGATAATTGGTGTCACTTTCAAGTTTCTTACACCATGGATCTAAGAACCCACACAGCCGTTTTATGAGGGCTTTCATGTAGGGGAGCTTCCCTTCTTCAGCAGATGACCCCGATTTAATTTTTCCAGACACGATTTTCTGGTAGTCCGATCTCAAAGACGTCATACGGATGTTAATGAAGTAAGCTGAAAGAAAAGGGTTCTTTTTAATATCAGTAACAAAAAGATAAAAAGACTGTATTAAAAAAAATACATTCATATAAGAGTCTGTTACTAAAAACATTAAAAGATAGAATAAATAATTTTACTGCTATATTATACTCAGGTAGCAAGACAACAGAAGAAAATACTGAAATTATTTTTACCTGGAATGTTGAGTTCATCCGAGATCTTAGCTAGAGCTGTCCATTTTGCAGTGGGGTCCTTGTACAAGGAGTGGCTCTTGTCATAAAGGTGGGTGCACTCCTGCCACAGCTCACACAATCGCTCCAGAACTTCTGGATCCTTGAAGAACTGCCTCCCGCTGCCAGCTGCTCCGGAAGGTTTCTTCTTAATTTCTCCTATAGTTTTTTTTGGGGTGACTACAGCCTGACTGTCGTGGATGTCTGCTTCTTCACCCTCCTCACCATCGTCTCCCTGACCTTGACCTTCTTCTTCACTGTCGTCTTGGACCTGCTCGCTCCTACCAGAAAGGGTGTATGGAGGGGATTTAATACAGGCCTTCTTTGCAGGAGGGCCTGATGAACAGGAACTGTCTTGGGTTTTTTCTTGTAGGACCTTTTTCTGCTTCTTGGGAGGAGGTGGCGTCGGAGAACGAGGAGAAGGTGGAGGGCTGACTGACCTCTCCCCCTTTTCCATGTCGGGCAGTAGGTTACGCTTGGTACCCTTCTTGTTAAGGAGACGAGGCAGAGGACCTGAAGTACGGGCACAGGTGGACTCCTCCAACTTGTCACGAGACACAGGAGTGGAAGATAGAAATGGTTCCTGTACACTTAGGTCTAGTGCAGTGTCCTCTATAATGTCAATTTCATCGGAATCTTCGTCCACGACAGCCAGGTCTTTGGTAGTAGTATGTGTAGTACCGGTATTTTTTTTAGACATGGCCGTGCGAGCTTCTCCCAACTCATCTGGTGTCAAGTCGGGCAATCGAGCCTTACCTCTTGCAGAGAAACGTTTCGCTGGAGCCTTGGGTTCTTCCTGCGTCTCTATGACTATGTCTGAACTGTCTTTTTTACTTCTAGGGGGTTTGAAACCCTTGTTTCCTCCCCTTCCCCGACGCCTCGAACCTGCTCTACCCGACATCTTGTTTGTTTACGGCCAAAGCGAAGGTCACATGACTTGCACGTGACAAGCAGCCCGACAGCGGTACCCCAAGCGAGAGAAAAGTGAACTATTTCTGTCGGCCCGACAGCGAAGTAACCCGACAGGTACCCGATTTTTTCTAATCAGTTAGAAAAAATCGGGTACTGTCGGGCACTGTCGGGGACCGTCGGAGATACATCTCCGATGGTTCCCGATGAAAAAAAAATAGGTCTTCCACCGAAGACGATTTAAGCCCGATTCTTGCCCGACAGAAGCCCGATAGTGCCCGATAGCTGCCCGATAGTTCCCGATGCTGCCCGATGCGTCCCCGATGCAACCCGATGACAAAATCGGACAACTATCGGCTTCAGTGGAATACCCGCT